>JAYDZK010000268.1:32482944-32524007 GCA_034509185.1 Euphonia xanthogaster | reverse complement strand
TATTATATTATATTATATTATATTATATTATATTATATTATATTATATTATATTTATTATTTCTTTCATAAGGTTCTCTTTAGTAATATGGACATATCTTCTGTCCAGTAATGAATGCAAACCAAGAATTTAAAAGAAACTATGATACAAATAGCTTATGAAATACAAATAAATTGCCTATGTATACACTATGGGTAAATTCTTTAGTGATATCCCACACCTACATGAAAATCTGTGAAGTGCAATGTACCCTTCCTGGATCTCAGCAGAATTCTATTTTTGGACAGCTTGCATTTATTTTGAAACATAGTGCTTCTTTTAGCTTCCAAGAGGTTTATATTGTGAGTGAATAGAGACTGTCTGGTAAAGGCATCAGGAAGCAATGTAATTTTCAATTTGCAGAACCAGTAATCCACATCTCCAATCTCTACTGCTATGCATGCATAGATGAAGCTGTATGTCTGTTTCTAGAATTAGCATAATAAAGTATTTGGAACTATGCTTACAAAATAGAAGTATAGATTTTTAAAAGCTATTTGGTACACTTTTCTTTATTGATTCAGATTCTTAAAATGGCTTAGACTAACAAGCACAACAATGTGTTGTAAATTCTTAGTACCACATCCTCCAAATTCATCCTCAATGGAACTAGATGTGAAGGAAGCAGAATGGATGGATAAACCAACAACAAGGTCCAGGGCCTGGATGACTTTATGTAGAATTAAAAAATTAATTAGGAAAGGAGCTATAATTTTCAGGACTGACATCTATTTTATTTAACTTACATGTATCAATGGGGGACAATTAGAATTCAATTAAAATATTCACTTTTATTACTTCCCTGACTGACCTTGAAGTTAATGTCTGTTTTATTTAATTGCATCATCTATGAATAAATGTTAACTCTAGAATGTTATGGCCCATTATTTTCAATGCATTTTTAACTCCCCAACTGAACTACATCCATCAACTTATTATGCGCTGCCAAGAGAGCAAGTGCGACTTTATTTCTTTGAGATAGACTAATATATGATAACAGAACCATCTCAAAAATTTGATAATGCTGTTTTTGACAGTGTTCAGTAAAAATAATTATGCTTTCAATTCCAATTTTGTAGTCTAGTTTGACTGTAAAATCAGTAAGCAATAGCACAAATGGTATAATCACTTCAAAGTAATTGCTACTCCATCTGTAATTTCTGATAAATCCACTGACAGGAGCAGAACTCCTTTCTGCAGATATCAACAGTGGTTGCAGAATGCCCTTATCACAGCCACAAGACAAGTGTAGAGAACTGCAGCAATGTCAAGAGATTGGGACAAAAATTCATGGCTTTGTTCTGTGGTGAAAAAAAAACATTACCAAAAGGCATTTCACAAATGTTGCAAAGGAACCATATTTTAAATAGTTCACTTTGTACATATGTATTAATGGAGCATGAGGCCCTCACCTGAGGGCCTCATGATCCATTAATACATATGTACAAAGTGAGCTATTTGCTCCATTAATATATATGTATTAATATGTATCATGTATTATATATATTATATATATGCACATATATATGTATAAATATATTATATTATATGTATTTATTATTAGAGCACATATTATTTATATGTACATATATAATATATATGTATTATGTATTATTTGCTCCATTAATATAAATGTATTATATATGTATTATATATGTATTATGTATCATTATATATGTATTATATAAGTATATATGTATTATAATAAATATGCTCCATTAATACATATATAGAAATACCTGATATTACTTGCATTTATCAAGACCATTAGAAATTCAAGTTACATTTTCATGGCATTACATTCAGCTAAAAAATCCACATTCTAAAGCCTTATCTGACAAACAAGAACATGTTTTATATACGTTCAGAATTTTAAAACCGTCTGGATTCTTAAGAAAGTCTTTGAAAATAAAAAATTTTATTTTCACTTAGTAAAATTTCAAATAAATAAAAATAAATCATAATTACTCGTTTCAAGAATTGTTGTTAAAGGTCTTCTGAAAGCTACATTGAACCAAACTCTAACCCATAATATATGAACACATTGTAAAAGAATCACTACCACACATACATCAATAAAGTATCAGTTAACCATTATCTGTTGATCATATAGGGGGGAAAAAACTCCAGCCTTTCCTCACTAATCAACCCTACAATTCCAAAACTTAAACTTGTTACTCGGTGAATTCTTCCATAAAATAAGGTAAAAACAAATCTCCAAAACGGATATTATCATATTCTTCTTGAAATATCATATTCATAGGATTAGGATAGGCTTTTGGAGAAAAAAAAAACCCACCCACCTATTTTAAAGGTACAGGAACATGAAGTTCCCTTTTATTCTCTGACTTCTTGAGAAGTAATATTGAGAGGAGTAGTAACTGCCATCACTATGAATGTAAGGGACTAAGACTTAACTTCTTATGATGTAGGGCTGTATAATATTCAATAAAGTTTCTGAAGAGATCCTAATCAGCTGCTCACTGAGAGTAGAATTATTTAGAATTTTGAATAAGGAAAGAGGCAATGAAAGCCTTTGGTTTTCTGGAATCAAAACTAGTTTCTTCTCAATCTCTCTATCATAAAGAAAACAGGGTTAACAATAAGATGATAGGACCCGTAAGGTAAAGAAATACATAAAGAAAGCAAAAGAGTATAAAGGATAAAGCAACCCCGGTCTTAGCACTGGAACAGAGAAAATAGGACTATTTTTGAAGGTAAATTCTATTTAAACTCTATTTTAACAGTGTCTTTTTTTTTTTTTCTACGTTAACAATACACAATCAGTGATTTTCGAAAGGAGGGTCAGGCACTATTCTTTACACGGTACCAAATACAGGAGAATGTTTCTAGTAACACAGGAAAAGCCTGTACACAACAGCATTAGCTGGTAACACAGGCTTACTAGGTAGGAGTGCAGGAATGTGTTATAACCTTTACCAACTAGAAATGCACATGCCACGCAGATATTCTTGAACTGTAGATCTATACCTTAAGTTGCCTTGAGGTAAATTATTCCTGTTGTCATATTTATAGCTTTCTTTTCTCTGAGGAGCTGGGAAGTGAACTTTTCATCTGATAGCATAATTTGACAGGTTAATTCTTAACTTCCTCAAAACTTTCACACATGAAAGACTGTGTTAACCATAGTGAACTGGATGGATTCCTTGGATTTCCTTTTCCAAAAAAAAAAAAAAAATTGTAAAAACTGCTTACTTTTTGTATAAAAATAATGAAAAGTGCAATAAATAATTGGTATTACTGCACCTCTAAAAGATTTGAGATTAATATACTTCTAATTTATTTTATGAAAGGGGAAAATTCATGCGACTTCATTATGCCTCTACTTCTCTTTTTCCCTTGGCCTTTTTCTTCTTTTTTTTTCTTTCTTCTTTTTTTTCTGGTATGTGATAATTTATCCAGTGTGGGATTTGTAGGGGGATGGAACCTGTAGACATACTTGATATAGTAACTCTTTTCAAGCTAAGTAATACTAAGTGATAAAGTTAAAAGACATTAATCCCAAAGTGGTTCTAGCATATGCTTCCAGTGCAGTTTAACTGTGATCTCAGTTTATCTTCCTTCTTGAACATTCTTCAAGTATGTTCTAAACTACGTTAGTCTGATGTCATAACATTTTAGAATTCTGAGAGGTAAAAGGATCTAAAACTTTGTATCGAAGTAATATTATCTACAATATCTTGTGTTTTTTTAAAAACATCAGAGATGTTTGTCTTCTAATTAAATCTAGGATTCAAAGCAATTTAGCTCTGTCATTTTAAGAACAGAATCCTCAAAAAATCTTCGAAGAAATTTTTACCGTTTTATCAGATAACAAGGCAGTATTTCCAATCAGATTCTTTTACAAAACCACAGCATCACAGAATGGGTCAGGTTGGAAGGGACCACAGTGGGTCATCTGCTCTAACCTCCCTGCTCAAGCAGGGTCATCCTTGTGCACGTGGCACAGGATTGTGTCCAGACAGTTCTTGAATATCGCCAGTGAGAGAGACTCCACTGCCTCTCTGGACAATCTGTTCCAGTGCTTGGTCACTCACACAGTAAAGAAGTTCTTCCTTACGTTCAGGTGGAACTTTCTGTGACTCAGTTTAGGCACGTTGTCTCCTGTCCTATTGCTCAGTACCACTGAGAAGAGCCTGGATCCATTCTCTTTCTTCCCCCACTTCAGACATGTATACTGAGATGAGTTAGTCATCTCAGTCATCTCTTCTTGAGGCTGAACAGGCCCAGCTCCCTCAGCCTTTCCTCATAAGAGAGATATTCCACACCCTTAATCATCTTTGTCACCCTCCACCGGATCTGCTCCAAAAGCTCCCTGACTCTCTTGTCCTGAGGAGCCCAGAACTGGACACAGCACCCCAGGTCAGGCCTCACCAGGGCTGAGCAGAAGGACAGGATCCGCACCCTCAACCTGCTGCCAATGCTCTTCCCAATGCATCCCAGGACACCATAGGCCTTCTTGCCCACAAGGACACACTACTGGCTCATGGACAGTTTGTTGTCCACCAGGATCCCCAGGTCCTTCTCCACAGAGCTCCTTTCCAGCAGGTCAGCCCTCAACCTGTGCTGGTGCATGGAACTATTCCTCTCCAGGTATAGGACACTGCATTTGCCCTTGTAGAATTCCAGAAGGTTCTTCTCCAAAATGTTGGTAGTTTGAAAAATATTGTGGAAGAATTATGTAATTGCTGAAAAATAGCATTAAACTACTTTTAATCAAATGCAGCAAATGGTTCATCTCATTTAAAGTAGTGACTGAGTCAAATTCTTCTCAGGACTTTTAATGGGCCTAAAAAACTTAAAGAAAAAGTTATTAAAGCTTCAGTTCATACAGGCACATATGTATGCCTTTCCTGATACAATTTTTTTGCATAGAATATCTTAAGAGCATTGTTTGCTTATTAATCTCTTTAATTCAAATTGTTCAACTGATCTAGCATCACAGGAACACAAATGTGTCTTAATAAAAAGATATGTGCTATTTGTCCCTATTATAGAATTCTGGTATTTCATTCTTTGAACAGTTCTAATTCTAGTAAGCTTTGTAGAAAATAATTGAAATTTCATTCTGTGAAAGAGAAAGAGGCGTGGTGCAAGTGCAAAATTTTTGTCATTTTCATTAAATCCATCCCCATGCAGACAAGTTATAAACTTTTTAAAAAGTCACAATCCCCAAGTGGATCAACAGAGGTTTCTGACAGCAAAGATCAGAAATAAAGGATCGGACTAGGACAAGAAGGACAAGAAGTCCTGCAAAACTTCAACCTGAAAAGCAAACATCTATGCTTCTAACTACACAGATATGTCTTGAAAGCATTGAGTTTACATCCTGTTTCAGCACATAAGTCTGTAAAGTAATTGGGCATACAGAACTTAAATTGTATCAAATATTAAAGAGCAGCAAGTATATATTCTAGTATTAAAAATATACCACTTGTTTGTCATGATTTTCATATTGTTAAGGTTATTTCTGCTTTTGACATCTCTTACTAAGCTCTCTTTCTTCCACTATTTTTCAGCTCCAAGTTCTGACTTTTCTTCTGTCTTTTTCACTATAGCCCATACTTCCTTTCCTGTTTCACTTTAAATGCCTAATAGTGCGCTCTTAGCCTGCTGCTTCCATTTAAATTTTTCTTTAGATTATGTGATCTCCCCAAACTGCAAAATGATCTTTCCACTTTAAAGCCATCTCTCTCCTACTTCGTCTGCCTGTGGCATCTCCTTAACAGCACTCAATAATATCAGCTTTCAACCACTTTTCTGTTTTCAGGCACTGTCCCTTACTCTTCCTTCTAACTCCTGTTATCTTTCATGACAACAACATCCCTCCCGTTTTCCAGTGTATAGGCTCAGAGTAAGAGAAGAGGGAATCTTATTTCTCTCTAATTTGTTTTTAAACTGACTTATGCAAAATCTTATTTCTTCCTTTTCTGTAATACAATTTATTTTCAAACATTTCTTTATACCTAATATATGCACTAAAATCTCTTTCTGAAACCTCATCTTACACTGGTAACAAAGTATCTGCCATTCATATACAAGCATCAAGGCAAGTACCATTCCAAATGCAAAGATTATTTTCTCATCTTATTTTCCTAAACTTTCAACTATTCAACTATGAATCAAAATTCTTCTTTAAGTCCATTACTAGTTCTCTTTTCTCTTCCTCATTTCTTTTGCATTACATCTTAAATCCCAAACAAATTTTTTTTTACATTCAGTCTTTCATACAATTTCCATTTATTTGAACTGATCTTTTCCTGTGTCAAACTTTTCTGCCAGGAAAAGAAATGGCTTGAGATAAAATGGCTCTCTGTTTTTATAAGTGTTTCCAAGTCTTTTCATGCAATGTCTAGTGAATAAACAGGTGTGGTCTCTTTTTTATTTTTTATCATAAATAACATGAATTATGGAGATAAATGGGATGGTAGACAAATATATAGGAAAGACGCCTAGAGAAAAAGTGTCAAATGCACTTAAACTCTAAAGAGCCAACTAAGTTTCAGAAGATTTGTCTGAAAATTCAGTCACAACACCATATGCTAGCTAGGAAACAAGATTTCAAAGGGGGAAAAGGCTAATAAGAACATCTTTCCCAAAGTACATCATAGGTAATTTATCAAATTTATAATCTGAAAAAACATTAAAACTAAAATTAATTAAAAGTGATCATATGGGTAAGCAAGATAATACTTCAACACTGCACAAGGATAATTTTTCTAATAAAAGTTTAAGGCTAGTTTTAGAATACGTTATCACTACCAGAATAGACACACATTAAAATGTGACAGGACTTGAAAAATATTATCAGTCATTCTATCTTTTACTTTAAATTATGATAAACAGAATAAGTGTTCAAAAAGCAAGTTAAGTGTTTAAAAGTAGATGTGGCACTTGGTGACATGATTTAGTGGTTATAGTGCTATTGAAGGTGGGACTTGATGACCTCAGAGCTCTTTTCCAACCTTAATGTGTTTTTCATATTAATAAAACAGAATGTTCTCAAGAGCAAATGTTGTGAAGACAGTCATAGATTCTACTACAGCTCTACTGTCTGGTAGCTGTACAAGGAAGAAAGCAATAGAATGATCACCTGTAAATAAGCTGAATTGGCTAAGAATAATGTAAGTGTTGAATTTACTTAGCAATAAGCAAGTAAACAATCCTTACTGTACAATATATAAGAAAGCAACTGTGATCTCATATTGATTTAATAACGTTATTAAATTCCTTCTATGTTATGCTTGTGAATGGTCTGAGAATTTTTAAAAAATATTTGGAGGAAGCAAGTGTCTTCCCCTGTTATGACAAGGTCCTTCAGTTTCCTCAAAATTACTTTAAAATTGCTCAGTACTAAAAACACATTTTCAAAGAATACTGTTCCTCTCCATTACACAGATGATGTGCTCAGACAAAACTCACAACCAACAATTTTACTTCAGAATATGATCTGCCGTTGCAGCCAACTTGAAGAAAGGTTAGTAATAATCTTTCTATTCAAACAGAGAGCCCTGCCCTCCATGCAGCCGTGGTTTCTACAGAGCAAGTTCCTCGCGCCCACAAAAAAGCAGATCCTGCTGATCACCTATATGCAGCCACAAAAACACTGGAGCCTTTACAAGTACAGAAGCAAGCACAGACTTGTGGTTTGGAAGAGTCAGCTAGAAGTGGGATGGAAAGATTGACCTTTTGGCAGCAACTATTAGATCAGTTTATCTGTATGCTAAATTACAGCCTTCAGAGCTTAACCAGGAACTGTGTGGTGCTAGGTCTTTTTTAATGTAGCTCTTTACATGTAAATTTTACCTCAGTGAAAACTAATGGGAGTATGGCTATCAATTTCAGTCAGTCAGGATTTACAAATAAACAGTAACATAGACACCTAGGTGGCTGGGTTTAAATAATAATAGATTCATTATAAAAAGAAGCAATATTCCCTCTTTTTCAATTAAAAAGTCACACACAAAAACATACACATCCCTCAACTATCAGGATAGTGGATTCCATGAACAGCGGTAGTATACCTATTTTCTAGACCATGGGAAGAAAAGCATAAATATCTTCTCACACCAAAGGAGGTTCATGTTAAATATACTTACTACAGACAGCTTGTTTTAGTGAAGGAACTTGGGATTTCCTGACAGACAGGAGATGGCACTGGCTCCCTAAGTACTCATTACTCCATTGGGAAATAGCCTGCATAAGTAACTAAGGCTCATACCACTTTAAAATTTAGGTTTCCACAGACCCCTGATTTCAACTCTACTCATGGCTGGGAATGTAGAATGTCTATAGGCACTCATAGCAGCTGGACCTACAAGTTAAAGAACATAGTCATGAAATAAAAGAGCTCCACTTCATATGCAGACTGATCAGCCATGATTCAAAGTTTCAGCTTTTATTATTGTTCAACAGTTGAACAGCAATATAGTAAAATTTCTTTCCCCTGGTCCAAAGAGCAGCTAGAACTTAGAAACATAATTTATTCATTTAATTAGAGTTTATATTTTTCAAAATAATGTTTCAATTATCTGACCACATAATAACAACGTGGGTTTTTTCAGGTATTAAATTAAATAATTAAGGTTACTATAACCAAACTGGGAAGAAGCTGCAATGTCAAGAGTAAATAAAGGCATATTAATCCCCTAAAAGATAGGAATTTGAGTTTATATTCTGATTTTGACTGAAACATTGAAGAAGCAATTCCACACAACCTGCATTCTCAAGGCAACAGGGTACACTTAGAAAACTTACTCAGTATAAATGCTACTTTTGAAACATCAAGAAAATCTAGAAACACTGTGGAAAAACCTACTTTAACTGCATGACATAAAATCAACTTCAAGTATATTCTCATATATATGAGAAATGAAGTTTGTCATATCTTAAAAAATACAGAGGTGCTTAAGTTTTAGTGTTAATACTTAACAAGATTTAGGTATAGATAACTATATAAGTAAACTGAAAGTAAATAAACTTAAACATCAAATTTTACTAAGGATCATATTGTAAGAAACTCAAAGATTCCTTCCAAATGTAATCCTACTCCTCCCCTCATTTCAAAATTTGTATTACACCTTGTACTGCAGTGGAAACAATTTGCTTTAGAATAAGGCACTGTTAAGACTAGTATATAAAGTTACCAAGATTTAAAGTTGAATCTGTTATATGCATACTCTGCAAATTAATTAGTATTAGTTAATCTGGAAAACACAGCCAAAAAGGAAGGAGACAAAAAATGCATCTTCTTCTTGTGTTACAATAGTTAAACAATTGTTCTATTACACAGGGCTATATTACAATGTGTCACATGAGAAATGGCTATTACTGGAATTTCAGGCACACACATGTTAAAAACAATCAGTAACAGCTTCAATTTTAGCTGATGCTGAGTAACCTATTTCTGGATTTCCACTGAAGAGGGATATATTTCAAAGATAAAAGTATGATGTATCATACAGGCATCTTTAGCAGCAAGAAAATGGTACTGAAGATAAATATTCAGAGGTAGCTTTTAGACATATATATACTGCTCAGGTTTGCTGCTAGATCATGGAATGTTTTTCTCTCATCATTAAAGCTTTTGAAATACACTCTAAAGGAGAGAAAACTGATCTACTTATAGATCAACAGAAGGCATGTGAAAAAGGTTGCTAACAATACTTTTTTTGCATATAGTGAGAGCAATTGGCATCCCATCTGGAAAACTACACTACTCTGAGATAGAAAACTCTTGCCACTGGCAAGGTTTATGGTATTAATTTGTAATGGTGGATTTAGGGAAATGTACTAAACTAACGCTCATTTACTTGCATAATTATGTGTTTTCTACATAAAACGACAGGCTTTTACCTTGTCAATACCGGCACTGAGTTAATGGAAAACAGGACAAGGCGGGTGTACAAGTATGCCAGCGCCGATGAATGTCAAGCTCAGGTTACAGATTTGCTTCTTGCATTAACAACTGTACAAAGTATCACCTAATGCATTACCCTTCAGACTCTTAAATCTGTTATTTTAAATATTGTCATTGCAGTTTAGCTTTGATTATTAATCTAAAAGGCAAAAAGTTAAACTGTATCTTATCTTCTTTGCCACTTGATATGTTAAACAGCCTTCATACCTTAAATCCACTTTAATAAGGCATGCAATTATTAAAGCATTACAGAATGGCCCCAGAGCACAAAAGCTCCATTAAATTTGCTTACATCTAATTACGTCTGCCTGAGGCAGGTGAGAAATTGACTCTGATAAGATCTTTCTTTTACCTGTAGCCAAAAAATAAAAAGGAAAAATAACTCGGAGTGATTTTCTATCTAATTGCTATCTACAAGTATTTATGGTATTCGCTCTTCCAATGAATAGCCCACAAAGCACTCTTTGTGCAATAACCAGTGCATTTTAAGTTTTTTTAAGACTGTTGAATACAAAAGACAAGCTTATCTTGCTGCAGGCATGACAGGTCATCAATGTGGACTATTTGGGAAACAGTTTTATCTATTATTTAAATAATATATTTTCTTTAAAAAAAATAATTCTGATGTGAAAAAACATGTTACATATGCTTTGTGGTCTTCATTTTTTTCTACATGCCAGTATAAGCAAAGAACACATTCTATTTTTAGGAAATATAACATAAATATATTTATATACTTTAAATGGTCTGAAAACAATTATTTTGGAAAGTCTTTTCCCCCCCAATTTAAAACCAAGTGCTTTGTAGTAGAAAACATGGTATCCAATTGCTATATATTTGTAATTGACCTCCCAAAATTCAGGAAAATGTGAATAAATTACATTGCTTGTTACTTGTAAACGTATGAAGGCATGTGGTATTTCTAATCATTCTAATCCTCCTCTCAGCCCTAGCAGATCCTACAGAACAATAGAGTAAGACCATCATAGTGACCATGTAAAATCTAGTTAGAAACTATACCAGATAAAGAGGAAGAAAAAAATAAAATTTTTTAAAATAATTAATTTTTAGAAATTAATTTAATCCATCCAGTCTAAAGAGATTATAACTCAAATCTTGGTTAACAATGAAGGAGAAATTATTTTATTATAAAGCATTCTTTGAGAGCAATAGTGATTAGGTATTTGATGGGAAGATAAAAAAAAAATAAACCAGACATTGGACTTCTAATGAAAGATTATGCAACACTATTTTCCAAATATACATCTTTAATCACCGATGCCTTTTGTATGATACAAACCACTGTTTGCTACAGTGGGCCACAAGTTTATAGCCAACCTCAAAAGAAAAGGTCCTTTAGTCACATTTTATGCTTAAAACTTATTGCTACTCTGAAATAGAAATCTGCCCAGGGGCCTGAAATGAATATATTGTATTATTAACATGTTTCTCATGTGCTCCTTAGGCTTTTGGAGCACATCATTCCATACACCTTCTTATAAAACTTCATTTGACCTTACTTTTACATTCAAGCAATAAACAGATAGGTTAGCTTCCATATTGACTTGCTTCAAGTTTTATAACTTCATTTTATATACCTGATAATGAAAAGACGTTGATTTTCTGGTATGCTAAGCAACTACATTTTAAATATTAAAAAAAAATTAGAGGCAATGATGAATTATTTCTGTTTGCTCTTATGATTTACCAACTCCAAGTCTGCTGTTACATAAAATATTTTGGCTTCATAATTATATCTTGTTTGATATTAACTTGATGTATTTCTATTAAAACTTTCACGGTTGCTTTATAATATTGTCTAGTCACAAGCCTGTATCATCTATAAATGACAATACTGTGAACTACTGAATTATACATGCATCTTTACTGCAAATCAAAACCAAACCAGAACAAAAAAAATATGAGAGGAATTTAATGACTATGATAGGAAGAACTGCTTACCAGGTTTTCCATGTCTCCTTTAAGAATGAATTGCATCCTGTTAAATTAATTGTTCAGACATCACAACTGGTATTGAGCCATTTTTTATAATTTTCTTGATATTAACATTTCGTATCATAAAGCATGCAATAAAAGTTCTGCTTTCCTCTGTTATGTTGTGGATTTGTCTGTGGGAAATTTCAGTAGACAATATTGCTCAGAATCTGAATACATACCAAAAGCTGCCACTTTTATGATTATGGCTTGAATGTTAGATGATATCATTTCTTTAAGCAGTATTTCCTGGTTCCAATGCCAGAGGTAAGCTAAAGGCTGAAGACTAAGCCTTCTGCACCTTAAAAACAAACAACAAATTGGATAAAGCCAAGTATAATGCTTTTACACAGTATTATTAATGGAAAATCGATGAAAATGTCTTTCTTTTCCTACCCTGAAATAATTTTTCCTCTATAATTTTAATTACACTTTACTAGTCATATATTTCATTATAAACATTAAGTCTACTATATATTAAAAAAATAAATAAACTTGTTCTGACTATGATTCATCTACATAAGATGCAACTCACTGAGGTAAACAGATCTGCACAGGAATTTAAGTAAAGCCATTACAAAATGTGTTCCTAAACCTTTTGGGACACAAAGCAATTAGCACCTTAGGAAGTCATCACTTCTGTGAACACAGCTGAGGACAAAGTTACTGCTCTGTGATAAATGTGGCACATGTCACTAGTACAATATGCTGAATTTGTTGCTGTGATTTTCATCAACACCCAAGGAAAAGAATCATTCAGGAAAATATATACAGCTTGTGATACAAATTAACAACTTGTTACTGTAAAGTTAATAATTTGTTTTGATACATATCATATATTGACAGCATTCGATACACAGCATTTGATTGTTTATCAAATTAGAGAATCACTAATTTGCATTATTGATAGGTAACACTTCTGTAAATTGTCAAGAACCATCAGTTGGCGATTAAATGTGTAAGGTCTCTGAAAAACTTAAACATTTAACTATGGGACTAGTTCAGAGTCTTTAAGATTTACACTTATTTGTCAATTATCATGATTTTCCTAATACATGGTCTTTCTCACACATATGGGCATTCCTCCCTATGCCAAGACAGACCCACTAGTATGATTGTGAAGATTATACAGTTAAATGTATGTTTAATGTTGACATGTAAATGCATAGTGAGCACCCATATAATCTGACTGGTTTTCTTAATACTTTGATATGCTTTAACAGAGCACTACATTTTGTAATAGAGCTATTTAGCAGCTCTGAATGTAAAGTAGTTACTTACGTGCCTAAATTCAGCTAAAAAATTAGCTGAATTAATTGGGATGGCTCATATGAAACAACCTTATTGCAAGGGCTAAATCTACAGATCAATGTGAAGTATTTTACTTTGCAAGCTCGGAAATAATCATGCCTGTTTGAAATACTGTGATTTCCTGTCAATCTCTTAGCTGTGGTAAAGATGTAAAACAATCAGCAAAAGCAATCTTTTTTTTATCCTACTAACATGTGAGGCAATTATTAAAATGTTTAAGTATGAAGGAAAAGAAAAAGGAGTTATTTCTGACTGCAATTTATCTATGTAAACTGTAAAGAAAACAAATGTGCTGTGTAACTTGCTGACGTGAGCTGAGTTGGCATAGCATTAATTTCACCATTCTTACAGCTCATAAATTATTCCAGATACTTGCTTTCATCATCAACAAATCATTAATGAAATCATGAAACTATAATTAATTTTTAACACAGGTGGTTTTGCATTTCATCAGATACATATAGTGAAAATCTTTTTTCAGATCAAATGTTGGCCTACATAACAGACACAACCATTCCATAATGCCCTTTTTAAATTAGGACTCTTAAAAGAATCACGATTTATATCAACTTTTGCGCACAATAGGAATGACAAATGGAAGCTCCTGATTAATAATAACAAATTTTAGGTTTAAGGAATTACGGAAAGATGTGCTCAGAAAGATTCTCTTCTATCTAATTCCTTATAACAAGCCACAGGATGTTCCTCTATATCAAAACACGAGAAAAACAGAGGGACTTGACCACAGCACTATAGTCATTGAAACTGAGTGAGCTTCCTGTTGAAATCAAAGAACTGAACCTACTCAACTATTTTCATACCAAATCTCCGAGTATTTTCAACAGATGAAGAGATATCAGAAGAGCATTCAAAAACCCTGGTATAGTTTCTACTAAATTTTTACTAATGAACACATGGTTTCAGGGGGGAAAAAGGAACAAAAGTAAAAGAAAAAAAGAAATACCTATATTAATGAATAGAATGCATTTGGTATCATAGAACATGAGAAATCAGGCAACTGCCTCTGCTTTAAATTTGAGTTAGAAAACAGATAAGTACTCTCCAGAATGTGTATTCTGAAAAAGATTAGTATTTTCTTACACATCTTCCACTCGAACTCTCTGGTAGTCAGAAAGAATGGCTCCCACAGATACACCCTCTACTCCTTCTTTGTCCTGAAAAAAGACATGGAATATCAATGACACAGTATATAATGTTTTATGCTGCAGAGATTCAATATCTCTACTTGCAAAATCAACCAAGAATAATTATTTTTTCTGTGTCCAGTACACAGAACAGAACAGGCTGAAATGCAGTTCTGCCACAGAAGGGAGCAGCTCAGCAGACCTAGTACATGGTTATTACTCTAATGCAGTCTACTTGACTCAAGTACCATTCTAGAGAAGAAATAACCAAGGTAACTGAAATGTATCAGACATAACAGATTACCCTGAGGTTTTCCAGACATCCCGAAAATTCCTTCCAGCTTTTGCCTATAAGTGACAGGTTAGCTAGTCCACCTACAAATAATTACCAGCAACATACATCATACAATTAACTGAATTGTTAGCATTTTCCATGGTACAAAGCAAAAGAGAGTGTGAGATTACTCTTTTTATCTTAACACCAGAACAAAAAAACTCATAGGAAACTTACTCAACATCATCTTTTAAAAATTCTGCTATAAAAAAAAAGGTTTTCCAAGACACATTTTCTCTGTTTCATTTAAATTACCTAAGCCAACAAACGACACTTTATTTTTTCTTGTAAACCCACTGAGAATGTAACATTTGGAAATGCACATAGTTCTAGTATTTTGTAAGATCTTGCATTTTTAAATTGCTTCAATCCCAGCCAACATGCTGAACTTTCTTTTTCTAAATTTTACTCCATCTAGAGCAACTTTGGTAAAAGTTGTTTTCCTCTTTCAATTGAGGTTGATCATAACTACGCACCATGATTTACTTTCTGGACCTGTTCCAAATCCTGTGAAGTTTGTAGCAAGATTTTACAACAAAATTTTCAGTTATATACTTGTTGATGCATCCTGCCCTTTCTCTTTTGGCCTACTCTATGATCTCAGAAGTCCTGCTAAGCCTTGGCCAAGCAAGCTGAGCAGTGAAGTGCCCCTTGACTGTATCAGCTGGACGGTGAAGCATTGCTGACTGTACCAGAAGTTTTTGCCTGGTCGAAACAATTCTGACTGCAACGTGCGCATCAGCTGCCCAACCAAGATGGGCAACAAAGGATAAGCTGCTATCCTTGAAAATCCGGGTAAATAATTTTCCTGAATCATAGTCCAAGTGAAATGGCAGCATTGTTACAAAGTTCAAAATCAAATCAGTCTTTGCTGGATGGGTTGCTGAATTTAAAATTCAGTTCCTGTTTCTTATTAATAAACTTATGCAGGAGGTGTTTTATTCCAAATTATAGTATAGTGAAAAGTGTTCTGGTTTATGCCTGTCTGGGATATTCTTCCCTAATCTATCATCTTACTCCTTACATTGATTTTCACCTCATTTTTGCCCAACAAAATTCCTAAGGTATTCACACACAATATACATTTCAGATACAAGAAATTGTATTTATCAAAATTCCTACATATAGTAATCTAAAAAATACATCACTATTTAAATTATGTACTTCCCCATGTCATTAATGGATAGATCCAATAATATGACGCTTAATGCCAAATCCAGCAGTGTTCAGGTTGATGCTTCTGACATATCCAGAAGAAGTAGGAGTGAAAAAAATTTGCTTTATTTTTCACTTTACCCAATGATGGATCCAATAATTATTATCATCATTATTATTACTATTATCCATACAATATTATTTCTGTTTCCCTTTGAGCTTTCACTGCAATATTTCAAAGCTCTTTTTAGAATAAATGTTAAATCACAGATACGTCAAGTTATCCAACTCACCCATCTACAATAGCATTGCTTAAAAAGTTAACAGTTGTACAAGCAGTTTTCTTTAAATAAATTTGATGAACTGATTCATGAAGCCTTTTTGAATCTTCAAATATTTCTAAAGTGTATTCTCTGTACTCCTTTATTTCATGCTATTTTGATACGCAGTCTACCTGTACTGCTAAAACTGCACTTAAGATGCATTCTTCAACATTCTTTTTAAAATGGTTAGAAAGTTGTGTAAGAGTCTTGGAAAACATGACTGATGTTAACAAGATAAATACTGTTTGTGTTTATTTTTATGTAAAAATAATAACCCCAGCAATTCCTTCAGAATGTTCTCTGTCACAACGTGCAGACATCAACCAATATGTCCAAAAATATTACCTATATTTTTGTTTATGTTATTAATTCATCACAGTTCTAAGTTACCAGACGCAAAGTATGCCATCAGCTAAGTTCTTCAGTAAGAAATGTTTTCGAAGTGTCTGATACAAACAAACAGAAGGGTATACAACTGCTGTCTCTATGTCCATAGATCATACACAGTTTTCCACATTCCTTTATCACAGAATCGTTGAATGGTTGAGTCAAAGGCCCATAAAACCAGGCCTCTAACATTTCCAGCGATAGGGCACCCACAACTTTTCTGAGCAACCTGTTTAATAACACATGCATTTCTCTTACCTCATCAAACAAATGAGATGATGTTCATTATCATCATAACATTTATTATAATGCATGGCAGATCTCTAGTTACCACAATATGTTCGTTATATATATTTGCACTATGTACACTCTTCTTTCTCTAACAATGGGAAATAAATAGGTGGATGAGAGATATTACAGAGTAAGTATATCAAGACATATTACACAGTAAGTATATCACAAACTTCAAAAAAATATGGTACTCCTGTAATAAACAATTATGGAGTGAAGTCTTATTTCCCAAATAGACAGATTGACAGAATCTCCTGTTCATCCATGAAGATGGCAAGTGACTTGCCCAATACACTTTTAACAAGCTCACAGAGCCATAAAAATATTTTTTATTCATTCTATTTTTCAAGTTCTGACAAAATATATGCATCAGCAAAGATACTTGCTAAGAAAACTCCCTCATATTAAAAAAAAAAAGGTAAATGGAAGTAGAGACTTAAATGTTCTGTTCTTACACAAACGCAGTACTTCTATACTAAAATGATCTATTGCACAAACCTACTTGTTTGGGATTTAAAAATTCTAGTCACGAGTCCCAGGAAATTGCATAGCCATCCTATGATCATGGAATTTTAAAATCCCCAGAAGGTCACATAACGTATGCTAAATGACTATTGAAACAGTGGCCCAAACTTGAAACTAATGCATCAAGAAGATTTCTCATAGGTTTTGTTTTGAGGTCGTTTGGGTGTTTTTTACTATACAAATCTGTAACACATTGGATGTGCATGACTATGAATGCATATATATAGGTACACAAGAAAGCACAAATAGGTACATGTGTATGCAATATATCTTGATGTGAGTAATGCAAAAACAAGGCTATTATTGGCTGCTTGCTTACAACTTAAGTCAAATCTGATTTAAATAATAACATAAAAGATTGTCTGCACTTATTCTGGTTTATTTCCTTTGACAATATGTAAGTTTTAATTGTCTTTTGAAATGGCAGTATATCATGTCATTTTGCAGTTGTGGTTAGCATTCATGTTTAAAAAATTCTCACAGGTATTTATTTATTGCCATCTCTTTTCATTCAGCTCTTCTCATGGTAAACAGCAAATATAAACTTTCATCACTGTCTAGACAATAGCTTCCATGAGGAGAAACACCAGTATAACTAATATAGACTTTGAAATAGGAGAACTAGTTAACATAATAAATTCAGTGAAACGGAATGAATTCAATCCCCTTATTTTGTCCAGTTCAACAAATGAGGGCTGGAGTGGCACAAATTCAAGAAATAAGAAGATTTGAAAGGAAGAAGGATGGAGCATGAAGATGAACAGAAAAAAAACTGTGGTCTAATAACCTTCATAAAGGTGATGGATAAGCTTTATCCTCAACTGGATAAAGCTTACATAAAGCCTTGTCCCATAGTATATTCAGCTCAGCAGTTGAAGAATGCAAAGAGTACTAAATAAAAGCTACTTCTTCCCTGGACTTTTTCTTTGGTATTGAAAGAGTTATTAGACACCTTGCAAACAGACAGATTTGTGTGACTAAGAGTTGATTGCAGTTAGGAGAGAATCCATCCCAGAATCAATAGCGCCATCACTTTTAATGTGGAATCTGATCAGGTTTGGTACCATTAAAGCATGTTCACAAAACTCTACTCAGCAAGGGTAAACCAAGCTGACATCTTCAGGTAAATATCAGGGATTTGCACTGAAGGAAGTGAATTTGGGAAAATTCAGAAGGAAAGATGTTACATGCTGTATCATATAAAAAGTAACAGATAACAGAAAAAAAACATCTGAGGAGAGTTAATATGAAAAGGTGGTTTTTTCTTAGGTTGAGTGGTTAAATGATTATTTTTAAAAGCATCATATACTGTTAATTTAAGAGATTATTTACCTATGTTAAACTTTACTAATATGTTTCTAGTGCAATAGGATACTCTAAAATAAAAATAAACTGCTTCTCTGGAATATTTGGATAATTCAGAAAGAACTTATTCTCAGTACAATATCCTCTGTCACAAAGTAAACAACACAAAACATGCAATGTGCATATAAAACCAGATGCCAAACACAAATGTACGCAGACGCTAACAAAGTTTTATTCTCTATATGGTATTTTAGACCTTATTTTTCCCCTTTAGAACTACGGAAAGTACTCATTTCAAAAGGCAGATAGAAAAATAAACTTTTAAAAAGCAACTAAATAAGACAATTTTTAGTAGTGTTTTTTTTTTTTATGTATCTAAGATTATTATTAGCTATGTTTTAACAGTAAGTGAAAGTACTTTTAATGTGAAAGTACAATTATTAGTGAAAGTACATTTATTCTGTATCTTGTTATAACAGTTAATTTATTCCTGTTCAGAGGACAAGACAATAATCTTAAACAATTGTGTTAGAGCAGCTAATTGATCTTTGAAACTGTAACTGCACTAAAAATGCACAATTTATGTTTAAGGTATCCTAGTTTTAAAGTTATTTATTATTTCAAACAGTTTAATGAACAACAAAATTCAAAATTGTTGCTCTTTGTGTATTATAAATTACTGTTGGCTGCATTTCCTATCAGGAAACAGTATAAAAAATTTAACAGTTTTGTGAAAGCTCCAAAACATCACTGCTGTTTTTAAGGTGCCTCTGTTACATCCATGTACAATTCTAACATATAGCTTCACAGCTAAAGTGAATGATAAACAGATTAATTTACACTAGCCCGTTGTTATTTTAATTTTGCTTTTTTTTTTTTCAATTAATGATTGTAACAGTAACCTGAGGAAATTATTACACATGCATTGTAGCATTAATACTGGTAGAAGTATTCTACTAGTAAATAAAAAACGTATTGCAATGGTATCAGTACGGAGGTTTTCTGTAATTTCATATTTTAACGTCTTTACCTGACCCTTTCAGAGTTCAGCAAAAAGAAAATTAGTGCTAATGTTTTCAATTTAATTAGTATATTACATGCACTGTAACTATTAGTGGAAAATGTTATATTAATGAATGTAAAAGTTAGCTGTAAATTACCTCAGAGTTATTATCAATTTCCCAAGTTACTGCTCCTTAAGATAACCCTCTCCCTATGGTCCTTCCGGTAATTTTTCTTTGCCTGATAAACATGATGATTAAACAGCACACAGTGCAAACCTTTGATACTTTTTAAATTAAATCCATGCCCAGCCTAAGGGCTGTGTCTGATTTCAACTATATGTGTCAGTTAATCAGATAAAAAATTATCAGCAACTCAAAGAAACAGCAGCCTTAGGCTTCATCAGTGCCAGAGAAAGCTGAACAAAATAAGACATACAGACAATATCACATTATGAGTAAAGGTTACTGCTAAGCTTATCACCACATAGCACTATTCACCACCTTAATGATGTCTATCTTAAATGAAATATTGCATACAACAGCCAAAATATTAACAAAGAAAAATTAAGTGCTAGATCTGTGCCTATGTCTATTCACATGTATTGCAAAAAAATTTGAGCACTGCCATTCAGAAAAATGCAGAATATCCCTAAAAATTTACTGTGTAGAACAGGTCTTCGTAAGAAGATGAAGTATAAACAGCTGAAGAATGGTTAAACTACATTCAATTTTTTATGTGTGCTTCACAGCTTTGTCACAATAGAGTTCATTTTTTATGACCCAGATATAAAATATAGGCTCTAAATGACATTGTCTTTCCAATTAATATCCTTCTTAAAGCTTGTATGAATAACTGAGAACCGTTATCCAAACTTAAATTAATGTTTAAGGTCCTTTGTGCCTAAATAATGATTACCATACAGTTGCAAAACTTCAAATTAAAGCACAACATATTTGCGGGTGGGTGACTGATAAAATATACCTTAGTAACAGGACTTTTAGGCTTCTACCATTATTTGAGTGGAAAACTCTTAAATATGAGTTTTGCCTTATGATTTCTGAAGCATTCTAAGATCACTGATTATAGTGATTCCAAACAGAGTATGTGATTTTTTTCTAAGCTTTGATATGTCTGTCTGATGCAGCTGCAAGTAATCAAAGACAGTATGGAAATATTCCTGAGACATAAGGATATAATAACTCAATGTCGAACTGAAAACCCACTATCTGGTAAGGCTCTGAAGGCTAGCTACAAATCACATAGATCATCTTAGTGATTGCAGATCACTAGACATCATCTGGGACTTTCTTGTCTTCCACACAGGGACCTCAAAACACATATAACTCATGCCTTTGTTCCTCAGGGAGAAGAAGTTCCAAAACCAGGTGGGAATTAACATAATGTGGATTTATATGAAATCCCTGTGTGAACACTCTCATTATTAAGTTCAGAAGTCTTCAATGGCCTTATCTCAACTTGCTTTGGAAGTAAATTACTGAATAATGGTATCTATATAAGGCAATAATACTATATAACTAATCTACTTTAAGAGCTAATTAGATATATTTTTATAAAAGCTCTTCATAGGACACAGGCACCCTACCACCCACCTTTAAGCAAAACTGATGGCCTAACTTCCAGGGTTTTACAAATGCAATAACTGAAACCCTGCACACCCACCACACACACACACACCCACCATCTATTAATTCAGCGTAGGGATGCCTTCAGTATCTGGTTGCAATCTCACAATAACCACATTTAATTAGGATATGCTCCTCTTCCTACCTAGAAGTGCCAAATGTTCAGGGCAATGGTGCGGGCATAGTTTGTTTGCACATAATCACATACACCCACCACAGCAAAGGAAAAAGGAAGGAGAGCAAAAGAGACAGAAATAACACTCTCAAAGTCTAAGATCAAACAGAAGCGTAATGAAAAGGCTAGAACTACATTCTAAACAGGAGAAATGGAAAACCAGGAAAAATCTTCCACTATAGCCACATACCACACCACAAATGCAAGTTTTCCTGATATACTCATTCTCCATTTAGCTGCACGTACAAAGTGAATGATTAGTCTTATTAATTAGAAATCATTAATTAATTCATTCATTCTTTATTTTATATATTAACTATTTTCACAGAATTCAATAAACTTGCTACATCACTTTAGATCCCACACTATTTCACAATTTTTTTTCTAAATTATTTAATTTAGATTAATTGATTTATTTTTCCAATTAAAAAAGTGTCATACTAAACCCATTAGGCATTTGGTAAAATCTAATATACTTAGACATATTTATCAAAAAACATAGAATACTAAAATAAAAGTCAACAGACATACACTATTTTAAAGGCTACATAAAGAGTTTTCTACAGAACTGGCCTTTTTTCTTTAAGCCTATTAACTGAGTAACACTTAACTGAGGCCTACATTCCAGCCCACAGGGGTACAAAGATTTTGACAATGAAGCAAAAGTCTCCAGGTGAACATTTTTTTTTTTTTTAATTGCATTTTGTGCAGAGAATTTGTTTCAAATAAAGGTCTGCTTCCCCTTTGGGACTTCCAACTCTTAAATATTCAAATAATTACAGAGCAAATTTGCCTGCAGACACTCCTTTCAGGAAATCTTATTTACAAAATCACCTCCACAAAGACTGATTATTTAATTTAATAGCCAAAATTAACCTGAACAGTCAACTCCAGATTGAATAAATGACATTAAATCAGAACAACAAGATGCCACTGAACAGCTACAAAACAGTCAAGTAATCATGCATGTTTCTGTTCTGATGCTATACTGTATATTTAAAGTGCTGGAGATTTTATGTGTAACTATTTTGCAATCAAGAGCAGTTATACTCATCCAGAATTGGTAGTTCAAATCTGTGATTGGATTTAAAAGCCAGGATTTTAACCTACAAACATGTATAAATGCTTCAGAATGAAAAAAAATAAAAGTATTTGTGTTATGAAGGCAGGTACTGGCCTTTATTATTATATCACAAATCAATGTCTTGCTAAAGACAAACCACTTACTAAATCAAGAGAAGGGTCAAAGGAATATCAGTTTGCATGTTTCTAGTTAAGAGAAGTTTCAAGGTTTAGATAACGAATATCAGTTCACTTGCATCATACTCTGACCTCAGACAGGCAGAATTTAATTTTTGGATTTCTATTTTTAAATAGTATCTTTAACAAACTGTAAGAGCCAAAAGCCTGATGTAAACTAAATTTTTGAATATAGACACAAGGTCTTTTTCCCTTGCTTTGACCACACAGCCACCATGCAGACCAACTTCTAGATGCTAATGGCAAGGTACCCCTGCACAATGAAGACCAACAAGACATGGATCCAGTACAGCACCTACAAAACTGAACACTCTTGCTCTGGTTATCTGAGGTATAAAACATGGTTTGGGTCATTGAAGTCATTAACAGACTTCCACTAGGAGAAGTTACTCTAGGAAAATACCATACAAGAATTGTCTAGTCTCATTTGTTTCTGTATGAGTATTGTCAAAGCTGTGTTATTTAATGAAGTATTTCAGAACACATGGTGGCAAATACTGAGGCATGTAAGTAACTTGATTCTTGTTAGTAATTCTGAGAGCAAAGTCCTTTCTGAGAAAGTAAAGCTGTAGGCATGACATGATACCTACTTTTCCTTTTTTAGTTCTTTTACCACATGCAACAGCACAAGGCTCAGAACTATAGAAGAAAAACATGTCTTAAATGAAAATGAGCTATTTTGTCCATTAGAACCAAATTCTCTCTCCCTTAAGTTTTCTTGCAAACAAATTTGAAAAAAAAGAATCATTTTTATTTCTCTAAAATTAACTCTTAGATGTCACAATGCAACAGCAAGGTAGTTGCCTGCTTATTTTTACGCATTCTAAATCACATAAGAATTTCTAATTAAATAAGTCAATTTCACTTAAACTAACAATTCCGATAAGCAGATATGTTTATAGACATTTAGATAATTAATTCTCCCATATACTACATCCTTCAAAACTGCATTTCATAGCTTTGAAATCTGCATAATGTGCGCTGATATACACACACACACTCACACTCTCACATATACATGCATTCTCACATTGACAGTGAACTCTACCTACTTTAAAAGGAAAAATACTTTCAATAGGACAGTTTGCTTATACTCTTCTTATAACTTCAACTCCAAAGAACTGTACAAACCTTTACCATTTCGAGAGTATCTTTTCACAGTAGGGAATGTTCAGCCTTTGCAACGTCCAGTATTTGTAGAAAAGAGCTCCTGAAAGTATTTATAAATCAGACTCTCCACCAATATTTTACTGTCAAATTAAGCTTTTCAGCAACTAGCCTTGTAGAAATAACACCTGCAGCATACTATGCTGGAGAAAAATATCACATTCTGTAAGAAAAAGTAAATTTTCATTTAAGGTTGATCAAGATATAAAATTATTCAATGTAGTATTTGAACAAGTCATGCAAAAACAGTCCAAAATGTTCATTACCACTTACCTGAAATATCAATCACATTCAGTAATCTGAAGTACTTGAATAAAAAATATGTAATATAACAGGCAGGAAAAACA
Organism: Euphonia xanthogaster; assembly: GCA_034509185.1. Lineage (NCBI taxonomy): Eukaryota > Metazoa > Chordata > Aves > Passeriformes > Fringillidae > Euphonia > Euphonia xanthogaster. The sequence continues at coordinate 32,499,660 of JAYDZK010000268.1, read as the reverse complement.
AAGTTTCAACCTAAAAGTTCCTTGATGAAAAAGCAGACATTTTATCAGTGTCTGCATATTTTTAACTTAGACCCTTATAAACAGCTAATACACATCTACCTGTAAGCTGAGTCATGTCTAACATGAACATACTTTAATTTATCATGTGAAGATGCAAAAGATCTGTAATCATTCCTGAACTGCCACAAAAAATATAACACTGAAGTACATGTAGAGTAATTAAGTGAATAATGAATTCAAAAATTTTAACTGTTGACAGACAAATTAAAAACCCTGAGGCTTTCACAGGTTTTTTTAGTTTAAAATGGTATCTTCTCTCAAAGTGCCAAAGTCTTTTTTTTAATATAGAACAAGTATTATAGCAAATATTATTATAGTGACATGAGTTATTGGAATGTGAAATTACCTGATAATGAATGTATGAGAAGAAAGGCATGGTTGAGAAAGTAAGATTTACTAGATTTCATTTGGTATTACTCTAATGGGAAACTGTAGGTCATTATGGTCAAACAAACGTCAGTTGGCAAGAAAGGTGTACAATTGTCACCTGAAAGTTTACTGCAAGAAACAATGTCACTTGTTCTGCTATATGTGCACATTTGTTGGTAAATTGTGTCCCTCTAAAAATTTCTTCAGAATTTCATACACCCATTTTCAAACTATTAAATCATTATGCTGCTATTACTTCTGTGAGCAGATAACCTTGGCACGGACTGTGAGTACACAAAAACTCCCACAAGGTCTCTAATAAATACTGAAAATTTCAATTTTTCCCAATGACAACATGTTTTAGACAAACTCTCTCAGAAATAGTCTTATTATCTGCACTGCCCATAATCCTCTCTTCTGATCTTACAATAACTCCTCCTTACATAAAAGCAGAACACAGGATTTTCAAAAACTGGAGGAAAACAGTCTATTGAAAACACGAGTTGAAAAGAAAAGCCTCTTTCTTTTTGTACTTGGAACAGAAACCTCATGAACTCTCCTTTAATCTTGAACAACATTTTTGTTACTTCTCCAAAAGTCACCAGGGTTTGGAAATGATTTAAAACTGTTAGGAATCTCAACAAAGCAATACCTGATATTTGTTTCATCAAATTAAGTTGTATGGTAAGGTTCTTTATCTTTCTTTTGCCTAAATAACATTGATTCTAGAAATCATATGAAAAAGAAAACAGTGAATAAAACTGAATTTAATGAAAGCATACTCATGATTTTCAATTTTTTCTATAGCCTTTACAAATTTAAAGCAATCCTGATAAAATATTCTTTAAAACCCAACCTCCTCACTTTCTACATTGATATACATTTTCATCTAATTTTTGGAAGTGATACGCTTTAAGTATTGACAAAATAATTACTGTTTCAGCACTACAGTGTCTACAATGCACTTCCCATAAAAAGAATTCATTGAGGATTTAAACTTCTTGAGCAAAAAAAGAGAACTCTGCACATACTTAGTGCTATTTTAGGTTACTCATTTATGACATCATTTACTTATATTGATGAAAAAAATGAAACCTTCAATAACATCTTTCCCAGAATGCAGAGAAGCACAAAATACCACACTAAGATTTTCAGGTTTGATTCTCTCATAAAGTGCATTTGTTTGGATATTTTTCCATCACTGTTTTTCTTTGTGTTTGAAAAAAGACAAGGTCAACTGGCATTACTAAAATGATAGCAATGATGCCAAGTCTTAAGAGAAACATTCCAAAACAATATCAAATTATGCTGACAAACATATCAGTATACTATGAACATAAGGTATAAAATGGGAATTTGGAGGCAATGTGGACCTACTGTACTGAGTGTAACAGTCTTGCAGGATGCATAAGATACTCCTTAATATTTTTAGTACCAGAACAAAATATTTTGAATAAAGATAAAATCACTACACCATGAATGTTAATATCACTCTGTGAAAAATAGTATCATATGACTAGAACAGACCACCACTTTAGGGAAAAATATAATTCAAGTGGATTGTTCAAGTGGATTGTTCTTTTGGTAGTGTAATGGAAAGGCATTCCACATAGTCCCAGAAGAAAAATCAAAATATGCATTTAAATGGAAACACTATGCAATGGATAGGACAAAATAAACTCCTCAGAACTGTAAAGAGCTACATGTATATACACACACATGTAAACACAGGAAGCTACATATGTAAAATTCTACTTATACATATTTATTTAATTCTATACATATATATTTATGCATATAACTTTAAATTTTAAAAGCTAAGTTTCTAGCTCTAGGCTTATCTCACAAATATCAAGATGCAGTCACATCACATATTCTGGTTTTGGTCACGATTTCAAATAATATATACAACTCAGCTCTATGCAAGAAATTGTGAGTATTCTTTTTTAATTTTCTGCACATTTTGTGCCAGACCATATTCTAAACAGCTTTTACAAAGTGATAATGTTTCACTGACAGTGTTTTGTGTACTTCACATAAAATTAAATCTCAGACAAACCTTGAGAAAAAGAAAGCAGAAAGCTAAGCAATACAGCATGTTGCTCTTTTTGACCCACAAACGATTATCAGTTATTTTAGAAGTTATGACAGTTTTCTCAAGTCCTTAAGGAGTCTGACACCATTGGTATAGCTTTTAACACTGCATTTATGTTTATATCACAATACAATAAAACAGCAGGAATAGTGTTCAAATTACTTGGGTATTGGATGGTTTATTGAAAATAACAGTATTACCATAACATTAAAAAAATTCTTTGAATGTGCTAAGTAATCACTGCTATCCATGCTGCATGTGAATTATGGGATAAATTTTGGAAGGCATCACCAATTGCAAAGACTACTAGGTCTGTCTCTCTGAAGGAGGACTCTGTGCATGAACAATAAATCCTACTCAAACTGAATAACCAGTAGTATGTCAATACTTGAAAAATTGTTGCGAAACCGGTGCAATGCAAATTTTTTGTTTTTACAATACAGAAGACTTCATCATTAGAGCTAATATTTACTGTTCTTTATCAGGTACAAACAAAAAGCAGAATGCAAACAACACAACCACTCTTCTCTCCATCCTTTCCCTGCAGATTGCTGCACAAACAACAGTACCAATGGCACAGTACTTAATTTATCAAACTGTATTAGCCATGATCCTATCATTATTTTTTTCAAAATATTTAGAGCTACATTTTCTTATACTCAGCCTTCATTTACTCCTTGGTTAATCAAACTCAATTCAACATCACTTCGATTTTTATAAGAAAGGAAAAGAGTTAATTTTTTTAAATGTCTTGATATTTTGTAGTACTTAATGCTAGAAATACAAGGCTAAATAATGTTAACTCTCTCAGACAAATTTGAAACCAGCTACAATCAAACTTGGGCAAATTTATTCACCATTTCCTAACCAAGAACCTCCACTATTTTCAATGGCAAAGAACAGCTTAGCAACATTGGTAACCAGTGATAAGGGTTTGGAGAAGCACTACTACTACCACCCCAGCCCCTCAAATCAGAGGAACCTCACTTAATGAGAGGCCTTGTAAAGGTTTCAAAAAGAGAAATTTGAGCTGATTTTGTATTCAGTGTCAAGGGCAATCACACTACAAGCACAAGCTTGGCAGGTAAAAGAGTAATAATAAAAATCCATTTTCCATTGAAAGAGGATTCTTATTCATAGACACTTCTAACCCTTCTGCCTAAGAGACTTTGCAGAAAGTCTTCATATTAGAAAGATTAAATGGATGCTTAGGAATATTCATCGAAGATAGCACATATTGCAATTATACCCAATGCATGAAGAAACAAGCCCCAAAAGACAATTTCTAAAACTAGACATAGCTAGATTTATATATAATAATATATAGTGACACGTAATCACTATATACACTTTGAAAGAAAAAAAATAGAACAAGATATTAATCCATTGTAAAAGACTGCAGCAAAGGAAAGCAAATTAAAAGTGAAGGGCCTACTGTTTTTAAATTATGTTCACTTTTAAGTTTACCCAGAATATCTATTTCAAAGCAAATGTTCCAACTCCTAATGACCTGCCTTCATGAAGTGTACACGCCTGGAACAATGACAGCTAGGAAATACTTTGCAACTTCTGCTGAGACTTGAAACTCAGTCTGAATTCTACTTGAAGAGAAACCTATATAAATTGCAACATAGGCAACCACTAACTGATATGACTGCTGTTTCTTTTTCCTTTGTGGGTTTTTTTTTCCCCTTTAATCTCTTATGCAGTCTTCTCTCCTTTTGCATAGAAATGGAATAAAAAAGTACTTCAGTATTTCAAGAAAACCAAGTTTCAACAATGTAGAGACAGGGATATCCCTGCCTTTTTCATAGTTCGCCCTGCATTTTCAGTAGCTTTCAATGGTATGTAATTTTATTTCTAATAAATATAATTTCAAATATAGTATAAAAAAGTGACTTTAAAATTTCTTGCAATTATGGAAAAGGCATTTACTCAATAAAAGCACTCAGGCAAACCCCTATGTTGTTGACTGCTTTCTCAATGGCAATTTTTAGATATTTCTGGTCAGAAAGGGACCATTCTGCAATCTAATCAACTGGAATGATACAGGACACAAATCATCACTTGGTAATTTCCACATTTGAGTCCAATACCTAAAAATCAGTCTGTTAAACAGTCACAAACACTAGATATCATCCTCTTCTCTATCATACTTAATGGCATTATCTGTCTATTAAAATGCAGTATTTTAAGGCATCAAATTTTCACCATAAAGAGTTCCTATTCTGAGCAGTTTACTAAAGATATAATCAGAAATAGCCAATTTTTTCTACAAATTTAGGCATATTCACAGAAACTATAGAGCACCTGGTAAAAAAAATCATGTCTCCAAGCATCTAACAATCAGTGAGGCTTTTTTTAAGGGGGTACCTCAACTCAGGTGTTATTCATGCATTTGGAAAGGACTTGCCTTGGTCTCCCATCTTCATTATGTGGTTGTACTCAAAAAAAGCCAACTCCTCTACAAACTGACGTGGAAATTAAAGGCCCCCTGCAATACCTGCTAAAAGAGCACCTAAGCTCTACTTTAAATACAGTGGCAAGAGTACTACTTTAAATACATGGCCAGGGATTAACATCCCAGCCTCTCTGAGAACCACTGGCACCACTCTTGTGTGAGAGCAGGGAATAGAGTACTTAGTCTCTTCTAGCAGTCTTGATGCACACAGGAAGGAATCTCCTTTTACTTTTGATTAACAGTAGACACATTCTTAGTGTACAGTCTATGCCTAATTCCCTGTCTTTCCAGTATAATAATAAATACATACTCTACTATAATTGATTATGCAAGCAGAGATGTGCTCAGGTTATACAATAATAATACAAACTGTTTTAAGTAAGAAATTTGAAAAAGATTTGTAATGTATTCACTTAAGAACAAATGTAAGTAGAATTCTAATTCATCACTGCACTTGCGCATTCCACTTCCAGCAGGCTACCTCAGCTATCAACACTACCTTAAAACATTGCTGTAAAATACAGGATGCAAAGATGAGAAAATACAGTAACTTCACTTAAAAGAAATCTTGGCTTGTTTCAAATTAGGGGCAAGAACACAAATAAAGCTAATAGGCAGAAGAAGCTGATGTTATCATTTTATGATTCTGTGATTATCATTATTACTTGGTGATAGTAACATAGTAGCACTTCAAGGCTAAAATGCACCTGAGATTTTCCAACACAATAGTTTTTCAATAGAAATGCCAGTGCATTAAAGCCTAAGAGTTTTATAAGAAGCAGTTGGTTTTGGCCAGTTCCCAGTTAAGACAGGAGATTTCTTGCCAGGTTGCTGTCAGTTTACTTAACAGGCTCCACCAGAGTCTGCATTTGTATGGTCCACAGCCTGTAATACAGTTCCCCAGGCAAAATGTTGTGAACTTAGGAACAGACTTTCCCTATCTGTTTGGTCCCAAACAGACAACATGGTTCTACCATGTCCAGCCTGAAGACAGAATTCAGAAAGAGTACCACAAAACACCCAAAGCCGTTTTCTCACAAAAATTACCTGTTCGAGCTCAGGAAGACAGAAAAAAATTTCAATTTTCTGACTTCATTTGTCTTAGGGGAAATTTCAGTATCTAATTTTTCTCCATTCTCACCACAAATCTTTGGAAATCTTTTTCCTGCATAATGGAGATTCTGCACTTCTATCAGTTAACTGCAAACCAGTTTCACAACAAAGCATTAATATGACACTTTCTACAAAAATGCTTGGCCAAAACCTGAAAACCTCAATAAGGTTTTACATTTAAAAATGACATTTGAGATGATCTATTCTAGGCAAAACTGATCCAACTTTTCCATTTTAAAGGAGGCTTGATGCTTCTGAAATGAAATACAACACTACTTATACCAGAAACAAGACAAGTATGAACCAGGTACTAAGACATCACATTCATGTAAAGTCTAACTTACCCTAAACCCAGGTAAAGCTGTAAGTGGAAAGCCTCCAGGAAATGCCAATATATGGAAGCAACACCACCCCAATCTGGGTGGACAAGACCACACTTTAGGCGATATTACTACAAGGTAGAGAGAATTTGTGCAGCAGAAAGTAAGGGCAGCTTGAGGATCTTCCTTGAGGAAGAAATGTAAAAGGATTTTTAGAAGGAGATTGGAAGTAACAAAAAGGAAAGGCAGACGATAATGTGCCAAAGACATGGCAGAAAAGGAAAACAAAAATATCAACACAGAAATAGCAAAATCAAAAGAGAAATATGTAGCAAAGTAAAACTTCACGGGATTTTTCTGTCAAGGAGCAACAATTAAAAAATTAGAGAAGAAAACACCTTCTAGGAAATCTTAGTATTAAAAAATTTATGGAAGTCCCCAAACACTTCATGTTATCCTAAAATCTGCTCCATGATGCTTTATTTTATTAGCTTGCATAAATTGGAAATGTAATTTCAACCTTTTGAAGTTCTGACTCATCTCATATTGTCAACAGAGACAAGCATCAACTTGCTTCCAGAGTGGCAGTCCCCTTAAAATCTGAAAGCAAATGTGCGTCTAAACATAGGGAGAGAGGAGTATTTTTTTTTTATTTCTCCCAATTGGGTGAAAGTGAGGCTTTCTTTTCTCCAAGAAGATGTGTCCTTAGCCACCATAAGAGTACCAAAAAGGGAACCTGAACACAAAGGCATGGTGAAGAAAGGAGATAGGTTCACAATATTTTAGAGAATAAGAAAAAAATACAGCTTGTTTAGGTGATACCAGAATATTAAATGCGGGCAAATGTTTAACAATGGAGTGAGAATGTAAGGACAGGCATTTCAAAGTAGGAATAGAGAAAAATATGCAGAAAAAAAAATATCAGGAGAAGGTGTAGACCAGAAAACGTTGAGAAGAAATATCAGGAACCCTGCCAAAAGGGAAAACTGTCAACTTAATTGATCTTGAACCTATTCCAAAGGCAGAGAAGAATGGATGATGTAAAGCCATTACTGAGCAAGAAGGAAGAAGAGATGCATGTTAATATTCTACCCCTCCACTTCCAAATTCCAATAGCCTCCAAAGTATGCATGACTTTTTAAAACTCCAACATTTATCACAGATCTTCTATTCCCATCCTAGTCACAAGTAAATATAAAAAAAAAAAATCCAAGAAAATGCAAAAAATTTGAAGTTATACACTTAACCACTGTTCATCTAGTCAGCTCTTTTTTCCCCCTTTTTTTTTTAGTGACATTTAAAAAAATACAAAACATTAGTTGAGTATTACAGTATAATCCCAACAATATTTTGAGGGGTATTATTACTGTATGTGCTGTTTTAATAGGAAATGGATAGCAAGAAAGATAAAATCACTTATATAGAGCATCTAGGATCTCTTTGGTACCTTGTCTGCAAAAGCTATCTGCATTTTCTTTACAATTCAGATTCCATATCTTTAAAAGTGCGTACCAGAGTAAGCTGAATATTAAGTTTTCTGGCATTGTCAATATGTAGCTGCATCAACAGATAAGACAATGTCTGTCTTCCTTTATCATCCCTTCTCACTCATCCCTCAACTGCAGGCTGATTGTTATGGTATTCTCCAAGGCTAAGAACAACCTGATTATTTAAATGTAGAAGACAATGTTGCTTGTATCAGAATTACCCAAATTATGTGTAGCCTAAACCAAAAAAAGCATCTGCAGAATGCTTTATTGTTGAAAGGTATAGGAATTTTATCTTGTGACTTCTCAGTCATATGGACCTTCTCTAATTGAGATGCTGCAATGATTTACTATGGGGTTGCTTTTTTTAATACAGAAATTGGAGTTTCAGAGGACTGAGGTGTCTAAAATTGCAAATAGTATTTATCATTACCTGTGCCCTTGGTATAAATGAGTATGGACTGCAGTGAAAAGATCAGAGGAAAAGGAAAATAGCTGTTTAATAAGAGCAGTAATATTTTCTTAATCAAAGAATCTACCAGCCAAGCCACAGTCTCAGAATCTAGACTCACACAAACTGAGTAATACAAAAAGACAGCTTAAAGAGAAAAAAAGCCCAAAACAGCCAGACAAGGACAAGGACATTAGAAATGGTAGAAGTTCAGAGGCATTCACATTCATCAAGGTTTCAGTCCCTTTCCAGTTCTCAGAGCAGATATTTGCAGAATGGGCAAACTGAGCTGACTTAGCCATTTCAAAGTAAGTGTGGTCTTGCCACAAATACTTTTGTCTCTTTTAGCAGAAGAAAAATATTTATATTAGTCTTTCAACCTGAATTGCTATTGTATTGACAAATGTCATTTTTTTCAAATGAGACTTGTTCATGGTCTCAATGTATTAAACCACTGCCTTCTGTTTACACTGCATACTAACACACTGTTCCACTGTAATTGTATACTTGGGAGGAAGAGGTCAAGGATCCTAACCTCATCCTAACCTAAGTATCCAAATAACATGAGACTTGCAAGTGTAGCCTCAGCCAAGAGTTTGGGACAAGACACAATTAACAAATTAAGTTGAATGTACTTCACATGTTTTCAATGTCCATACAAACAACAGTGCAACATCCTGTCAAACAAACCAAGCACTGAAACATAACCAAAGTGACCAAAGAGATGGATGAGTCCTACAATTCACTGGAATAAGAAGTTAGGCATTAGAGATGACCCTTGCCTCATACAGATACAATCTCTCAACTAAGGAAGTGAAAACTTGTATTCTAATTCAGTGTGGACTGAACCTTTCCTGTACAAAGAAGAAACAAAAAAATCTGCATGGATTCTGTGAGCTTTCAGTTTGAATGGAAAACTGTAAATGATAATAATTTCCACCCAAAAGGAACCAAGACCACTTAAAACCTAATGATCAGCTGCAAGAAAAACTTCTATGTAAAAAAGTCTCAGTTCTTCAACAGAAGTTTTTAAATAGCTTTTTTTAAAAAAATGCAATAAAGGCATAATATATGTATAAAAACTGAAAACATGACTGCTACATTATCAGAAAACTGCAATTTAGATGAAAGAGAGAATGGAGAGCAGGATAAGAAGAAACTTTCCTATGCAATCTTAAATCACTTAAATACAATTTATTCATTTCTTCAGTTAAGGTATTTTACAAACAAGCTGTAATTGTGTTATCCTCTTAGCACATCATGTAGCTCACAGAGTGCTAAGTGGAGCAGAGAAAAATTGTTGACAGACTTCAGAAGTAAGGGAAAGGAAACTTCCCAGCAACGAGGAGTTGAACAATGCTTGCCACATATCAGCATGCCTGTCCAGTGACTGAAAACAAGCCTGGAAGCAAGAAAGCTCCTGCTTTTGAATTTCCTATATAAAAGTATCTTATTACTATTTTTAGCTTTGATGAAATACAGAAGTCTAATTATCTGCAACTTCTAAAATAAATTTAATATTATATTAAATTTTTCTGGATTTAACAGGTTTCTGGAGCAACTACCTTTTACTGGAGAGTAACCATATAACATGAAATTGCATGCTTTAGCAAAACAGCATGGGTCATAAGGCTCTGAAAACAATGAAAACAGACATGGGGAGAAGTAGATTTTTTTTTCCAATTGATGATTTCAAATAAGCCCTCTCCCCTCTTTGTGCAGTTACAAAAAACAGTATCACTTAAACTCAAAGAAATATTTTCATGCATTTCTTATATAAATGTTTTATCACATTTTCTTAGCAGATGAAACTGCGTATTTTCAAGTTCACAAGATAAGCATTCAGGAAATACACAAAGTATTGACAATTAGAAAGTTTTATACTATAGAACTTAATTGCCAAAGTCCTCCTGACCCACAAAAGTTAGTTAACGCAATATCATCTTTCCATTTTGAGAAACAGGGTACTTGATGTCAAGTTATTAAAACCATCTCAGAACTAATAGCACAGATTTAGTATTAAAAAGAAGCTCTAAGTCTCAGGGTAAATCTTCCTTTGAAAGCATTTATTGATCTATCCTTCACCACACTGTTCACCATTTCTGTAAAGCAATATGTTTGAGAATGGTGATGTAAGCAATGAATAAGTCACAATGACAAGTGGGTAATAAATAATGACTGACAGAGTTTCAGAGAACACGGGACTGGTCTCCAAAGGATAAGGGTAATCCTGAAGGTGGCCAAAAGGGTTATTGTAGCACAAAACCACCAAAATTACTGGAAATCTGCAGCGGTCTAAAGAGAGTTAGGGCACGTGAAAGAAAAAAAAAATACTGGGCAAACTGTAGCACAATGGAACATGACTACATGAACAAGAAAGTTTAAATAATTAAACCTAGTAATTATAAAACAACAGTATCTAGCTCCATAAAATCACAAACATTACAATTTGAACTCAAGTTCTACAGAAGATTATATATCTATATAGATTAATCCTGACACATTGGCCAGGGAACACAGAAGTTTAAAAAAGCCGACACAACAAAGCCAGTTAGTTAAATGTACCTCACGGATGATATATTCTGTAATAAACTGTGCCTGCATGAAATACAATGGTATCACTGTTCTAGATACCATAAGTACACTACCAAGAAAAAAAAAAAAGGAGTTGTGGATTATACAGAAGACAGCAAAGCAAAATGCCTAAGGAATGTAGAACAAACAGGTCTGTAAGATAATATTTCAAAGGAAAAGTGTTAATTTGTCTTCAGTTCTAACTCTTCAGTATCTACTGTCACTTCACCGTAATTTTATCTGTATTTCAGGAGGATATTATCTATAATTCTGGTGGTTATAAAAACAGGCCATCAAGAAACCCAGTAAAGCCTAAATACTAATGTTTTTCTTTAAAAATATGGTCATCAAAGACTCTCTCTCTCATGTGATCAAGTTCAAGAGAAAGAATGTCTTAAAAGTAAAATAAAAAAAAGTCTTAAAAAGAATACCCTAAAAAAAAAAAAGGAAGTCTTAAAACTTAAATATAATCATAAAGGCATAATAATATGTCCTGGGGTCATAATAAAAGTCTCATAATTTTCTCCAGCAAGAAAAGTCAATATTTCTTCTGCTATGTCAAATAATGTTCCAATTTAGATTGCAGTATTTTTTTTTCCTCATGTAACTGGTGTTGTTGTGTAGGCAACTGCTAACCAAACAAATTGCAATAGATATTTATTATATAGATATATAATGTATCAAATATATATCCAACATTCAGTCTTCATATTTTTTGGTATTTCAAAATTAAAGAAATACCAAAAATGAAAATTAGGACAATCATCAGAAATACCCTCAACTACTCTGAATCACCTTAGATTTTATGAAAGGACATTTGAAATTTATTTAATGATCTTAAGCAAGTTATTTGAAAATGACTACTTTCAACTATAGATTTTCCTTAAACATGTACTCTATTAAAGATTTCAGACACAGATCACATAATCCAACTAAATGAAAAGAAGCATGGTACTTTAGGGAGAGGTAATGATTATAGAATGGCGTAAACTCATCGACATTTTAAGCAAAAACATAAAAGTATGTGGACTAAACACAACATTTCCTGTAAGCATCTGCACTGCCTGCTTTGTCACCTCCTTGCCTGGTTTTGGTAATTACGTCAGTTCTCAGTAGAGAGAAAAGTTGTAATGCATTGTTTCCAGTATGGAAATCGATATTTATCACTATTTGAATTATGCTGAACCTTAACTGGCAAGTTTCATTGCAATAAAACACACCTTATTCATTTTTCCAGATAGACAACATCTTACCTATCTCAAAGGTCACAGTTTAAAACTAAAACCTTCTATCACTGCTAACTAGATAACACTTATAACAATTCACCTGTATTTGTTTTCTTAAAGTACTATTTTAATGAAGAATTCATTTTCTATGTAAAATTCCCACTGACAGACACATTGTAAGACACATTTATTTAAAAAGAGTGAACTGTGATGAAGTTTCATTAAAAATATAAAAACAATCTCAAAGTACCTATTTAAAGTAGAAATTTATATTGCCTTTTTTCCGTAATATTCATTTCTACTCTTCCTTCATGAAATAAACGTCAAAAATTAAACTTTGAAAATTAAAATAAACTTTAAAAATTATAAAAGTCCATGGTTTGGCTATACTGTTTTTAAAAAACCTCACTTGTTTTACCATAAGAATCCTCCAATGAATAAAGAAGCTCATTAACAAAAATGATCTCTACTCTTCCCCAATATTTAAGACTAATAATAGTTATGCAATTGGTGCAAGAATTAAGCTTGATTCAAAGTTTCTGTTAAATTTAGAGTGAAAGAAAGTCGTTTTAATCAAATTATATTTATTGTAAAACTACTTGACCACATTACTTTTCTGCCAGTAGAGTAAGAGTCACTTCACTCAGATAACATGGGTAACCTTTCTACTTCTGAAATTTCATTCTATTACTGGATATAATATAGTAAATATGGGATATTTTCTGGATTAGTCAGTGCACATTAAGCCATAATAGTTGCTTACAGTAACATTTCAGCATTAAAAAATCTCATGGCAAAAAGTAGTCATATGACTGCAGGCTAGTGATTAGCCATAAAATAGAAAAAAACCCGAAGCTTCTACACACTACACTTCTGAAGGATCTCACCTCCTAATTTAATATTAAATAAGTCCACCTCACCATTTATTACCATATCTCAAATATTGCAAGTGGTTTGTGATGTATTATTTACTCCACCAAAATTCTCACCACTTGTTACATACAAAAAAGGGTCTTCAGAAGTAGAAAGCTCATGCACTTATCCATCTACTGTTCCAAACCAACTAAGGCATGTGGTCAATCATGTGCTTTACACAAATCATTAGAGATACAGGAATGTTTTGAAAAGCCATCTATGGTTACATCATTAACTATAATTTACTGCAATGACTTATGAATTTCATTTCATGGAAGTCCATTAAGAGTGTGTTCTACATGTACATTAACACTCCCCATCATAAAGTAAGCCATTTAACTTTTCACAGAGTGACTTTTATGATGCTGTTACAGAAGCAAGTAATTGTAGTTAAAGCATTTATTTTTTAAAAGGTCATTCTTTTTTTACTGCAGTTTATAATATTTAAATGGTAGCTCATGGGTGTCAATGTGCATGTATGAGAATGCAGGGATCATGTGTGTTCAATACTGAACCTGTCCAACAAGTTCTGCAGAAAACACAGACTAAAAAGTTATTTGCATATTAAGCGACAATGAGTTAAAAGAGAAATCTAAATTGTAAATGAGTTTTGGAGACAAATCAATGCTAATGAACAACAATTACTTCAGTCACAGTGTGAATTAAAACAACATCATTAATAAAGCTTAGGTGCTCTGCTGGCAAGCATGTCTTTAGTCCCTGGCAGATCATGTAAGATCTAAATTGGGAGAAATAGCAAGCACAAAGGACGTACATTTAAAATTATTTTGTTTTGAAGCTCCACTTCAAACAAAAGCTTCAGGAAAGCCTACGAAACTCAGAAAATCCCATCCAGTCTTTTTAATGACTGCCTTGCATGAATGCCTCATAAAATATCAGATTTGCACTAGATAATGACAGAAGATCTTAGAAACCTAGAAGATGAGTCAGAACAGCCTCTTTTGTTCCCTTTCTTGCATATGAAACAGTCAGTGAAAAATCAGAATCTTTCCTTAAGAAATAAGGGGCTTTTCTTCGAGCTAAAAATAAGGCTAAACATCCTGTTCTTTACCTAAATGCTCAAAACCAGCTGCAGGTAGTAACCATGTAGGGAGAAACTACAGAGGGCACTGTTGTATCAGTTTTTAAGAGTTACACCGGTGATGGGGCCCAAGTATAGAAGACTGTCAGGAAAATAAATAACTGTCTAAAGAAAGAATCCGGAGTTAGGAGAGCATGCAAATGCACTAAACTTAAAACAATAATAAGGCAAAAACATTGAAGCTGTATTTCTGAAGGAAAATGGACTGAAAGAAAAGTTCATGTAGCAGACTGTCAGGCTGATAGGAATACTGCAGTGCACACATTTGGCATTTTCCTTTGTAGTGCTTTCTATGGAAAAGGTAACTAATCATAGTGCCGCCTTATCCTTTGCAAACAGCAACCTATTACTGGAATCCCACTCATAATCAATATGAAAATGAGTGATGAGTGTTATGCAATTCTTCCACAGGGAGAATTTATCAACAGGAAGAATATCTTCACATTATACAGTCCTTTCATAGTGTAAAAGGCCAGTTCTGTTTTATTCCTTTTCATGACACTTACAAATCAATCATTTATATTTTGAAAGCAGTAACATTGGTGTAATATAAACCAAATTCAATCACACCCTTTCCAGAAGAAGTACCTTTAAATATACTGATCAAAACCAGCAAGTGTCCAGCTGAAAATAATGTAACCCTGAAATTGCTGTATGCTTGACATTCATATGAAAGGGGAAAGTATGTTAAATAAGTCAGTGTAAATACCTTAGTAAATCTATGCAAAATTATTTTCATACAATAAATGGGCTTCAGAGATACAAATATTTATGAAAACAAATTTGATAAATGCTTTACTATTAGTTTACATAAAAATCTGCCTTTGATCTTATTTTATTAGAAATAATCACAATTACACTTTTTAACGTAATAAATTTTGAAAGGTATTTTAGCACTGCCTAATGAGAATTGCAAATAATATCAAACAGCCAGCTACAGAAGAGTACAGAAAAATTAACATTTTTTACATTTTTCATTTTTATATTTTAAAAGCATTTTTAAGATGTGAATTATGAAACAGAAGTACTGAAATAAGATATGGATAGTATCAGTCATTTAATGAGACTTCACAGAAGAAAGGCATTATTTTTTTTCCACATTATGGTGGCAAAACCCACAAGCAGCATGTTTTGCAGTACCATAGCAAAAAACCACGGGACTTTTATGAACACTGTCTCAAAGTCACCTTTAAAGAGTACTACATGGAAGGTAATTTGAAATTAAGTTAGGCAATGGTTTCGTAATAAACCAAAGAAAAGATGCTCAAGCAAATAAAACATATCAGAAAATTGTCTAAAGCTATGTGAATGAGTGAGCGAAACAAACAAAATCAAAACCACAGACGGTGCCTGTGGATACTCACTCACATCCACATCCATAAGAACTGTGATGGTAACTGTGAAAGAATTGTGTCTCTAAGCATGCAAAGACAGATGTACTACATGAAAGGAAACTGCCACAGAAAATGAATACCTAATTTTTTTTTAGAAATTGCAAAACCAGACAACATAAATATATTGACTAAGCAAGACCTCAGTTCCCTCACAGACACTGAGACCTAGAATTTCTAAGTGGTTTCAGTAATTGTTTCAAGCAACTTATTAACAGAAGATGAAACAAAAACTAATGTTCATGTCAGAAATGGGTTTCATTTTGAGGTTTTGCCATTTCTGCCTTCCAGACAGGCCCTGTATGTGCAATGCTAAGTGGAAAAATTTGCTAAATTTCAAATTCATATATGTCGTCTTTTGCCCAATTCTGTTCCTAATCCAGAATTATTTTAAAATTGCTTAACATTCCACGGGTCTAGTAATCTTTTTTCATCAGCATTGTTTCTGGCAAAGTTTTGCTAAAATAAAGTTTCCTCTTATTTTATTGTTTCCAGCTGTTGATAAAAATTTCACTAGTATTACTTTTATATACCTTTTTAAAGTGTATATGTTTGCAGGCAGACAGGCAGTTTGCACACGTAAAAAAACCTAACAGTTTTCTAGATCCAGAGTACTGATAAAAGAAATGCATAAATGTCTATTAAGCTACTATATACACTCTATGACACTAGGTGAAGCTCTCAAGGCATAAAACACATTCCTTCTATGTAAAATGTAACTGCATTTGAAGGCAGAAATTTACAGTGCATTCCCAGAGACATGCAGTTGGATACAAATGGGGCTGCTTCAGAGACAGTTGCATCTATGCACATCACTTAAATACAATTCAAATGATGAAAAAAGTTTTGATAATGTTTACAAAATTGACTTAAACATCTTAATGCATTTTTCCATTTAACTATAATAACGAATGCCAAAATGTTACTAGGTAACTCTCTAAATATTCAAGATATTTAACAAGATATTTAAGGTTTCTTTCTCCCTATGCAATAGAACACATTAAAACCAATTTTACTATCGTAATTTATTCAAAGCTTGATTATGAGCAATAGCTGCAAGAAGAAATACAGCATTGTTGATCCATATACAAGCATTTCACTTAACTGCATTGGATAATAGATGTGCTCCTAAAGGAGTATAAAAGCAAAGTG
>JAYDZK010000268.1:32468933-32482844 GCA_034509185.1 Euphonia xanthogaster | reverse complement strand
GTATAAAAGCAAAGTGATTAGAAGTCATTACTGTTAATTAGCATTCACTTTACATTTATAGGGATGAACCTTTTCTGTGTTGAACAAATGGAAAGCTTTTATCTGAAAGCCTATCAAACCTGGTCAAGGTAGGCACTGAAATAAATGTCAGTGACCAGTAAGTTGAATACAAAACAATAACAAAGAAAGCAAAACAAAATCTAAGGATGTATCATCATCCAATTAGTGCGATTCAGTTTTTAAACAGGAAAAGGTCTGAAAGGAATGAGCAAAACTGGAAACTCATACTTCACATTCTGCAATCTCACTGATAAAAGGAGGAAATGTGTGTTTATCAAACTTGCTGTGAGTGCACGGTTCATTTGGCGTCCTGTAAACAATGCCTGGCTGCCCATTTCCAAATGCATGTGAGAATCTTGCAACCCAGAACATCATATTCAGCAGGCAAGGTCACACTAGAGATGCCCTGGAAATGGGAAATTAGGAAAACCTGGCAATCAGACGTTTCAAGCTGACCAGAACAAGCCCTCAGGGTTGCTTACCATCTTTCACCACCAGCCTGACTGTCTCTGCTTATTCAGTATTAACACAACAAGACAGGGAGTGAGTGGAAACAACTCCACGCACCTAACAGGGAGAAATACAGTGACTTTTTTCTTTACATAAAGCTCAACATTTCTCACAGTAAGAAACTACCTCAATTATATTGCCGAAGATCCCCCTCTTAAAAAAAAATATTAAAATCCTGACCCTGCCTGAACTGGTCAGATGACACACACAGAATTTCAGGCATTCTATTGATTAAAAAAATTTCTTTGTGCCCATCTCCTTTTAAAATTCATACAACCCCCCCCCCCCAACAACTAAATATACCCTGTGTTTTGAATGAAACAAGATACATAATTATTTTTACACTGCTTAAATCACTCCCAACTATGCAATTACTTCTTACCCTCTTCCCTTCATTCACACTTTTATTCACTGCTAATGACAACAGTCATTCCTGAGGTGGAGGAAATTGTGGAATGCCAATCCAGAATTAATTAAAATAAAAAATAACATGATTAAAAATTTGTAATCATTTAACACAATGAGGGTAAAGGGACAATCCAAATCTTTGCAGATAAAAATTTACTCATTATAAAAGGTGAAGGAACCAAGTCTATGAAAAAACACAGCAAATATTTTCTCCCTCAAAAAAAATCTCATTTTATCAAGAAGGACAGTTATTTATTTCTTGTCAGTGTAGGCAACCACTTCATACAATTTCTAAAAGTTCCCATTTAACTCGCACGTGTAAAATCAAAAAGAACTGTGCTAGGAGATGTGGTCTCCAAATGTTCATTAAATCTACACAACTACTAAAGGGTCCAGTCAATAACTTCCACTGTTTTATCTATCACAGTTTCCTTCAACTGGGCATTGAAGATTTTTTAACAATTTTTTTTCAATACTTACGGTATAATTTCACTTGCCATACAAAAATTCTGTATTTGAACTGTTGAATTAGATAAGATAATCTATCAATATATCAAGGACACAGTTATTTGCAATAATCACAGTGCAGGCAACAAAAATTATGGAGAAGTGATTGTTTTGGAAATTCAACATAAAGAAAACTACCTCTTTGTATAATTTTTATTTCTCCAAAATATTGAGAAATACAACTCCAAGGTATTATTCCATGTATCTACAGACCATTCAAATCATAACAGGGAAAATTTTCTTCAACGAAAACATGGGAGATTACTAAAACAAAACTCTTCTGCACGCCTCTGAACTCTGTGAATTCATTAAATGAGAGGGGAAAACTACCTACTTTGTCTGAACTCATAAACTACAAAAGTAATTTGGTGAAGAGCATGCTGAAGACCTCAGATTACAGATTTTTCAAGTCAATCAGGATTCTACAACTAATAATTATTTGGCCTTCTTAAGACTCCTAAGAAATTCTGTAAACTTTATTTGTATGAGTTAAGAGTAACTACTAGTCTTTCTCACGTACATACTACAACGGAAGCCACGTATACCAGACATCTAAAAATCCAGTGATTATTCCTATATACTTTACAGTTTCTTTTATATGTGTCTTGTAACAGAAGACAATGAAGCAATGCTGTGACAGAATACTACATTACATTTATTCATGTATTTTTCCTGGTAGGAGCACCTAAATCTTTATACAAAAGTCACAGAAAGTCAGCAATCACACTGAATCTGAGAACTCATTTCACCCACTCGCCACAGCAGCTGAATTCTGCAGAAGGGTAAAAGAAAGGCCATTTTCTTAGCATGGAAGACTATTAGCAATATCAAGGAAATGAAAGTTTTAGGTTGAATGATGGAATTAATCCCTATCTGAAGGCCACAAAATAACCTTGTATTTCATCCATTCATCTCAAACCCTGAAGAACTGTTTCCTGAAGACATCTCAGGGAGTTTCACTGAATACTGATAGGAGCTAAGTTACTTCTATCCCACCTGAACTCACACAGCTCAAGTACTTTGTCTGAGATGAAAAATCTTAAGTGACATCTAAAATGGCATTGCTATTGCAATTTTAATTCAGACGGGAACACTTTCTGTCTTCACTAAACATCAGACTTGGACCATTTAAAAAAATCATGATCCTGTTCTTAAAAAGTAATTATTAAATACAGGAGTCGCACTGTATTATTAAGCTCTTTATTTCTGTAACTAAAAAATGTTACCCATTCTAAGTGACTGACTGTTGTAAGATCACTGTTCCAAAATGCAACCATATTTTAGAAAATAAATCTTTCCTTCCGTTCTACATCACTAATGAAATGAAACAGCGCCACAACCAAAGGCTGCTATTATTCAAATGCTTCATACATCATATATATACAACAATAATATTTATTTTTCAGCTGATGATCAATGGATGATTTCATAATTAATATTGCTTCAGTCCTGAGAGCCAATATATAAATTTATTTCAAGTGAATGCCTTATTTTTTGAAAGATTGCGGGTTCTAAATCCACAAAGAGCACAACAAAAAGACTCTGACAGAAATAACATGTTGAAACTAAAAATCCAGTAAAAATTCATTGGCATTATTTATAATAAACATGGGTAAATACAAAAAAACTACAAAAATTACCAATTTTTAAAATACTAATTAAAAGAAAGCAATTAAGCATGTCATCAAAAATTTGAAAAAGAAGAGCTAGAAGAAAGACATTTTTACCTAGTTCAAGAATTCTACAAATTAGGAAACTTACCAAAGAAAGGCAAATACTTATGGAGTAGATAAGGCAAAGAATTTGTAAGAGAACAGAACTGTCTACAGAAAATAAACTATCTTGCATTGGTCTGTTTAGTCTGGAAGCTGCTACAACCATTGCCCTAAACAAAAATTAAGCCATAGTTCCATGAGAAACAGAAAACAATCCAACACTCAACCCATCTAATACCACTTGTGTATGTGCTTACATCAAACATCACTGTATTACTTGAATAAGAACATCATTACATTGAAAAGGGGACAGAACAGTTAAATATTGCCTAAATTGAAATGTCATATGAAAGTTTCACAAAAATGCCTTCATGCTCCAGCCTTTCTTGCCACTAGAGAAAAAGAAATACAGTTTCTCACCACATTTCAAACACATTATAAAACCCCTAAAAGATACTTCAGGTAACTAAGAAACCCTAGTGCATACAGGCTTGGCTAGGAAAATTTCCAATACAGACAGTAACAAACATGGACAAACAAGGATATCAGTAATCCCTATCAGTAACATTGAGAGGAGAATAAATTATTCTTTAGAGTTCAGGAGTTACATGTCTCATGAAGTAAATAGTGTACTATTAGGTGGAGACTGCATAGTGAGATATATTTAGACATCATATAAGTACTCGGATATGTTTCACAATATGTACTGAATACAGAATCTAAAACATGGCATTAGGCAACTAAAAAATAGATATAAATTTCCTTATACCTATCAATCATCTGGGTTTGTGACAATAAAATTAATAGGTTTACAGTCAATGACAGTCAGTATCACTCAGTCACATGAACTAGAACAGGACTGCTGTCCTGGGTTTTGCAGAACTGTGAGGGAATATTTAATTCTTTAGAAATCTTGTCCTCATAGCACTGTTTTTAAAAACATTGCATACTTCCAAATTCATACAGCTTTTTAAAAGTGTTTTGTTTTAATTTTTTCCTAAATAATTACTCGCACTAAAAGTGTTCTTTGCCAATGGAAAGTAAGGTACACTATGTGATTTTAATTTAGACACACCTTTCCTGTGGTCCTGGCACCAAACCATTTACTGAAAAAAAGAGCTATGTTATTGGACCAGTGTTTTAAAATTACAGTCACTCAAAGATGGTTTTGACGAGATTCATCCCCTCCCTTCAAGAGAATGCAAATTGACTTCTCTGTTTAAAACTATTAACATCTGGGGGAAAAAATTCCTAAAGTAAAATCCTCAGTGATTAAGACTTAAATAGTAAAGCTACTAAACAGCAGTTATTAAAAAATGTGACAAAATAAAACCAGAAAGCTTTCAAAGTTATTGCTAACACAGAAAAACAGTTAGTAGTCTTCTTAAAACTAAAATACCACAGTTGCTGTAGTTTATTTCTCCTCATAATTTTGCAATTATTCATCAAAATATGCAAGACACTTACTGAAACTTTTGTATCAGAATTCCATAGCTAGGTTGTACTGTAAAGACATCATTATACAAAGTCTAACATAAATGCAGTATATTAATATTTATAACTTGAAGATATCATATTGTGGGCTTAATATTTCTATATAGGAAATAAATAGTTATTTAGTTCCAGACAACATGATAACATCTCTTTCAGCTATAGTTATAATTATCATGTACAAACTTCCAAAGCAGAAGTTGTCAAGATTTAACACTAGCATTAATTTATGTCAGGGATCCATTCCTCCAAAGACAGCAAGAACTGTAGAGGAAGTATCATCTTAATTGCCACTAATTTGCCCATTTTTAATTAAATTGATCAGTAATTTATTACCTTACCCAGCAGCAGAAAGCTGTTAGCATGCAGCTTTAAGAGACAGTAGATATCAGTCCTTCTAATTTCTAATACTATCGTGGTTCAAAAATAATTTAAAACTGCTGTATCATATTTCTTTCAATTCCTGTATTGCAGGATATGCACATTCCATTTAAAACCTCTGTGAAGCACTCTAGAGCATACTCATCGAATCGTTAGGTTGCAAAATGCCTTGAAGTCATCAAGGCCAACCATTAACCTAACACTGCCAAGTCCACCACTAAACCACGTCTCTAGGCACCCAGTCCACACAACTTTTAAATGCCTCCAGGGCACTTCCCCAAGCAGCCTGTTCAATGCTTGATACCCCTTTCAGTAAAGAGATGTTTCTAATATCCAACCTAAGCCTCCCCAGCACAACTAGAGGCTGTACCACCTACATGTACATGAAGTGGTCTCCTGCTCTGCAGTCTCATTCTCCAACACAGGTCTATGATCTTGATTTTACATTAGAAGAAAAGAATTTCCTTGCCAAAAATGTTTACAAGATGCAACATCTTGACTCCAAGATGGGTCAGGAAGTACCCTGCATTCAAACCACATTCATAGGTCTTATCTGCAATTTGATTTTGTTTTTAACTGAATACAGAATAAAGCCTGAAGTATTTAGGTTCATGAATCTCAATTATCATTTTAATGAAGAAAAGCAAGCTGGAAAATGTTCAATACTGACATGAAGACTACAAACATCTTTATCTGAAGTTTCATTAAGTAGTCTAAACCAGTTTGATCAATAAAATCACATATTTACTTTCTTTAAAATAGCAGCTATGACTTTCTGAACAGTGTATTGGTTTTAGTACTGCGCACTGCAGTAATCAACACAATTAGCTGGAATGGACATAGCATGTTCACTCAAACATTGTAGAAAACCTCTAGAGTCAACAGGAGGTTTTCTATTTTTTTCAATGAGGTCTAATTTAGTATTGGTAGAAAGAAAGTACTATATGAAAGATTTTGAAAAAGACCAGAGAATAAATTTTAAGTGGTTTAGAAAGCGGGCTCATTGTCTCTCTTTAATTCATTTTATAGATAAAAAGGATTGATATATGTCATTGCTACTGTGTCACATATTATAATATAATCACAGGGCTACCAGAATCAAAAATATCATTAATAGAAATATTCTGTAATACTTGGAGAATGACATGCAACATACAAACAAATAACAGATTCTGGTTTACACATAGTAAGGGTACACAAATGGAAGTCTCTAGACATTAATTCCCACACATTCCTAAATGCACAAAATCCAAAAGATCACTCATTGCAGTAATCAAGCGATACATTATTACAAGTGCAAAATAAGCTAAATATTCTATTTCTAGATGAATGTCACAATTATGGTTTTTGTTGTATATGCCAAGCTCCAGTTGTAGGTGTTTTCATTAAATAGGAAAAAGGTTTTGGCTTGAAATGAGGATTAAGTGTGATTTACATTGGGGAAAAAGGAATATAGTTACACCATATATTTACAGAGCAAAGAAGAAGAAAGGAATACAAATAAAACCTATGAAAGTTTTCTATTTTTTTCTTAAAGTTTTCTTTAATTACCTAAGAGGATCATTTGCTTAAATTCATAAATGAATTAATATAATTGTCCCCAACTGTATAATTGCTTTCAATCAGCATACCTTAACAAGTTTCATGAGCTGGTAAAGGTCTTCAACCTCATCTTCCTGGCATGCAGTATACACTCTTCCAGTATTTACACTGGTACCTTTTATAAAACCACGATAGAGTGGCAAATCCAATGCATCAGCATATAGGTCAATGGCATGGTGTCCTACTGTCTGATACATATAGCTGTCCAATTCATCAGTCTGCCCTGCCACAATTAAGAAACAACCATATTAGGTACATTGTTGCAAAAATTACAGATAATCACAATACTACAAAGTACTGAGAAAATCTAAATGTTAATATTTTTCAGTTCACAAACAGATGTTTGGTGACAACACCACTATAAACATGGAAAGAAAAAAAAATAGATTTCCCCACCCAACAGACGTATGGAGAGGAAGACATCTGTCACAAACATGCTGCCTATTTGCAAATTGTGGTGCCTTTCCTTCTTCCTGCTTTATCCAAAAAATCTCCTATTGATTCAATTCTCCTTCCATTCACACGGTAATTTTAATAGGAACACAGGACAAAGGCACAAACTCAGATGTATTTCAACACACTCAGATCAAGAAAGTTGTAATGCACTGCAACACTGAGAACAAGCTATAGGTTGTCAAAATTTACAAAAACTTTACTGTTAAAATTCTTATCATGGTCGTCACAAAAGGAGACTATCTCTGCTTAGGTAGAATAAAAGTAGACCACTATAATGGTCTGACACTGTTTAATAAGCAAAAAGCTTATTTCCTTAACCATGAGAAAAAAAATTAACCAAATTTTCTTACAAGCAGTTTGTAGCCAGCAGATAAGGAAAAGGCAGCTAAAAATGCAGGTATCACAAATTAGAATTACATCTCAAACTATGCAATAAATAATTTACACATATTTTTTTCAGATAATATTTCTAACAGATTGATAAAACAATAAATTATTGTTGGTGAAATCTCCACTTTATTACAAGCTAACACAGGTCACTATTTTAATGTTAATTTGTAACTCTGGTACTTCTCTGAATTTACATGGAGACATGAAGCATTTCTGCTGTATACCTGTGTAGCACATCTTGCAAAGAAAAAGGTCTGTAACTGACCAAGACAATTAATTTGTGATGTAACAATTAGGTCAGTCACCTCTGATGCCACACAACAGATATGGTTCTCCACAAAATAGTCATATTCAAACCCCCAATCACAACTAACCAACCTAGACCAGAAGAGTAGACTTACAGGAAAATTCACTGATTTCCACATACATGAACATGACAAGGTCTTTAAGTGATATTCTGCTTAGAATACACAGTTTCTTTATTAATTGAGACTCTCCAGGCAACAGTGGTACAAGATAAAATAAAAAGAATGGCATAGAATCCACTATTGCCTGAAGCACCTCAATTAACTTTCTATAAAATTTCCAACTACACACTTAGAGCATTTTATGATTTTAATGATAATATTCTACATTTCTGATGAGGATAAATTAGTTTGAAGACAACATATTTCAACAAGATTAGAGATTATTATGTCCTAGCTGCCCAGAAAATAATTTTTTCTTATACTCTCCTAGCATTTGCCAGTTCTGCCCATGACTCATTTGTGAAGGCAGCTCCCTTCTTCCTTCCCTTTCTGTGTACCCTCCTACTGTACAGTTACCAAATACCATACTTAATTGCTTAGCATATGTTGAACAGTGAAACTAGTTAACATACTTTATACTTTAGCATTCTCCCCTACCAACTGGAAACAACTCACTTGCTTTTCCAGCCTCACTTCAATTTGTGCTTGAGTCCAATATACAAATACTTAGCTCACCCTCTCACCTCACACTGACTACCTGAGTTTCTCACATCCTTTTTCATAGAAATAAAGTGGAGCCCATGAGGAACTGATCATTCCAGCCTAAAAGGAAGGAAAAATACGTGCATCAAGGTCAATTCCAACCCACATCAGTTCCTCAATGCAGTCCACAGATGTTGGGTTAGAATTATGGAGAAAGACACACAAAGATAAAAATGGATGAGCAGCAGCACAATGGCACATTTTTGGCAGCTGGAATGGTTTACAGCATTTAGTTTAGCACCAGTTTAGAGCATTTCTAGAAGTACAGTACTAGTTTTGGTTGATGACATCATCTATCAACTTTTAGCATTTGTGCTACTGACCTCACACAACCTCTTTGTTTACCTCCAGGATATCAATATTCTCATTTTCAAACTGTGCAAGCCTTTTTTTAATTGATCTTCTCTTCTTGTGGGCTTTTTTTTTTTCCTTTCAAGAAAAATACACTTAATGTATCTCCATAGCATTTTCTTTTTTATACCTTTTTCAAGTTTGTATATTGGCCTTCAATGTGCAAAACCAGACAAAAACACATATAGGAACTTAAGTCAGTCATGGTTGCGATTCTCTTGTTTCTAATCTATTTTTAAAAAATAAAGGAATGTGGCTTTCATACCTGTATTTTCAGCAGGTCTTAAATTGGCTAGAGCAACAATCTGATGTCCAGCAGCAACACACTGCATCATATTGTAACAACTGTCCTTCCCACCACTGCAAGGAAAAGAAAATAGTGGCAATTAAAAGTACTGATAAAAGTTTTAGTCCCTTATAACTTTTAACTAACTGATCAAAAATAAGTATTATCAGAGCTGCTTATAATGTTTTTAAATATGAAGAGCTGTAGAATAGTAACAGTAGAAGAAGAATTATTTCACCATACATTTACTACATACCTATAGTGCCTAAATACAGTAACCATAAAGCACATAAAGAGTTTTGTATCTTACTATTAATCTGAGAGGTTACATGAAGAAGAACCCCTGACACTGGAATCTCCCCAAAGACTGTATTTTATTCCAGAGACAAATTACTCTGTACTCATTACTAGTTAATTTGGATCAAAACCCCAAAATCTGCTCCAATGAGTTGCCAGCATTAGTAATCATTTTAAATTGGGTCTGTAATGTAGAGGTGATGTCCAGGGACACATTTTAGTGGTGGACTTGGTAGCATTAGGTTAATGGCTGGACTCAATACCTTAGAGGTCTTCTCCAACTTCATCGATGCTATGTCAGGAATAACATTTCTCCTTCATGGGATATGTTGCCTAAACCGTCAGTATTTTAAACATACTCCTCATTCTCAAAAACTTTAATTATTATAGGCAGTAGTTTCAGTTGACACTGCATAGAACATATGAATTTTTACTGCATTTCACTGCAAATAAAAATGATTAATGCTAGTAAAAAATATAAAAGGAAACATAACCATACTCTTGTCTGAGGCCAAAAGATAATACTCCAACACAGAGAATACAATTAATTTTGACATTCATTCAAGATCTACAGGAACCTTTTCTGCTATCAGTGAGGAAAGAATTCTGTTTTCTTGATGTAACTGAAAAGCATCTCTATGGATTTAATCAATAGAAAAAGAAACATTACAATCTACAATATAAGTGCTCTAGAATACATGCTGCTCAAAAGAACCATGTTCAGACTCATGGCCTTCAAAGTACAACTGCAGGTTGAGATTCCATGCAGCTTCTTTAAATGCCAAGGCACAAAAACCATGGCAGCAACCGCAAAAGAGATCTATACAAGCTCTGTAAAACTGCATTTTGTTTTAGAATCGCTGAGACATG
Organism: Euphonia xanthogaster; assembly: GCA_034509185.1. Lineage (NCBI taxonomy): Eukaryota > Metazoa > Chordata > Aves > Passeriformes > Fringillidae > Euphonia > Euphonia xanthogaster. The sequence continues at coordinate 32,472,510 of JAYDZK010000268.1, read as the reverse complement.
CACAGGAAAACATATAGTACAAGCAGTCCTTGCTACAATTAACTGTTGTGCTCCTTGTGGTCACACTATTGCTATTTCTACCTGAAAGGGAGTTGGAGCAAGATGGGGCTTGGCCTCTTGAAAGGCCAGGAAACAAGTGAAGAACAAGAGGAAATGGCCTCAAGCTGCACCAGAGGAGGTCCAAGTTGGACATCAGGAAGAATTTCTTCATGGGAAGGGTTGTCAAGCACTTGAACGGGCTGCCCAGGGAGGTGGTGCAGCTACCACCCCTGGAGATGTACAAGAAATGACTGGACATGGCACTCGGTGCTATGGCCTAATTGACAAGTGGTGATTGGTCAAATGTTGGACTGGATAATCTTGGAGGTCTTTTCCAAACTAAATCATTCTGTGATTTTGAAACAAACTTCTTCAGAATTTCCAGCTTTAAGCTCTCTCTTTTATCTAGCCCTCTACACAAAAGCTCGAAAGTGCCCTAGAGGAATGTAACCCTTTAGCTATTCCCCTCAATCTCTGCTTTTATCCGTGCAAAAATTCTGTATGCTGTCTTGAATTTGTTGTGTAACTCAAACCTGAAGTAGAAATGGTGTAAAACATGGTATCCTTTTGTACTTAACAGATTTTCATAAAGCAGTTGCTTCTGTTTCAGTGCTAAAAAGTAAATACAAATATGACAGAATCCTACTTGGACGGTCCATCTCTACTTAACATTCTTCTAATGCATACCAGCAACTTTCTTCTAACCTATATACAGACACAAAAAAAACTTTAAAATCATTCATTACTTGTGGACACTGTTCTTGATAGCTTGAAAATGTAGACAGTATTCACTTCATAATTTGAACTTCCAGGCTTAACAGAGTAATGAGACAAAGTCTTTTCTTTCTGAATGACTTTATGCTAAAAAATAAGTCTCCCACTAGTTCCGATTTCAGCTACAAAAAGCACTTCAGAAAAATAATTGTATGACAATAGATAATTGCCTATGCTGTTTACAGCATTTTAATATTTTAAAAATTTTGAAATCAAAAATTAAAATGTCACTGGAAAAAAACTATTCATCCTTTCAATTAATTTATGTATACATATATTCATATATAAACATAAAGACATTTTAAGATGGATATTGATATCCATATTGCTTACATTCAACCACCAGTTAGTAGGTGGAAATTTGTGCTTACTGAATCACATGCTACTGTCCTGTTATTTATTCTCTGTATTATTTACCATAGGCCTAAAAACTACCAGTACCAAGAAACAAACGACATGGTGCGCACCCACAAGATCCTCCAAACTAAATGTAAAATACAATATGGTTAAGACCAATGACACCAGACAGCCCATGCCCATGGGAGGAAGGTGGACTCAAATCAGGCCACAGAAAGGAGACGAAGACAAGTACTGAGTTAGCCTGGGGACCCCTCTCAATTCCCTGCACAGAAGAAAATCACAAGGCCTTTTTGTAGAAAGCTCCAAAGTGAGGCCAGTCAGGGTTCTGCAAGTATGTTAGCAGGTAGGCTTACAAACAAAATACCAGAAGAAAAAAAACCCTGGGTAACTGCGAAGATATGAACCTATAAAGGATTCTAAGCAAAATTCCTTTCTAGAGACAAGTTTAACCACTTACAGTTAAGAAAATTCTAGAAGAATTTTAAAGAGTTGAAAAACATCATATTTCAGGTTGAAGACTGGCTTTAAAATGTCTATGATTTAGCACAAAACAAAATGCAGGGTCTACCCCATAAATACCACCTTAAAACAAGACTATCAACTTTTAGTGTGGCCAACATTCTACAAGGGAAAAAAAAAAAACAGGTTAAAGTAGTTTCATGCATAATCCTGACCTTTGCAAAAGTAAGAAGCACTTTTCAAATACTTTCCCCCCTCTGATCTTTGGCTAGCTCTGTTACAAAGACTTCAGACACTTTGATGTCTCTTTAAAACTCTTCTTAAAACTATTACTGAAACTAAATCCATCCTTGTAAAATAGACCATTAAAATAGCAATTGTGTTAGAAACCTGTTTATAGGATTTTATTCCATCCTGCCTTTTAACACATTCCTCTGCTTTGAAAATATCAAAGTAAATAATCCTGAAAGACAAAGTCTTATCTATAAAATAAAATAAAAAAAATTTGAAGCTGATTTTCTCTACACCATATTTGAGCAAATCTAGAAAAACAGACAACATTTCCTGTATTTTCTCCTTTGCGTGAGGTTTGGAATGATTTGCAGTTGTGGCCAAACCCCAGTTTCAACAAGGTTTGATATTAGACATTCCCTGAAGAATTTAATACATTAAATGTTTTGGCTCAAGTAAATAGCTACTGCATCCGAAAATAAAAATACACAGCTCGCATCTGCACAATTCTTTTCCACTTAGAGGCTTCCTAGACTGTTCTTTTTTAATTAAATCTTGTTTCTTCAAGAAAAACACGTATGTATCATTAGAAAATGTTAGTTTCTAAAAAAAAAATTACAAGAATTGCAGAAACTAACAAAGAAACTTACAAGAAACACGGGACGGGGGTGGGGGATTGGGGGAAGATGGCAAGCACAGCAACCCTTGACAGACACGGCTGTGTCCAACTCCAACGATTTAAACGAGCTAGCTTCATCATTTTAAAACTGGCAAAATTTAATCTCTCGCAAAAAACACACTACAAAAACCTATCATTAAGAGTTGAGGAAATCAACCCTTAAAGAGCTTAAGATACTTGGAAAGGAAAAGCACCTGGATATTGAACCGCAAACGAGCAGAACCCTCTTTTTAGAGCAGGACATGCGGCCCCCGCTCGGCGCCCCCGGCGAAGGCGCTGCCGGCGGCCCGGGCGGCTCCGGCTCTCGCCTCGCTGCGGACGAAGAACCCGGGAGACCGGGATAGCGGAGAGCAAGCGACTGGGGGAAGTAACTGTAGGTCTTCTTTTGGCTGGGGAGGTGCGGGTGTGTTGGTTGGTTGTGGGGATGTTTTACTTGTTTGGTTTTCGCTTTTTTAATTTTAAAAATACACCGGTTATTCTTGAATTCTGCCGTAACACGGGAATTCTTCCCAGTCTCTCCCTACGCGCAGGCAAACACCGGCCCGCCGCGGCCACTCCAGGGGCCACAGGCAGAGCCGGCAGCCGGCGGGGAACGAGTCGCCAGGCCAGGGGAAGGGAGGCAGCAGGAAACGCATGGGCGGGAAGGCCGAGCGGAAAGGGCCGGGCGGGTCTCCCGGGTGGCGCTGGGTGGAGCGCGACCCCCGGGCGGGCAGGGCTTCTCCCCGCGCCCTCTCTCCGCCTGCGAGACGCCCCTCGCTCGCTCACATAGGCGCTCCGTCAGCGCATTACCTGATCAAAGCCACTACTCTCATGTTGCTCGCAGGCCGGGGGCGGTAACACTGACAGGGAGGTGGGCAGCAGCCGGCAAGCACAGCGGGGAATGAGCCCGGTCGCACAGGCACCCTGGGCTGCGCACGCTGCCGGCTCCTCCGTTGCTACCGCTACCGCTTGGCCGCCTCCCCTACCGGGCCCTCCTCCCGGGGCAGGCCGGCAGACTGCCTGCACAGACCGAGGCTCGGCGAGCCGCCGGCCCCC
>JAYDZK010000268.1:32429623-32468868 GCA_034509185.1 Euphonia xanthogaster | reverse complement strand
GCGCGGCCCGCGGGCGGGCGGGAGGAGGGCGCGGCCGCGGAGGCAGAGCGCCGGGCGCCTATGGAGGGCAGGGCGGCCGCGCTGGCAGGCCCGGCCCGCCCGTTTGAGGGCATCGCCCTCCTGCCGCTTCCCCCGCGCCTGCCCATTGCCTTGTGACATTCATCGAAGAACCGCGGACCTGCCCCAAGTGACTGCTGCCTAGGGAGCAGGGCCGACCCAGGGGGGCCACCCCCTCCCCTTGGGGTGCCCGGCGGGGGGACTGTAGGGCATAGTCGCAGCTCCGCCGCGGCCCGGGGCAGCCAGGCCAGCAGGGCCCGCTGGGAGGGCAGGAGTTGCTGCGGGGCTGTGCAAGTCGCCGCGGACCCGCGGCTGCGGCAGCGGGGAGGTTGGAACGGCAGAACTGACCAGGCTGCCTCGCTGCTCTCCGCTTGCAGGCGAGCACAAAATGTCCATCTGCATCCTCGGCTTCAGCTGCTGCAGACCGAAAATCGAATCTCTTCATCTGATCCCTGTTCTGGGCCAATTTTCTGACCAATCCTGCCATGGCGCACATGACAGACACCCCTGTAGGTTTGCAAGCTAAGTCACAAGCTTACCCAGGTGCCCAGTCTTTCGACACCTGACACACAAGTTTATTTCTCCCATGTCACAGAAGAAACGTGGGTTAGTTCTCTCGAAGAGACTTTATTGTTAGACTAACTTTAGGAGTCCTCTCTCAGCAGATAAAGCATTTCTGTTGGTATTGTGGCAGGGTTTCAAGCAGCAGTCTAAGGGCCCGCCGCTCTCCGGGCTTTCATTCCTAGGGCCTGTGAGACTAAAGTGGGGCAAGAAGCCACTGATGTGTGCTTGGCTGCCCACCCTGGCTGGAGCCTGTGCAGGGTCAGCGGGGCCCGCACAGTGCCTCAGGGTGAGCCTCGGGGCTGCCCGCTCCCTGCAGTTGGCACCCTGCCGCCTGCAGTCACCAGGAATGCCCGTTCATGCTTCCTGCTGAATTCAGTTGCAGCAAAAGCTGTAGGTATCACAGAAGGCTTAGTCCCTCCAGGCTGGGATAAATGCTTTATAAACTGTGAGTGCTAACTTACCAATCCCCTGTAACATGATATTATACAATGCTATATAACAATCTGTACCACTCAGGCTTTACATTAGTTCCTTGCACATAGGCTGCTGAGTATGAAGTTCCCAGGAAGAGATAAGATGGAAGAAAGCATTCTAAAAAAAGGCACTTTGCTATAGTGATAAATGTTCCAAAATAAATACGTAATGAAACAAGTATATACGGGGTTTTTTATGTACAGCTCATGAAACAGCTTGAAAAGCCACTTTTTTTTTTTTTTTAAGATGATTTTAGTCAGCACATGATTTATACAGTAAATCACTGTAAAATAGGAATGAATAGTTATGGGCAGATATGAAGGTGATGGTGCCTTCCTTTTGAAAACTTAAGAAATGGCAATTGATATAAAACGTATTTGCTAAATAGTTGTGAAGACGTAGTAAACACAAAATGGATTTTTCTGTGTTGGAATAATTGCAAAACCATACATTAAAAAAAAATAAATATTCACTTCATGCTTTGGCCACCACAGGCTGGCATTATGAAACTGAGTATTTGACTTGCCTTGGAATTGCTTACAGGGCATTTGAGTTTCCTACTAGTTTATTGATGATGACATAATGTGTAAATCCTTCAGAACATCCTAGGTGATCTAGAGGAGGGTGTCTTAGATGTGAAATTCTGATGAAACCACAGGAATTTTTTTAGGGTTTAGGACTTCTCTTTTTAGCTCATGAAGGTAATAGAGACCTGTTCTGAACTAGAAGAGAGATTTTTAGCAGAGATTACTAAAATGAATGAAATAATACTGTGTAGTACATGAACTAGTAGAAAATAACCAGACCTCTGAGGAACTGTAAAAGAAGGCAGAACAAAGTTTTTTTGATTTATTGCCCAGAAAATAAAAAAAGAGGAAGGTAATTTTGCGATACATCACCTCTGTATTTTCTGGGTTTGAATGATGCATATTTACTTATTTATTATCACAAAAAAAGAATAATTTGGCTAGTAGTTGTGAACCCTTAGAATATGCTTATTTGCAATACTTAGTAATGATACATGGAAAGTAAAAATCATGTACATAAATTATTCTAATGCTTTGTGAAATAGAGAGATCATATAATCTGTAGCTGTAATCAGACAGCTTTAGAACAAATACTCAAAGACTTGTAAAGATCTTTTATAGGCATTGTTAGAAGATCTGCAAAGAGTAATTCTGAAGTCCTGCATTTTCAGAAAAGTCTGTTATTATTAATCTATTGTTGATACAATATGGGCTGGGCTTTGGGGAAATGATTCTATTGCATTCAGTTTTACAGCTTCCAAAAAAACCAATTTCCACTTACAAGTCAGACTTGTTTAAAGTAGAAGTTAAGTACAATACTGTAGGACCAAGGTCTGCTTCATTTACTACTGCAGCTGGAATTTTTGCTGCTACTTGATGAAGACATCAGTAATTATTTGCACAAATAAAAAAGGGGCATTTGGGTCCCAGAATTCGAGAAACATATCAAAATTGAATTAATAAAGTGGGGTTTGAAAACAAATTTGCATTTTACCCAAAAGGATGCTGTTTTCTAATTATGTGGAATATATTCTATGAGAAAATCTGTTTCCTTTCATTTACCTAATGGAATAGCTCTTGTGTAGTGTCACTGCTCTTCAAAAGTTCTGCCATATGACAGTGGACAAAAGACAGTGCACCATCTCTCAAACTGCTTGCCCCAAGACATTCTGCTGTACTGCCACAGCAGCTCAAACAATGAAATCCACCAAAGCTGCCTTTCATCTTGGGGTAGTACTGGCTAGTTTGTGCAGAAGGCCTGCAATGGCTCAGTGTTTCTTTTTCACCCTTTTCTGCCTAGAAAGTTGAAAATAATGATAATGAATTAGTATAACTGGAGGAACCTGTCAGAGGATTGAAAAAAGCAATGCAGTATCCCTAATGATCTGGAATAGTTAATTAAGTTCTCTTATAAATGAGTTCCAAAAATAACTTACTTTCAGTAAGTTATTCTGAGAAACAGTCATTTTACCATACCTGAGCTGCAGTGCCTCTTAGCAAAGGGCCAATTATCTGGTGATTGGCAGTTAAAGGTGAACTAATGAAGTTCTTAATTAAAAGATTTCCTATTATAATCACCAGTAAGTAACAGAATACTGCATACATAAAGCAGATATAACGTTAGAAGAATATTTCCATTTTGAAACAAAGGTTTTGAAAATCGTCTCTGCCTTTGCTTTCCAGGTCCAGAACAGGAGTGTTGGAGTTTTCACGGGTGTAGCTGGCAGTGTGCCACTACTGGTCTTTATTAGGGTGTCCTGCTCTGACTCGCCTACAGTCAGAGGTATTTTCCTCATTTAACAGATGGCAGAAATTTTTGCTGCTCTTAATACCCCAAGTTTTCTATGTAATAGAAAAATGGTTTGAGATTTTATAGGAGAATACTTCAGTTGGACTTTTAACTAAGAAACTGGCTGCAGAGTTCCTTTAGCTGCCTGTCATCGACAGCTTCCCTGAATTTTCACTTACTTCACAGAAAGCAGGATATTTTCAATTTTTCTGTGAGATAAACTAGAATTATATTTTGAGAAAAAAATTCTGGTTTGTCAGCATGAGATGCATTGACATACTACTAAAATCTGAGAAAAAGAAATTTCTCAGGCGGCATCTCTCCCCATTGAGATGTACAAGGACTCCAGGTCCCACTGTCTGCATTTCTACAGCTCAACAGATGTAGAGTATTGCTCTGAATGCCACATAACCACACTAGCAGTTCATGATGCCCTAGGTAAAGCAACCTGTAAAGATTAGCTTGGTCGCCTTGTCACACTGATTGCTTCTTTTTAGACTGAAATAGGCATACATTGACTTGATCTCCATTCACACAGACATGGCCCTGGTGATCAGCGCTGCCTGTGAAGAATGACTTATTTGGCCATGGTCTCCTTGCTTTTAAGTGCTCCATATAAACACTACTGAATATACATACATCTAATCCTGTTGTTCTTAGTTCTGGTCAGGCAAGGCTTGTCATTTTTGTAGGTGATTTGAATTCTTTCTGCAGAACTATGAAATTCAGCAACTTTATTTTGTCCTTTGTATAGAACTTTTTAGAACTCTCAGACTGGTATTCATTGACCACTATGACAACAGAATTTAGCCTAAGGTATTTAGCCTAAGGTAGCCTAAGCCTAATTATATAGGTTCTTGAATAATAGGTAATTGTCCTTATGTGATATCAGTTTTTCTAAGCTTTTGATGAACTTCACTGACTAATCTACCATTATTCAGAGTCAAAGATATAACATTAACCTTCTAAGTTTATGCCTCTGTCAAAATGACCACTGTTAGCATCAGATACTAGTGCAAGCTAAATTAATATTCAGTGACAAATAAACAGTTTTTTCACTTGACTAGATGAGTTTTCAGTGTTCAAAATCTTTTTTCTCTCTCTTAGTAAAAGCACTAATATTAATTACCACCAAGAGAAACTGTTGAATGTGACTGGCAAAATCACTAATTTACCATTTATCTGTTAAGCATAATCCATGGTATTTAAGTGATTTTTCTCCATGTGAAATCTTTAAGTACTTTCAAGACAAAAAATGATGTCTGACCACCTCCAGGGCACCAGAAAGCCTGTAGTAATAAAGGAAGTTCTCTTCTACATATATCTATTTTGATTGCTATTAAAAACTTAAGTGGGGATGTTATATTTACAGGTTTAAAGCACTTTTATATTCTCCCCACTTTTCTCCCTTATTAAAAAGATTGGGCTTTTAGAAATGAAGATTTCATTTTTTTGTGGAGATTTTAAATGCAAAACAAATTTGCAAGCTAATCTAATGATACATTGAAAAAATGTAAATCAGAGATGAGTTTATTGCAGAGAAATACATGTACAAGATTCAAAACCAAGTCCCTGTTATCAAACATGAGATGTTTCCTGTGAAGCTGTATTAACTTCCAATGAAGACTGAAGACAGAAATTTTGGAGTGTTTCTGCATGTTAGAGACTATTAACCATTCTGGATAGGAAGAAAGAGACTAGGCTCAATATTCCTTAAAATGTGTTCATCATCCAACAAATTTGAATGTAAAACGATAGGCTTTAATTTATTGGGAGATAGCCATCTATTGGCTGCAAAACACCCAGGAAAAAAATGTGGTCATGGATAATAATCCATGAGAACAGAGAGAAATTAGCTATCTATTTAATGAGGTTAAGCTACAGTATCTTCTCCATCATCCTAAGCTAAACCACTGGGATCTTGTAGGCAGAAATTGCTGAGATATTTTTACAGAGACACAGAAATTTAGAGAAACAGCTTTCAATGAAGAGAGTCAGAAAATTGAACTGTTACAATGAAAATCTAAAAAGGAACTATCGTCTCTTATTGTAGTAGTATATAATTTGAGATCATTCCTCACTTACTAAATGGTTCTGCAGTTCATCATTGATTAAAACATTTGAGTAGGTTAAAGCTGGTGAATTTTCAGGGGAATAAGCAAACAGCAAGTTTTTGGCCCATTTGTTTCATTTCAAAAATCTTCCTGTACCATAAAATATTTATAACAGAATTGTAAGTAATAAAAAGGACTATTTTCTTTTCATTCCACTCTTCCTATTTGTTCAATTTTGTCAGTAAAAATACCATTAATAACTTCAACAATCAAAGCAGATTTTAATGTGTCACATTAATACTCTTCATCTCACAGTTAAATTTTTCAAGAGAGAATTAATCTAGTAAGTATGGAGCTGTTTTGATCTAATTAGCAAAGTAGTGAGCTTAATTTTGAGTGATACAGAGAAAGCATTTCATTGCTGAAAAGAAGCAGGAAATCAGTTTTACTTTTCAATGTCCTATTGAACTGTATGACATCATGTGTGGTATAAACCACTTGACATAATCTGCCTCTGATTTTGAGTCCTGAAGGAAGGGTGGCTGTGACAGTGCCCTTTGAAATAACATTGAAGCTTCAGCTCCCATGTCAACATCATGCTCTAATCAGTGCAGTCTTTTTTGTCGCAGGGTCTTCCACCTTATAATTGACCCTGACATATGCTATTCACTCTACCCCTTGGCTTTGGACATATAATTCCTGTCATGGTCAATTATTAGGTGATAGAGCCTGCAACCACAGGGACCATGGCTTAAAATCATCCTACACAGTAAGCCCTGAAGTGACCAAATTCACATCTAACTGGAGGGGAAGAGGGGATATAGTCTTTGATAAAACTAATATTCTTTTCACTTCTATATAGAAAAATGTCAATTTTCATCATCCTATAAATTACTGAGACAAATGGTGACAGTGCTATTTCTGAAACAGGTTAAGGAAAAGTACAAAAACCTTTACCAAACTCAAAACACTGTAAAATGAGGAAATTGTCTGTATGAGCATACAGTATGCATAAAAATTAGATTACACTACATTTGAAAGGCAGATGAGAGTTTAAGAGTGACAAGTGGGCAAGTGCTAAAAATAAGGGCATGTTACTTCCTTTCCAACACTGCTTTGTCTGTATGCTTTCTTTGATGTTGTTTAAGCTTTGAAGTAAAGAAATACTTTTCAAGAGTCTGAAAGGTACTTCTGATTACTATATTGATAAGAACTGGTTTTGAACAAAAAGATCTCTTGTGGTTTTCCCATTGCTTCTATAATGCCTGAGAAATTGCACAATGGCAAAAACCAGGACACCTGCTCTCTGGTCTTAATACAAGCATGATTTTCAAAACCAAGCAGTGCTGCAGTCATTGTATTTCTGCAGTAATGTTAAAAAAAATCATTACAACTTCAGGAATATGAGCTGAGAAGAGCAAAAGTTTACCATCCATCTGCAAAGACTGAAAGGCAGTTTTGTGAACTACTGGTTCACTTCACAGATTCTCTGTCCATAGTCAACTGTGCCACTAACCCAGAGGACTCTCCCTGTTTTTTGCTGTGTGAACATTAATTTCAATTTGCTAGGCACCATTGCCTGTTTATTTGGGTTTGGGTTTTTAGGTTGGTGGGCTTGTGGGTTTTTCAAAAACAATTTGAAGGGAATTTTACTAATCTATAGTCTTTCCAAGTCACAATTTTTTTGTCTATGGGAATCTTACACTGGTTTGTTTCACTGCTGACAATTTACTTAATCCTCTTATATATAGAACACAGCTCAGAAATAATCTGTAAAAGACCCTTGCATTTCTGCTGAGTTTTACAGGTAATACAAAATATAATATTCTGAAAGATGTGATTTTGTGGTATCTGTATTGCATCTCTTAGCCTGAATAGACAAAGCTCTAATTAACATTCATACAATTATCTAAGTCTTTAAAATCCCATCTGTCTTAATGATGTATACATAGCATAGCAAGGCCAATAAATACCAGGCACATACAATGCAAATGCTTTTTAATTTAAACTATAACACTGCTTACTGAAGCTCTTGTACATATTCTGTGGTTCAACTGTATGATTATCATAAGACTTGACAACCTTCCTCCTGAAGTACACAGTCCTGCTTATATCTGAGAGCTGTTAGTTCACCAACTGCTGTTACTGTGTGCAACATCCAAACAAGTAAACTTTGGAAATGACTGATTCACCTACATATGAGTTATCTGGTGTGTAACCTGGCTCAGGTGTTTGCAAGACAAAAACTAACCTTGACTGAACATACAAATAGATGCGAATACTAAATTTCCACACCTTCAGAATTAAAAAAAAAATAAAAGCGCTGTTCCTAACATGCATTCTTTTATCTACCCTGCATGTATCATGTGACATTCTAAACATTATTTCATAGAGGAGTTAATTCAGCTTTCAGCAGTGTGCAGTCTGTAAAGCAAGGAGAATAACTTCTAGCTGCTTTGTGGTTTAAAGCATGATTGAATGTACTAACAGGGCTCCATGAAGTTCTTATTTCAATATATATAATGTATTTTTAAAATATTTCATCTCTATACAGGTCTCATCCTCTCAAGAAGTGGAGAATCTCTATTCCACTCAAGAAGACGAGGCAATAGAGCCCAAAAATACTGAGACAGCACCAGTGATCTGGATCTTGATATTTTATTCTCTGGTCAATAACTTGTTGATCTCTACTTGATCATTCCTGCTGCTTCAGTTGCTTTGTTTCAGTTTTTCTCTATATAAAGTGACATAGCTATACCTTGCAGAGTATTTCGAGAATTATGGGAGTTTACAACTGGGTAAGATACAAAACATCATTGTAGTAAGCATTCTTAAAATAGTCTTTTCATAAACCTTTTAACTCCGTTGCTCTAAAAATCATTCTTATCATTTAGATTATGGCAACTAAAGGAAATACTTTTTGTGTTATGAATGGGATAATTTATAGTTATATAAATTTATAAGAATAGCTAATTTTCAATGTTGATATGCAGGTTCTTCTGGGAAAGTAGACAGGCACATCAGAAGCAGTATTTAAATTTCATCACGGCAACTGATTTTTCTATGCTCTATCAAATTACATATTTGCAAAACTGCCAGATGGGGAGAGAAGCTGCAGTGAGAAAATAATGCTGAGGTTTGTAGTACAGGAAAAAAGGATCAGACATTAGATACATTATTTTAACAGCATGAGGAACTTTAGACATTTAACAAACTTCTTAAATAGAAGCTTTTCATTGATCTCTCTTCTGCAAAGATAGCAAAAGGAAAAGGTGAAAGAAAACCGTCCAGCTAAAGCTGACGCAAATCCTAACCAAACACAATTAATAAGGAGTATAAAAATGGTAAATATTTGAATGATAAATCTTGTGTCAGTATGGGAGGCAGAAGGTTACTATGAGCTTTGCATCAAAGATTTCTAATAGGGTATATCCTGTCTGTCCTCCTTCCATTATGGACAAAATTGATAAAAAACAGCTTTGAAAAATTTGATTCTCCCAGGCTCTTATGCATTCTACAGCATTAAAAGCAAACATTTAAAGACAGAAAACTTGTGAAACCTCAGTGCATTTTTTAACCCATTTCCAGGCAGCATTAGATCAACAGCAGAAATAATTGCTGTCAGTTTGTACTTTTTGACCAATAATTCTCTGTATTTTCTGCAAGAAACTTGAGTGATGCAAATGACCTTATTTTTACAGCATGCTTTTATTAAATAGTTTATTATTTTGGCAGACTAATAAAGATTTTGGTATTTGCTTTTATTTGCAATAATATTACCACGACATAAAAAAGGATTTTATGTTCTTTTTGAGGAACAAGGAGGATAAAAGTGTTGATGGATAGTGCAACTAAGGCATCAGCAATGAGCTGGAAATGAGACACATAAATATGAAAGCAGAGCTAAGAAAATAGAACTGCACCCTTGGCCTTTCTTAAAAGAACATGCACATGCCATGGTTCATTCATACAGTTACAGAAACTCCTTTTGTTTTTAGTGAGTCAGTGAAAATATGCAAAGACTAAAATATTACCAAGATTCTCAGGTTTTTGGCATATTTCTGTAGTTAATGTAGTTGTGAAATGTTTCAAAACATTTAGAGAAATGTTGATGATGATTTTTTAGAAGACATGTATTTTCTTTGAAGTATAAATTTGTCTTTTTTTTCGAGTTGTGTCTTACACAAAGGTGGTGAAGCAATATCAATGTTTGGTTTTCCCTTTTTTGCCCTTCAAACAGACCTAATTCTTTAAAGATCAAAGAGCTGAGACCTCATAGCCAGATCAGACAATCACACCAAGGTTTTAAAAACAAAATTATCAGTCCTGTAGTAAAAATAAAAGAAGCCTAGATAGCATGTAATAGAATTAATCTTATTTTATTTTGGATGGGGAGTTTGGTTTCAGATTGAGAAGATTGTGACTATAATACTCATTTTACAATAATCTGAGCTCCTTGATGGATGGTGTTAGATGCAAGGGGTATTCAGCAGTAAGAAATGTATTGATTCAAACACATAATTGGATGTGCCTTGGAAATAAAGATACTTCCTTGATTGAGGATGCTTAAGATTTTAATTTTGCTTATACCCACTCCTCAAAAAGACAGTCGAAGTAGAAAAATATGAACAGAACAAATACCACATGAAAAAAAGCTAAACAGGCAAACAAAACTTTCCCTTGCTGGAAATTTGTTTGTTCCATTTGCCTTTTCTAAAAGGCAGCCAGTAAATAGGAATCACAAAGTATGAGTTTCTTAGAAGAATAAATCTAGCAATTAATTATATGTCAAGGCTTAAGAATCAAAAAACTGCTTATGCCCATTGCCAGTCATTCACTCCCTGTCAGTAGTAGTTCACATCTTTCCTGGGATGGCATCCAACCACAGTGGCATCTAAAATATAGCAGGCTATATTGTTACAGTTGGAGGTGAAATTGAAAGTTGCACCAAACAGAAGTGACAAATTCACATTGCTCAGTGTTGCCTAGCAATAAGAGATGAGTTTATTATGAACACTTGACTCTATATCCATCGCAAGGAGGCTTTGTATTCACACCAAAATGCCACTAGTCTTACAGGCAAAAGGGGCAAAAATAGGGTGGGCAGAAGGAGGGAACAGTCACAGTAGTTGTGAGTATGTTCTGTATTTCAGGATTTCTCTCTTTCTCAGGGGGACGGGTCAGGAAGGAAAAGGCAGAGCCTCCCTCCAGCTGAACTCTTTGAGATTGGCCAGGCAGCTTGTTACAGACCTTAATCGTGCTTTTGAATGCCCTTAGTAGTGCTGTTTCATTAGTAATGGCTTGTAGTTCAGACACTGCAAATGAAATCTTTACTGAATGTTCCCAAGAACTGCTCAGTAGTTGTTTTCATTGTGCAGAGCTTTCCATTTGCTTCTGCTCTATTTTCATTTTTTTCTTTCTTTTTTTTCCCTTTTTTTTTAAGGGAAAAGGACAAGTCATCAGGGGGCATTTCCCTCCTCAGACATCTTGCTCTTTTGTTTTTTGACCACTGTTTATGTGGGAGAACATTTATTTCTATCTTGGACATTGGACCTTGTCTCTCAAGGTATTAATTGCCTAATTATTCAGATAAATGTGGTTTTTTTAAAGAATATTTAGGTATCCTTGAAGACCTTACTGGATACCCACGCACATATTTAGGCACATAATCAATTTTAAAAATCAATGCAATCGTTTCTATTAAACCAGCCCCCCCCTCCAATAACTGATCTGTTTCTGTGTTTTTATGCCATCTGCATTTTTGACAACTGAATATTTTTGACAGCATGGTCCATTGTGCCCAAGTTCACATCATTTTTTTTCTCTCTCTTTTTTTTTAAAACATCATATGACTACATATGTAATAAGAAAATGGGTTATATCACACATTTTGCTTTACAGATTTGGGTTCACAGTGGATTTTTTGAACTGACAAAAATTGTACAAGAAGTATTTCTATTATAAGAGGGCATTTATTTTATAGACATGTTAGATTAATGAAATGCTATGTAAATACATTGAAATTACAAAACAGTTGAAATTTTAAGAAGCTTTAGAAACAAAAAATTAACGATGAAATTTAGAGATTATATAGTTTAGGTAAAATAGAATAAAATATAGATTAAAAATCTCTCTCTTGTGAAATGTTTAATTAAAAATGCTAGTGCAGAATAAGCTCCTTTGTTTATATGTTCATCTAGCCAAATTATTGAATCTATGAAAATTTGAGAGCATAATTTTTATATTTTGTGTACAAAAATACAGCTATTGTCTCAAATTGTGACTTAGGCAGTAAGATTTTAAGGTACAAAACTGAGGTACTTGCATTTTGTAAATGTTTTTGTAAAAACCTTTAGTAACTTTGGTCCTTTCTTTATTTCAGATTCAACGTGTTACAAACAAACATATTCCACCTGTTACAACAATCTGGCATATTACTTCCTTGATACGTGATGATACAATACCTCTCAGGTTTGCTGAGTAGCAAAGAGAAATGTAAGCAAATGAAAAGGTTTTCCACTTTCACAGTTTTTTTCTGCTTGGGGTTCTGTTTGTCTGAGAACCGTATGAATAGAAGCCATATTTTATAGTATTTCTTTAACCTCTGCCATCTGGTGTAGGTTAGTTTTTCCACTGCCAACATATCCTAGAGGCCCCAGTACCAAAATGTTTAATTTCTAAGTAAACATTTGGACCTTATAAATCCAGCTTAAAAAAATAGAGCATTATTTTTTTAAACTTTATACTACATTTGCCACTACTGATGACATTAATAAACACACAGACAGGTATATGGGTTTAAAGGCTTGTGGCCACGACTATTCCATAGCTGACCTCCAGAGATGTTAGGTCTCCTGACATCTTTAATTACCGCGTCGTGCTCAGTTATCAGGAAGGGACTTGAGTATTCCCTACAGACCTAAAGCCTGAAGTTGTGTCAAGGGATTTGCACCACCACAGCCAAAACTTTCCAAATCACATATGGTTTCAGGCAAATAATACTCACCCATGCCAAAGCCAGAGCTTTAGCTGTTTATGTTTTTTTTTTATTTAAACCAAAGTTATTTCACTGCAACAAGAGAGGATTGTTGCTATAAAAGAATTTAGGCAAGTAACTAACCACTTAAGAAAACCAAAGAGTGTAATAACCATATCTCTAGCAACTTCCTTATGTCTGAGGAAGAAAAAAACCACAAAAATCGTGTGCCAGAATTCTACTTCCAAGAGGATAATGTCCTTTTTAAACTTACAAGAATATAGTGTTTCACTTTGTACTAGACAGCAAGTTATCAGATTTCAGTTTGAAAAAATGCAGGGCTGTTGATTGTCCCAAGCTGATCTTTAGTCAGAGTGAAAAATTGAAAAAATCCTTGCTTGTGCTGAGCATGGGAAGGCAAACTGAATTATCTTAATCAGTATTCTTCAGAGGCAGACAGTCACCAGGTAAAAGACCCATGGATGATATTGGTGCACAGATTATAGAGAACATTTAATGTTGTGTATAGGCAAGTTCTGAAGGGTAAAGAAAAGATAAATTACTGCTATCTTGTTTCTTAATTTTGATTTAGGGAAAGTTCTGGAAAAAACCTTAGGAATTTCCACTTCTTTACATGCCCACCTCATTAAATTTTTGTGGGGGTGTGTGGTTTTCCCTAAATTCAAAAATATCAAGGATATAGAAGGTTTGCCACCTTCACCTGATGAACTTCCTAATCCTGATGAGTATTCAGAAACATGTTTCTGGCATGAAATGGATTTTTAATGAAAATTCAGTAAAGGTCTTCACTTAGTTTTTATTGAGTTTCAAATGAAACAAGTCTTAAAAATAAAGAACAGTAAATTAATTAACAAGTGGCTCTTTTTTGAGCACTGAGCTCGGCGCTGCTGTGCAAAAGTTATGCCCATTTAAGTGAATTTAGAATTTGATTAGTTTAATCAGTGTGATTTGGTAATGAAGATTCATGGTATTTGTTGAATTTAAATGATGCTTGTCCTGAGGATAATTCTTCTTGCTGGACAGTATGGATGAAGGGGTGAGGTATCACCTTTCAGCCAATCTGGAGTGTGAAATTCTGTGTTACTTTGCAAGACCACTAATTGTACTTATTTTATTATGCTGAGTTATAAACAGCAGCATCTGGGGAGTGAACATCCTCTCTCTGCCACAGGGATAGTGACTTCTTCTGCCTGGATGGACACCTGGTTAAATTGTCTCAGTATGGATCATCAGAACAGAAAAATCAGTGTCCACATTGTGATCTTCTTAGTCATCAGCAAAACCTATTCAGTTTAATTTAGTAATTTTCTAATTCTAGCTTACTTTGAGCTGGAATATTAAAAATATTTATATTTTGTCATTGTGGTTCTTAAACCTACCTGCATTGGAGTGGCAGCTTAGACATGCCCTGAAAGATTTACCCCAGTATTTTTTTGTAGCCATTGATTAGCCCTGCAAACCAGTGCTCACGTTTGTATTGTGTCTGGAGTCACCCTGTCCCTTCAGCACCTCTTACCAGTCAGCTCATTCTCTTCATTTCTGATTCTCAATGAACTCTACCCTGGATGTTCTGTGCTTGGCTAGGCACTTTAAGAGTGGATTTAGCCTTAGCAAACCAAGCCATCTTTTTATCTTCCCTCATTCTCCACAGTCTTTCCTGTTAATTTTTGGTCAATGTAAAAATTTTTCAAAGGACTGGAGATCACCATATTCATGGAGATTGTTTGAACATAAACACCTGTGTGAGAAGGAAAAGAATCAAAGTTAGAGCTCCAGCAAAGAAAAGACTAGAGTTGGTCATTGCATGTTTGGCCATTCACTAAACATGCAGCACAGCCTGGCACAACACTGTTGCTGTTTTTCATATTAGTAGTAAAAATATACAGGAAGAATCTGGGAGTAATTTTTGTTAAATTACATCTTTTGTCACTTCTGTCTTAAACTGGGTGTAACATTGGTCCTAACTCGCAATCCCTCCCAGAACAGATAGGAGGGGAGGAACATCAGACTAAATTCCAGCACTGGGAACTGATACCCAAGTCCTGGGGGATGGGTTCTGGGCTCTGACTTTTTTCTCTGTATTTCCTATTTAAGAGCAACCTTCTCTTTTTTTCACTAACGTAGATCCAATTCAGATTTGTCTGCAGCCAGTCTGCCTGCCAAGTGTGGGCTTAGGGTTTCACTTGGCAGCCCCTTGCCATGTTGGGTACTTTGTGATGCCATTGTGAGGCTTTAAGTGTTTTTGACATGATTGCACTGTAATCAGTCTAATAAGGAAGAAACTCTCATATTTAAATTCTCTATAGAAGTGAATATACCTATAGATTCAGAGTGGTGGTGAAGTATGTGGATTTTTATCAGTTGTAAATTAGTTTCATGATTTAGATTGTTATATTTGCTGAGTACCCAAATTCTGCCCCAATAATTACTGGGTTTTTTTAATGCGATATGCATATAGCATGTATATATTCCCTATTTTTATTAGGTAACATGCATGGAGAAAAAGAAGAGGTACTCTTAATATTATGCATAACATACATCCATCCAGGAACAACGAATAATAAACAGTCTCTGGATGTTGGCAGAAGTTTAATTCAAGGGCCATAATGGACTGCATAGTTTTGGTTTTGTGTAATAAGTAGTCAAATAACATTCAGAAATTGAAAGTGTATTTTTCTATAATACACATTTTCAAGCAGGTTTCTTGGCATGCATTTTGTTTGTACTGTGCTTGAAGTTGTTTATGGCATTAGTGGTTAGTGTGTTTGTGCATGTTTGCATTCTGTCTGTTTATGAAGTATTTCACTGGTACCCTTACACAGCATGTGGTCGGTCGAAGATTATTTTTGATAGTGTGTGTAGTCATGCATTTTGGTGAAAGACTTTAAAGTAAAGTGGGTTAAACCCTGGTTATCTGCAGTTATGTAAAGACAGACTTTTAGGTTGTACATCTTCACGTAACTTAGATACAAAAAGTACTGCACCATTTTAAAGATGAAAGAGCGAGTTGGTGCCAATTTGTCCAACAATCATGGTAATTTGAGTTGCATGAAGATAGGCCAATTCTATTAATAACTGGAACATTTGTATATTTTTATTATCATAGATGTCAAAAATAATTAACAGATGACTCATTATATTATAATAATAACATGTGTGTAACTAATTATTGAAATGAACTACGGAAGCAAAACCAAACCTCTAACAGGGGTAATTTAAGTCACTTCAGTCTCTAATTGACAGCTAAGTATAGGCAATACTTTCAGAACCCAGACACAGGGCTGTGAAATTAATCTGTGAATTATACTGGGCTTAGAGTGTTAGTTGATACTTTTCATGGTGTTTTGAAAGTATGGGTTGTTCAGCATGTATCTAATGACATAACAGAAATATTATTTGCAGAAAGTGTAGATGCTGAGCAACTACAGTGTCAACTAAGTGTCTCCAGACACTTACAGACAGCAGTTCTGTAAGGATTTTGTGAACATTACAGAATAAAATATTATTGCTTTATTTAGATGCCTAACTGCCATTTTAAGAGCACAATCCTTCCTGTGAGTCTTGAAACTTAAGGGAAACAGAGCTGACCAATAATTAATTCTTACAAAAGTTCCACTTGTAAGTACTATTTCATTACTATTGTTAATAAAGTTCTTCATGGTAGGAAACTCCATTATATCAGCTCCGATTTTCTTTCTTTTGGGCCAATTTACATTTTCTCCATTGTGCTTCTTAAACCTTCTTTCATTGGAGTGGAGGATTTTTTTCATACAGGTCTCTTTTTTTTTCCCCACTAGAGTAATATTAGACAATTTTCTAGCACTTCTTTTACATTTCTCAAATGTGCATTTATGACAGCTCAAAAAAGATTTCATTAAGTTTTTCTGTCTTTGAACAAGAGAATAAAATTAATGCATTCATTGAATTTCATTTATGTTGTGCACAGTTTTTTATCTACTTTCTGTACATAAAATGCTATACAGCTGTATCATTTATAACACCATGCTGTGCTGCACAACTCTAGCTTCTTTTTATGTATCATCATGCTGTAACATACAGTGAGACCTTTGTTTATGAATAATTGTTTACAGGACTGTAAGTGAATTTGAAAGACGAGAGGTAAAGGTGGAATTCACACCCTCTTAGTATTCTTCTTCCTTGTAACATGCCATACCTATGTTATTCTTGAGATGTCTAAATTCAAGCCACAGAAAATAGCATTTTTATACCTCAAGACATAGAAGCCATTCATACAGAAATGAGAGGCAAAATGTGTCCAGAAATAAACTTTAAATCTTATGAAAGTAGCAGCAGGTTCACGGTGTCAGAAAGAAAGAAAAATGATGAAAGGAAGCCAAGCCTGACAAACTGTATTGTGGCTCATCTGAATGTTGTTGAACTTCATTTCACTAACAAAGCAGAGAGTTAAAAAGGAAAAATTAAAAAAAAATCCTTCTTATCACTGTAATATACTAGTTTTGAAAGAAATGTGTATGTACTTTATAAATTCATAGATCTTTGCAGCTATGATGTTTTAAATTGGGAGCAGAGAAGAGGATTTTAGTAAAAGCTGTATGATCATACAAAGGACAGAATTTGCTGATAACTTGTCTGGAAATGTGTACAAATGCATACAAAATCAGTGTAAAAATCCAAATAATTTTTCATGTAAGAAATTGCATATTTCTATGTAATTGCATTAATATGCAATGCAACTAATTAATTGCATTAATATACAATTATTTATGAAATGTAGAATGTGTATTCTAAAATATTATATAAAGAGTCTATGCATAGCATAAATAGCTTATGGAAGAATGCACAATTTATATATATATATATATATACATGTGTGTGTGTGTCTGTCTCCATATCCTATCTCTTCATAGATTCCATCTTCCAGTCTATGTTTTTGTGTAAATCAGGAGTGATTTTTAACAGTCAATGTTTAAAATGTTGTAAGAGTTTATTGTCAAGTCCATTATATATAGTAGACATATATTAACATATAAGAGATGAGCCAAGATGATACAAAACTACTGATTTTGGGCTGAGTCCAAATACTGGCTCTGTATGCCAGCTACTTACCATTATAATATTTAGATAATATTCAGCAGGCAAGTTTTTATGTTGTAAAGTGACATCCATGCAACCTGGGTATTTTTGAAAATAGAACTTAACTTTTATGTTATTTAAGTGTTTTAAGCATGTTAGCCTTTATATCTTCCAATCTGTGCTTTCATTTCAGTGAGAGCACTGCTGGAAGAGCAATTTTTCTTCCAGGAAAATTCAGCAGATCCTTTGAGACTCAAAGCCTGTAAGAAGTCAGGCACTATCCACGTGAGCACAATATTCACAACCCCCTGGAAAGCATTTTTAAACCCTGAGATAGAATATCTGGGTTTGCAAACAATAATAAAATTATTGTATAAAATTTTGCTTTTAATATATATAAACATCCTAAGGGATTACAAATGTGTTCCGCTTCATTATATGTTTTGGCTTCAGACATCATTACCCTCTAAAAGTCACTTCAGTTCCAGGTGTGAGTCTTTGCTATATAAGAAGTCAAGCAGCTAGTTAATTATCCACTTAAAAAATAAAATTCTGTCCTTAAGACAAAAGGAGAAGGGCACCTTTCATGACATTTTCAATGAACTGGAACTTCTTGCTTCAAATGATATTCCAAAAACTTGCTTTTTCTCTTGGAACTGGGTCAGAGTTTTTCTAGCCGTGATAGAATTGGCATCCTTTCTCGAAATCGAAATATGCCAGCCGTAGTACTTTTTCAGTAATACAGTTATCATGCAGAAAATCTTTGATAAGGCCACATATGCACCATTTGTGCTATAGAGATCCATGAACCTGCAAGGTTATGTGACTGTGAGTAACCTCTGCTGCCATTTGATGTTACTAAGTTTTCAAAAAGCTTGACCGTGAGACAGACTTCTTTTTCCCCCAAAGGCTCAACATTCTTTTTTTGTGCTACATTTTTCAGAAGAACTCTTTGTTTGAAGAAGCTGGGCAGGGTAAAGCTGGCAGACTGGAACACTGCCCTGATGTGTTGTGACAGACATGTAATCTGCCATTTGACCACTGGTTCACACATCAGTGTTAATGTGAATGTGACACCTCTCAGCATACTGTTAATCATGCATTACTCTTCTGTCTAAAATGTGGAGATGTGGAGTAGACTTTTATTCTTTTCAGAAGACTACACAAAAAACCCTAGTGAAATGAAATTTTAAAGCCATAAAAAGCAAACTGATTGACAGCTGCAAATCATACTCACAGCAACATTGATATATACATATTTATAGATCCCTAGATTTCAAAACTAAAAAGGATCATTAGAACAGTCTGCTTAATCTAACGCACTCCCACTCTAAAAATGCAAGGAGTCAAATGTGTAGTCCCATGTCATGTGTGGAAACCTAGAAGATGACCTTCTGTAGTCCAGAAATGAGATCAATTCAGCTTCTTTTCCTCACTAACACTTTTACATCTCTTGGGTTTTTGTTTCTTTTTCTCCTGGTGTTTCATCACCAAAGTGCCCAGGAGTTCATCTGCTTTCATTCAACTGAAATGCATGTACCAGATGGTGCAAATAGCCCAGTATATTTCAATCCTGTATCCATGTCAAAAAACAGGCAGACTGCTGCAGTTCTTGGTTGCTGCACCTCATGGTATCAAAGGCTGGCTAAGAAGAGTGACACTGCTTGACGATGAATAAGATTTTTCAGGTCTGGCAGGGAAGTTGCTTTGGAAGAAAAAATCCTACTTCTACTCTGTAGGAGTTGCTTTTCATGATTAATTAATTGTGTTTACGCTAATCTACAAAGGATGTAAGGAAATATAAAAACAGAATTACAGAAATGTGTCTAGTTAAGATACTTTATAGTAACCATTTCATCACCTGCATTTTAAGCATATTATCTACTTGCTTGTTAGATTTTTAAAGAAAATTTACCTAAACCAGAAAGTTCTGTATTGTATTTCTCAACATTCTTTTACAGGAGGATCACTGAGATCTGTATTTGCTATGTGAACAGCCTAGATCCCCAATGTCCTGAGGTCAATGAAGTTTGAAAGTATCTTGAGGGCTAGGCAGTGCAGTGAAGGTCAGTAGCAGCTTTCATCTGATAGCACCTGCTTAGAATTTGGCCTCAACACTTTCAAAATATCTCCATAGTAAAGCCTTAGATATGCAAAAGCCATAGCTCTAGAAAAATGATGATATGAGGTTTCAAAGAGTGGACAGTTGTTTATCTTGGAAAACAGAAACTGGAGATAGTAGTTGAAAGCTCTTTGTGGCAAAAGTCGACATTCTCTCTGTTGGTTTTCTGACTCCTAAATGCTGTAGCAGTTACACAGAGTACAAGAAGAGTTATGCCTTTCTATTCGTTCTTCTGGCAATATTACCACAAGTAACAGAAAACTCATGTGATACACTTGAACATCAATGTGGTGCTTTCTCACCTGGTCCTCTGTCACATCTGCAATAGCATCTCTCTTAAGACCCAGGCAAAGTATTCCTCTGCCCGTTTGGGTTACCTGTGAAATTTTTTTTAATGTTGTTTATAAGCTAGGATATGAGAATTTTAAAACAGTCTGGAGAATTCTGGTTTGACTGATTTTAGTGGTCTTTGGGATGATTTATAAGTTGCTCAGGAAGGGACAGCACTCTTTTACCTGTTTAACCTGTCAGGCTCTAAAGCTTTTCTCTGTATTTTTTATTTTATTGACAATTCTTCATTCATTCATTCTGAATCCCTAAACATTTATGTTTTTTAACTACTGAAGAGACAGATGCCTTGTTGGAAAACTATCTTCCTTCCTGAACAAAGAATTCCAGGACAGAAAAGAGTACCACAGAATAGTTCATATAGCTGAAAAGACCTGTCTTGCAAGAAATTACAATTAGTTGCATGTTCATTTTGCATTACCACATGTAGTGTCGGTATGCTTGTTGATAAATCTATGTATGTGTATTTGTTTTTATATTCAGAAGCTCTAGTTTGCCTGCAGTCATGGTGTAGGTGGTTCTTCTCATGTGTATTGTAGTTACAGGAGTATAATTTTAAGCAGAAGTCAAACTGAAAAGAATTGTTTATTTAGATAAAGGCACATCATAGATCAGGTAGAAACCATCAAACACACCATGGCACCAATATATATATAATGGAAAAGTGCGAAAGATAAATCAGGAGAGAAAGGATACTTAATACGCTAGATGGAAGTGCCATGAAGACTAGTGGGATGAAGGTAATAAGAGAAAGTTTAGACTGTCTACCTGAAAAATTCTGGGCAGCAAACTAGTTGCACTAAACAACTGTATATTCTCTATGGGGAAATATTAACAGTCCAATTGCTTGAGATTTTTGAGAGGCCAAAGGAGCAGCAAAATACATGTTGAGGAAAAAGCTTGAATTGGCAGGTAGGTAGATTAGTTGACCTATTAGTTCTTTTCTATTGCAAACTTCTATGATTTTATGTGGGGAAAATTCCTTTTCAACCCACGCTGGCAATCTGTTTATGTTCTGAAGTATGATGATTGACATCCCTTTTAACTTTTAACCTAGAGAATGTCTCTGCAAGTGTTATTCCTACATATAAATGTCTAATGTTTTTAATAAAAAAAAAAAGTCTCTCAATTAGGGGACTGTATCCATGTGCAAATGCAGAATGGAGATCACAACAGAGTCTGAGGTGTTATCGCGGCATGGGCAGCACTCCCACTCAGGAAGGATGGGGCGTTGAGAAGGAAAAGGGAGCATTTGGGGCTTTAGAGACTAGAGAGTGAAGGCAAACAAGAGAAAAGTGGATAAAAACAGTCAGAAAGAAGGGTATAATTTTTATTGAAAGGGGGAATAGGAAGGAATAAATAGAGAAAAATGGGAAGGTTGCAAGGTATAAGAATAGAGAGGCAAGATAGGCAATGAGAGCTAATTTTTGGAGTAGAAGAATCAGAACAAATAAGGATGTTCTGCTATTATTATGGTGCCAGAGTAGCTTGCTACCTGTAAGCATTTACCTTTGGTTCATCTACATGCAGCCTTATTTTTTTTTATTTCAAACAGTGTAATATTTAGTAGGCATCACTGAAGCACACTGCATGGATTTTTGTGATAAATAGTGTATTTTACAATTAAAATTCAGTTTACCCATCTTTCCCATGAAAGTAAAACTTGCAAAAATATGGGGCATTTAGAAAGCTGTAGCACCCTAGTAGAAAGAAGTTCCATGTTCTGCGAGTCTTTCCTGCATTTTTATCCCTAACTGGGGGACTGGAGATGTATTTATGAGAAAGAAAACATTAAAAAAGAAATATTTAAGAAATTGTAAACTAGCAAAACTTCATGTATTTAAATATTACAAAAATACTCTTCACATGTTATGGTATTAAATTAGAGCTCATTGTACAAAAAGAAATAAAAATTGCAGAAAATTCCAGTTAATCAAAAATATCTTTGCAATGTTACTTGTTCTGACTTAAAGTAGTTTGCTGAAGCATCAACTTCATTTCTGTCGAGGACTGTAAAAAAGATTGAAGCCGGGGCCTGGAATATGAACAAACAATGCATCTAAGTTAGTGCCCCACAGAATATTTTAAAATTATTTAACACAAATCATCTCAGTGTCAACAACTCATCACAGATAAACTATCTAATTAACAGAAGCCATCATAGTATTTGAGAACTCAGTCTTGGCTCAGTTGATATACCAGAAGGGCACTCCTTGATAAGCAAAATTTATAAAGGAAGGTTTAAAAAACATTACTGCCTGAAGTAGATTCTTCTTAGTTTTCAATTAACCCTCTGCTAGGTTGGGGTTTTTAGTTGTTTAGATTTTTTAAATCTTAATGAGATAACTAGCACAGGTTGACCTCATGTTCTCAGGTATATTCCAAGCTAAGACTCCGTTACACAGTCTATTTTATGATGCAATATTTTTTCAGTGAGTCTGCCGTGCACTTGGAACCATGCCAAAATGACAGCTCAGTTAACAAAAGTGTCCCCAGCTTTTGTAAGCACTTCTGAGATAGTTTTATCCCACTTCTTGAAAATTGCAAAGGTTGTCAAAATCCTGAGGAGATAAAACTTTACTGCAAAACACTGGTGGGCATCAAAGCGCTGGCTGGTTGTTGCAGCACCAAACCAGCCACTTATTGGAATTGCACTTATTGCAGGTGATTCACTTCCCTGCAGGAAGTCTGTGGAGGGAGAAAGATGATGATGGGATCTATGAAAATATAATATAGACCAAAAGTCACTGAAAATAGCTTGTGGGAAATACTGAAAAGAGAGATCTCGCCTAAGTCTCTGGGGAGGTGATGTTTATATGTTGCGAGGAGATGATCTAGGGCAATAATATTCATTACCCTAAAACTGCTCCTGGAAGTAGTCTTTTTCAGAGAGAAAATGTGAAATAACACTTAGGAAGGAGTGAAGTACCGTCTTTTTTCAATCCCATCCCAGGTAGATTATTTGCTACAATATTCACCAATTGTATGGCAAAAATGGGTAGAATTGATCTTTTTTTCTGAGCTGAAGGAGATGACACTGCTGATATCAAATGTTGGGAGAGAACAATTTATCCTTAGCCATTATATGACTCCTGCAGCATTCCGAGGTTTGAACAAAGCATACTCTCCACTATCTTAGCAAATAACAATACTGAGTTTCCCAAAGTCTTTTAAGAAAGAATTAAAAAAGGACTGATAACCAGAATAATCTACAGATGTTTTTCACAAAATATTATTCTGCAGCAGAAAACAGATTTTAAACATTGGTTTGACTGAGATTTATTGTTACATCTGTATTTAGGCAACTCAACTACCTACCTTTGCAAATTAGAACTCTAGTTTTAAAAGCTACTAACAGGAAAGTAAAAAGAAAGATACATATGTATGTTAACAATAATAACAATAATAACAATAACAATAAGAATAATAATAATAATAAACAATCACATCTGCATATTTTAATCAAAACACTCAAAAATTTTAGTGGATTAATTGGAAAAGGGGTTATTTTCAACAGAAAATTCTTCAAAATAAGTGTTCCTTTCTTTCTTTGAAAAATTTGAATGGAGTGAATTTTGAAGATTTCTTGTGGTCAATTCATTAAAAATTATTGCCCAGTTTCAATTCTGTATAACTTCCCAGAGCTATTGAGGAAGACACTGATAAGGAAATCAGTAAGTCATAATGATCAATATAATGGTGTCAAAATGTCATACAATTAATCAAATGTCCAAAAATTAATTTATTTTTCTTTAAGGACAGGAGGCCACCTAGCAGATATGCAATACATGCTAATATGATTCTATTGCCTCTAGTAAAATAGACTGAAAAAAAGTCACAAAAGCTGTGAGCAGCTGAAGGATCATATTTGGCAAGATGAAGACAATTGACAATGTGTTTGGTCTGCCCCATTTCCAAATTTTTTTTAGACATTTCTCATTATATGGGTTTACACAACTTGAGGTAAGTTTTATTTAAAGTTCTAAGGAGATTTTTCCACTGGATAACACTCCAGAGAGACTTCGTGTGTTGTTCATCACATGAACACAAGTGTTAAGGAGCATAGCTGGATATGGGTATATTACTAAATTCATTTCTGAGTTATTTCTTTCGGATTTAATGGATTAATGTACCATTGAAGTTAGCAGCAATGATGACAATGACATTCTTGTACATTCCTCTAAAGATGTGGAGTATCTCAGATAAGTGTTGCAGAAATAACTAATTTTTCAGCTCCCTGGCAGTTCCAGATAATGATTTCAGATCAATTCAAATTAATGGCAGCTCTTGGACTATTTTCAATGTTTAACATGCACACATATTGTTTTACCAGACAGAGATATGCACAAACTTGATGTTTTCAGATGTCTTCTCCAAGTCTAGGAAGCTACTACATATATGTCCTGTTGTCTTTAACAGTTCAAACAAGTGATGATCCTCACCACGCTACAAAAATAAAGTAATTGTTAATAAAGCCTAACTGACCTCAGTTAATTTGTTTCTATAAAAAGAATAGCAAAAACTTTTTTAAAAGCACTAATAATTCCCCCCACCTCCAAGTCCCCAAAGTATCAGGCTCCACCTCTAATGTCCCTTTGCATTTGAAAATGTGACAAACTAGGCATACCAAAAGTTTATGTGAAAAGACTAATTTCAGAGAAAGATTCTTCAATAAAAAATGGAAATGACATTATTTCTCAAGTGATGATTTGGATTTACACATACTTTGCATTTATAATGAATATACACACAACAGAATGACTGGAGTCCAAAAATGTCTCTACACCATCACTGTATTTTCCTGAATCTGATACTGGCAGCATGGTGAAGCACTCTCTCATAAATGTTAAAAAATGAGATGGCTTGCATCTGATAAGTGTTAGAAAAAGGGTTAGCTTTCTTGGGGTGGTTATATCAAATTGGGATTAACATTTTCCACTTAGCCCCTTCTGCTTCTGGAGAGGCTGACATGATTTAGTGACTATGAAAGTAACACCTTTGTCATTTTCATTGTACTTCATTTCACCTTCTCATTTGTGTCTTTTTAAAATAAGATGTCTAACTGAATACAGTAATCAATGTGCCATCGATTTATATAATGCAATTGTAATCTTCTCTTTTCTATTCTCTATTCCCTTCTTAACACAATTTAACATCTTATTTGCTTTTTTAATCACCACTGAACAAGTCTCTTCATTGAGCTGTCTCCAGTAATGCCTGGATCTTTTTTTTTCCTGAGAGGTTACAACTAATTCAGAAGACATCATTATGTATAAATACTTTAGACCGTTTCAACTAATGTGTTTTTTTTGGGGGGGGGCAGGGTGGCTTATCTGTGTTGAGGCTTATCTGCTGCTCAGTTGTTCAACCAGATTTTTTTGCAGAATTCAACTGAAGCTCTTCATAGCTCCTTAATTTAAATGATGCAAATGAATTTACAATTTCAGCTGCTTTATCACATTTAGTCTTTATCCTGTTTTCAAATTCAACATACAGAGTGAGCAGTACTTTTGCCAAAACTGTTTTATGTAGTTAACTCTGTGTTCATCATGCTGGAAACAAGAATTTTGTTGCTGTTCTGTTAGTCTATGATTATATAGCTGCAATACCAACAACGACTAAATAGGATAAACACCCAAGAAACACCTGAAAAACACCTACTGTCAAACTGTAAACCTGGGGTACCTAATAGTCTAGCCATAGCTATATGTCACAACATTGATTTATCCTCCTAAACCAGCCTTAATCATAGGACACTTGCCTCCTATATTATGCCTGTATTTCTGTATCATAAAATTTTTAATAGTTCAGTAATTTACTGACTTCTGCTTTACTATAGAGATTTTTGCTGATTTCCATATGAATTAGTTTACAATTAAGTCTTCTATGTGAAAACTACAATTTAGTCACTAAAATTGTAGTGACAGTACAGAATATATTGAAAGTAGTTTTTATATTTCTGGCAAGCAATGTTTTGCCTCATTGTTTTCTTGCAGAGAACTGGACATAACTGGAAAATTTGAATACTTGTAATATTTACAAAATTATGTTCCATGATCTCTCTTCTTAAAACAAAAAGAAAATTTAAAATAATACTGCAGGAGAGGGTTCTGATATTTGCCATTTTCACTGCCATTTTTCTGTATTTGTCTAGAGCATATAGAGGTAAGAGTCTTATGCCTCTTTGTTGCAATCACTTTAGAATTAGTAGACAATAAACACAGGAGATATATCTCCTATTACACCACTTTTAGGCTGCATTATATTTCTCTTTTTAAGTGTGTTACCTGTTACTGCAAGACAGCTTACTGTTAAATGATTTCCAGGAAAACACAACCAACTGCTAATATGTGTAGCAATAGTTCCAATTGTTTTAATTTTCTGTTTCTTCATAATTTAGAGACTGATGTAGTTACATCTACACATGTAACTACATTACATTGCTGGATTTTCTAGAATTTCCCTCATTAAGTTTTATTTTTTTAAATAAATCTCTCCATTCAGCCTTTGTGTAATAGCTAAGGGTAAAGAATCTTCAGCCTTCTCAAAAGACGAATTTTCTGCTGTAAACAGCATGCCGTTACAACTCAACTGATTGCAAAGAATTTGGATTGCAATGTGATTCAAGTCTTTCATTGAACTGATATTATCCACTCAACCTCAGCAATACCTTAGAGAAATACAAAGCAGAGTAACTGTCTTTTATATTGTACTCTCTCAGTGCAAGAATAATAGAGATGCCATGAACATTGCAGAGGTGTCACATTAGCTGCTGAACTAAATAATGTGAAGGAAAGGGAACTCATTGTTAATTTTTTTACAAGGATGGAATAGATGAACATTGCTTACAAATGAGCTTTATTTAGTTTTAAACACATTTCACGAAGTAAATAGTATATTTCCCTAATTTTCATGTCTTTTGGTATGCTTCCAAAAACTTGGAAGTGAATTAGTGTGCAATTTGCATCCAAATCTCAGCCAAGGGGATGTGGTTTATTATAATACATGGCCCTCCTAATTATTGAACAGCCCGAGAAAACTAGGCACAGTGTGCATCTGTTATTGCTTGACCACACTGCCAAACATAATTTGGCAAGCACAGAAATGTACATTGAGCAGACCTACAGTCTAATTTGCATTAGTTTGTAGTAATTATATGAAAGCTATAACTGAACCAAGCTTGTCCTCTTTTTAGAGCACATCATTCTTTTTGAAAAGAAATCTCAACCAAAAATCCAAAACAATTAAATAGCACACACATACACAACCCTGAGAAACTCCTTGTTTGCACAGTAGACTTTCACAGTATTATTTAATGATTATCCAAATGTTATTTCTGTGTATTCTGCAAAATATCAAACAAGGATTTTTTTCCTGCAGTTTATATATGGTTTTCTGTGTTTCCTTTCATCCCCATTCAGAAATTTTTTATCTCTTCTGCTGAATTCTAAAACCCTGTATGATTTAATACCGTGTAACTGATGATTAAAGTGGTGTTTTTAAATTTAATTTCTAAGGAGGAACAGGAGGAAAGTCCTGCCTTTCATAATTTGCCTTTGACACTTTCCATAGTCATTTAATTCAAACTCTATTCTGACTAAAGAAAAAGTCTTAGTATAAGCCACCTCATGCTGCAGTAATGCTGGAAAGTAGTCACCTAAACTCAGGGAAGCTGGGATGCTATGGTAAACATACATGCAGGTTTTGGCCTACAGAACTTCCAAGTTAAAAATATTGTTTCCTCTCTTATGTTTCTAGTTAGATTATATATTCAGATACACAGACATCATGGCTCTGTATTAAAGATGATTAGAAACCTAAACTAAATCAGTAGGTGAGGAAATAAAGCAGAATCTCATCTTCAGAAAGCATTATTGTGTACTATTTTCCAGAAATGCAGAGGCATAAAAACATGAGCGAGTCAAATTCAATCCCCAGTGAAATCAATGACAAAAGGTAATCATTCCAACAGCCACAGGATCAAGCAGAGAGGAAGGGGAGTTCTTTTCCTCCCCTTCTTTAAGTAAACACTGGCATTTTCAGCTTCTCTGCAGGGGCTGAGAAGCAGAGGCAGTCTTTTTTGTTGGTAAACAGCCTGACATTTTGTAGTATTGGACTAGTCAAAGGGCTTTCAATCTAGAGTTTGAGTATTAAGAAATAACTGTATATTCACTGTGTACTTGGGTATTCTCAGATAGCTTAGGGTACTTATTAGCCAGCACACCCAGTCAGAAACATTTACTGTGAAATGACCATACGGAGACTATGTAAATGAGTTTCCAAGAGTGAAAATGCAATGAAGTATAAAAGTGAATAAAACCTGCTGAATATTGCTGAATGAGTGAACCCTACATCTACACTCTGATTAGCTGATCAAACCTCTTTTCATAAACAAAACCAAACTTGCAATAAGTTAGAGAGGAAAGACATCCCAATGAACCATTTACAAATGGCACTTCACAGTTGACAAAAAAACGCTCAACTTCCTTTCACATAGTGTGTGGAAAATAAAGATATGCTTGCTTATACAATACCCCCTGCAAAACTGCTTTAGTTGTGTAAGAAAACCGCTTTTTATTGAACCAGTCTCTTTCCACATATGTATCCTCTCACTTCAGGGGCTGGAATAAAGCAATGGAGCAAAGAAACTGGGGAAGAGTGTTGTCAAGTAAAATCAAACTGGTTTACTTTTTTCAGCCCCAAAACCTGCTTCATTTAGTTTGTTGTTATTTGTGTTTGGGGGTTTTGTTTGTTTGCTTGTTTGGTTTGAGTTTTGGGGGAGGCTTTTGTTTGTTTTTTGTGAGTTTTAATTTTTTTTGTTGTTGTTGTTTTATTTTGTTTAGCAATGAGATAACTAAGTAAAACCCATTTGCTGATTAGTAACTGCTGCTGCTGAAATACAAGAAATAGATTTGGGTAACAGTACAGAGTTGTTTTCTCTTTATTTTATGTTTTGGGCCTTCAGAGATCTGAGAATACTACTCATCTTTACACAGGCAGGCCCAGGAATAAAATATCTGTTCTCACAGGTCACTTCAGTTAGAAGAATATTTTCACATAGATATTAGTTTTATTATAGTTTGGGCATCTCAACAGAAGGTGTTTTAAAACTTTGCATAGTCATTTTTTAATACACATAATGCAAAGTTTTCCGTGCTGCAGGTTCCTTATGAAAAGGGATTTGACATATCTGGTTTTAAGATTCTTTTTTCGTCTAAAAGTCATGCTCATGATGATGACCAAATGAAAATCATTTTGTTTTCAGAGTGCATTATTATGTAATTAATAATTTCAAAATGAAATTATTTTTGCCCTTTGTCTTAATTCTGCATTTTATTTTCTGCATTTTATTTTTACTCAGATAGCCACATTCATCCAACTTCTGATATGACCATAAATATGAAATCTTTCAGAGAGTGTAATTTAGGGTTCCCCTCTGAACTGCAAGAACAGCCACTGAACTGCATCCCGTTCTTATATTGTAGTTAAACACTTTAAGGTATTGTGTTGAAACCGTTGTTTTGGAGATTCTTACACAAACCACTTTCTGTTAGTGAAAGTCTGCACAGAAGATCTATGTGCTACAGTATAGGCACATGCATTTCCTTTCAAGAAATGAATGGGCTTGTAATGGTGCATGAATTGTGTCTGTGAATCTCTTGGAAACAGATGTCATGCGAACTTCATGCAAGGTGACTTCCCAGGAAGTAATTTTCAACTCATTTTCAACTTTTGCAAGTTACTGCAACACAGTTTGATCTCCAGTCATTTCCAGCTGCACAATTAGAACCGGTGTTACTACTTAGAGCCTTTTGAATGAGCTGGTGAGCTTAAAGCCATATAGAAGACAACTTGAAGGCTCCCAAGGAGGGCTGAGCCTAGACTTAGTTAAGGAACTCAGCTTTAAAAGGAAGGGTTTGGCATGAGTGAAGGTTTTCTGTTTCTGGAACTGTTTAAGCCTCCTAACAGCTCACTGCAACAAGAGAGTGGCATACAGAGTGGTAAGAAAGACAAGGAGGAGGGGCTTGCATTTTGTTTGTTTGTTTGTTTGTTTGTTTGTTTTCCCCAGGATAACTCCTTATGTCTTTCTTTCCTTCCTTTTCAAATAATTTCTTACTGGTTTCCCAAGCAAAAGAAAATTTTCTCCTTAAAAAAAAAAGTCTCTAAGGAATAGAGCTTGTAGTCAGTAGTCACGCTTCCTTTTTTTTTTTTTTTTGCTGAAGGTTTCCACTGAAAATGTGTATATCTGCTTGCTCTTATCTTAGTGTCTGTATTTAACTTGTCCTGTTTACAGGTTCAGCTTCAATCCTCTTAGTTGCCTAAGAATGAATCTTGCCTTGATTTTTTAATGCCATCTTTTTTCCATCCATGCCATTTACAGTCTTTTTCCCTCAGCCATAAAGATTACCTGCATCAATGAGGCTTTCAGTATACCTGCTAATCCCAGTCTTCTTCAGAATGTGTTTAGCAGCACTAACTCAACTGAGCTGTGGAAGGAATAGCAGGGTGAATTTACCAGGCTTAAGCAAGATAAATGGAATAAAATACGGTACAGGGGGACTTGGCTGTGTAGAATATAAGTAAACAGATTGTGGTCTCTGGAACTAAAAAGAATGCAGTTAACATTATTTTTGCTACAATACTGCAGAAAAGACTCACTATGTCAAGGGGCTAAAAATCTAAACAACTGCTTTTGGAATTCCCCCTTTAAGAGTATTTTCACTCCTGTAGGATTTCATTCTGTCCCGTGTTGTGTTTATAGGTCCTACAAGTTCTAATAAAGACTTTACAGAAATTCCTGGGTTATCCTGATTGTTAGAACTACATAAAAGTCAAGCACAAAATTGTATCTAATATCTTTTTCTCTGAGCCACTCAGGGAAGGCACCACTGAGGAACCATCTATCTAAACCATCCAAGCCCTACCAGCAAGGAAATACTATGCAAAGTTACACATTTAATATGAGTTATCAGAAGAGGGAAGTTCCCACATTTTATCTCAGGCAACAAATTTTGTATCAGCTTTGGATTAGTCAAGGAGGTCTTTCAGGGGAAAAAAAAAATCCATTTCTGTTTCAGATAATACAGGCAGTGTACAGTGTACATTGGTGAGTTAATTTGTTCCAGGAGTTAATGCCCTCAGTGTCAGAAAAACAATATAAAACTAAAACCTTTATTTCTTGGTCTATCTTTAGCTTTTAGTGACTTGCTCATTTTTTTTGCTAGATGAAGCAGCTGTTTCTTATCTGGTAATTACACATCCAAATCAGTTGTCCTTTTAGAACTAAGCAGTTCCTAAATCTACTACTTGAGAACAGTTTTCCAGTTAAGTGGCACCAATTGTCTGGTAGAAAATATCAACATGAAAAACTGTTTTGTCAATGTTACTTTTTTGTCATATAAATTTTCAATAGCCAGACTAGAAATTTAAAATATTCACCCTTCTCACTCTAAAATAACTTATGCATGTTTTCCACAAAGACTTTTTGGTCTTGATATAGCATACAAAGAAAAGAGTGATTAAGTGAAAAAAAAAATATCTGTAACTAATATAAGCAATACATTGTAATTTGTACCAAGAAAATTTATTTCTTAATATATTTCTTTTTAATATCATGCATAAGTTTATACACTGAGCCTGTTTAATTTGGTTCTCCCTTTTTCAGAAAGATTTCAAATAAAAACTATTACTTTTCACAGAGATTGAAGGAAATACAAAACTGAAATGCAAGGTACTTTCAGATTTTTTGTGAGTGTAGAGCAGTGGAGAGAATATTCCCATCTGAACAGCCGGTAATTAGTACAATGGAAATAATACTGAAATAAAATGGAAATAATTAGTACTTGGAAATAATATATTTTCATGTTAATATCATGTGATTTCTCCTTACATTTTGTCAGTATAATGGCACATGTGGGCCTGAGGTTTACCTTGACTAGCAACATTAAAGTGAAATTTGTCTTCTTGTTTTCAGTAATTTATAATAGTTTACATTGCTTGATATCAAATACATCATTTCTCAGCAGTGAAAGACATAGCCTGAATCTTCAGACAGTGTGAAACAATAGCTCTAAGGAAAATGTAAATTCACTTCTGTGGTGTTATAATTCTGACACTGAATTCTGAAAGGTAACAGTTAAAATGTTTTAACAAAATTTGGTAGTAACGAATTTCTTCAGTCTTCACTAACTGATTTCCTGTTTACTTTTCGCACAACAAAATTATCCATGAGAACACTTACTTACAGCCTGAAATAAAATGAAATCCACTTGTCGAAGGGCTTCTTATGCTGTCTGCAGTATCGTGTACAATTTATTAGAATTAATTGCCATCAGAGGAGGACTTCAGAGCGACTACTAAACCTGTGTGTGTTTGACACAGAGCAACCCCACTTCTGCAAACTGAAGTGTACTGTGCTAGAATAGATACAGCCTTGAATCTCTAGGTACTATCACAGAGTGAATTTGGAAATTTGGAATTTATTCCAGCTTAGCTTATAATTTTCTGAAGTATGACCAAAAAAACCTAAATCATGATTTATAATGCAAAGCTAACACAGCAGGAATTATATCTTCATACATAATTAATAACCAATGTACACTGTCTTCATATGGCACAGAGTACAATACTTAAAATAAACATAATGTTGGATTTTGAATAGTAAAACATTTTGACCTACTAATCTATTTATTGTGGTGGGTGGTCATGCTTATAAACTCACAGATTGTCATTTACAATAAAACAGAATGGAAGGTTCACACACACACGCATACCCTCACACCCCAAAAAGTTAAACTGATTTTTGTTTTCATTGTGAATGAAAGAAAATGTTTCATTTACTTACTTAGATCAACTGACGTGTATCTTTCTCTCTTAATTTTTTTTAGTCTACACTTGTGACATCCATTATAAATTTGGTCACCCTGATAGTGCTTTTTGAGTTATAATGCCACACTAGATACTGTATGTGAAATGTGATTAATGACTTACTAATTTGAGATCACTGTCTGTTTGTACTTCAGTGAATCATTAGAGAATTGTGACTCAGGAGGATGAAATTTCTGAATTTTTTGCCCAAAAAGAAACAGATTTTCTAGTGAAATCTAAACAGAAACATTAGTATCAGAATTCAATATCAATATTGTGATATCTAGATTGAGATCATAGCTAGAAGGCAGAAAGAGAGAGACTGCTTTCCACACATACAATTTCCTGTACAAGTCTATACTATCTCACATTTTTTTGAAGGCTTATTTAATTCATGTTGGCATTCACCAACATTTGATAAACATGTCACTCCTCACCAGGTGTTCTAACTGAAAACAGAGATGGACGAAATATATTCTACAGTCTGCTTGTAATAGGGGTCCACTACTTTAGTGAAAATGTAAAAAAAATTGTGATCGTAAAAATATTTGGAAAGTAATCAATGAAAATAAATATGATGAAAGGGTGCCTACAATAATTTACACGAGTTTGTGAAAATATATTTTTCATAAAGAGATTATTTTTTGTTTACTGGAAGCTGCTCTTGCATGTTAGGTAATTTTTTCTCTTCTGTGTTTTTTTCTTGAGGGCAGTTTGATGATCAGTACACGTCATAGGATAAATATTGTGGCTGTGTCTGTCTAGGAGAAATCAACCAAGAATTCTAACAATATTCTAAATACTACTCTCAAAGATATAATCTGCAGAGAGCATCTACTTTATCTGACAAACATGATTTCAATTCAGGAAATAGCTTACAATCATTCTAGCGCATCTGACATCAGTGGTATCCACACAGCCATTCTGTGCAAACTCCCTGCTTTAAAGGTCTTCCCATCACTGTTATTGGTCTCACAGATGATGAAGTATGACACTCCATAAACAATGAGCTGGGCCTTTTGTAGGCTGCTTTGCTTTTTTTGGCTTCAAACTGCCACTGAATGTCAAATCAATTTGGCTTTCATTAGAACAGCTTTATATGTGCAAATGTATTTGTGTCTGGTAGCTACTTTTTTCTATTTTTGCTTTCCTTTCCCTTTGCTTTTTTTCTCCTTTCCCTTGAATGATGTAATTTTTCTCTAATCAAAGCCAACACCTGTTTCTCTAAAATAGGACCCTCTGTGTAAAGCTCTTTATCACAATCTGAGTACACTCTAGATGGGTTCATTATGAATCAAGTTCTCTTGGAACAAAGAGGAAGTGCTCTGCTACAGTGACATTGTACATCATAGAGCCTGGATAAAGTCAAGAGCTGATGTAACCTTGACTTTTGACAGGCCAACAGACTGCTGTCTAGATAATGCAAGGTGTGTAAGCCACTGTCTTTGATAAGTAATAAAACAAAAAATAAATCCGATGCTTTGTTTAAGAGCAGCTCAACTGTTACACAATGCTGTTTGGGTTTCATGGGGTAATGGTTTTTCTTAACCAATTTAAAAGGAACGCAAAATTGCAACTTTGAGGATTTCTGGTTTTGTAAACCACAAGCCTGCTTAGACAAGCTAAATGAAGAATGCCATAAGAGGAATGCAACAAAATAGGGGTTACAGAACTCCCATCTATGAGTCAGTGAAGATCTGCTCCAAAAGAGTACATTACAAGTAGTCTGAAATGGCTGAAGTTTAGGAAATGGAAATTAGAAGGGGAAAGGCTATGTATGTCCTAAAAGGCTACCATAAACTCTGTGTCATGACATATTTGAAAGAAACACAGGCTCACTTTTCATGCACCTAAAATCCCTTGCCTCTATGAGACTTGTCTCATGGAAATAGCTATTGAAGTGTACTGTGCCTGGAATAGTTTAGGATTGTGGTGAAAAAGAGTGTAAAATTACTTTTCCTCCTCCAGAAATGTCTTGTTTTCTAATTTTTATCACAAAACCATTCTCCCTTTTTTCCATTCATCCTATACAACCTGAAAGTCGGGATATATTTCCATTCACTTCATAGATTGATAAAGTCACTAAGGTTGGAAAAGACCTGTAAGATAAGGGATCATAATTAACCCAGCACTACTGTGGTCACCACTAAACCATATTCCTAAGTGCCAAATACACATGTTTTTCTGAATGCTTCCATGGACAGAACACTTTCAGGAGAAATATATGTTTTTGAAATAACTACCTAACTATAACCAGGTCAGATGCATGTTCTCTCCCAAGTAACAAGGCACTTGTACATAGACTATATGCTGTGTCCCCTTGCTAGCATTGATCCTTTTGCAAAGAACCAGAAATATATTTTACTTCTTTAAATGGAAAGATATATATTTTAGAAGCTGGGGAACCTATGGACAGACACAAGGAGTGAGACAAAAAAAAATGGTGACAACTTTATCCCTACTCCATCTAAACATGAACATTTGACACTTGTGATGGAAGAAGCTTTCTCTGGACATTGCAGAATAGAAATGAGAGAACCAGCCTTTGCTTGCCTCTTTCAATAATGGGTGAAAACGTCTTCAGAGGACCTCAGGCTGTCCAAGAAGGGTCCTTGCTCAGTTTGTGAGTGGATGAACTCACTCCTGTATGATGGGATCCTGTGTCAGACACTCACAGGGAAAGTGCCTATTTTCAGAGCTGAAGAGGTTTGCTTGGCTCAAATACTCAGTGATTTCAAATCCAGTGCTAACTCTAACTGAAATATATTGGTAATCTGCCATCTGTGGTTTTCTTGAGCAGAAATTTTGACTGAAGTCCAGGTCTTAGTAGATATGAGGCCATGTTACCAAATCCATCCTCCTACTCGACATCATCCTTCATACTGTCTTACTGTGTCACTGCCTTTGGATTAAGGACCAGAGCAAAGTATGGAAAATGCAGATACTTCAGTTGCCAAGTCATTTCTTGGTCTCTCTGTTGAAGCTATCTATAGTGAATGTTTCATTGCTGACATCTATTCTAGCCTCAGTATTGTCAAAGCATTTTTTCATGTGTAATAAATTTGCATAAACACTTCACCCCAAATATAATGAAACATAGTATAAGAAAGACCTAAATTATATTTAAAAAAATACTAAAAGACTTCTTGATTGATTTGCAGAGGCATAGCAAAATTCCTTCATATAGTGGCCTCATGAATGAGATGATAATATGCAAGTAAAGCATAATGATTGGCATATTAAATGCAAGATCTTTGTCACCATCTGTTTCCTGATTGTGTCAGCAAGTTGGGTTTTTTTTCATGGAAGTGTGAGAATACACCATGGCCTCGAAGTATCAAAATGTCAATTATACATCACATTTTAAAGTTGGAAGCCCAAATCACAATTGTCCCTGAATTCTGCTTGAAACACTGACAA
Organism: Euphonia xanthogaster; assembly: GCA_034509185.1. Classification (NCBI taxonomy): domain Eukaryota; kingdom Metazoa; phylum Chordata; class Aves; order Passeriformes; family Fringillidae; genus Euphonia; species Euphonia xanthogaster. Next base: position 32,432,594 of record JAYDZK010000268.1, on the reverse strand, counting down.
ATTATTACCTATCCGTCACATTTAGCCTTACTGTACAGTAGCACAGTTATTGTGCTGGAAAATAAAACAGAGCAGGAACACTATCAAGGCCAGGTTTACAATTTTGTGATGAATACTTAAAAAAAATTGATACAGAGGGAGACAGGGAGAGAACTAAAAATTCAAAACAAATGGAATAGTTGCAGAACAGCCCTATCAAATACTTGTTATTTCAAGCTCAAGTACTTTGAAAACAGTTTTGCATTTCTGGTATTTTCCATTACAAATAATGCTCATTCACAAGGAAGACAGCATTCCTTTTTCTATATTTCCTCTTGCACTGACAGAAGAAAATTGTATCCTGGTTAGTGCAATGAATCAGTACGAAGTGCAGAAGGAGAAAAGCAATGTGAAACCTAACCAAAATGAAGGAACTTTCCACTAATACCACAGGTCCTGCATTACACCCCCAGTGGCCTTATATCAGAGATGATGGTAGATGTTTTAATGTCCCACATAGGATAACATAAACTAGCACCATCAGCTACCAGAACAAGCAACCAAGAGGAGAAGGCGCACAAAAAAAGCTACCGATTGCAGTTCTGAAATATGAATGCAAGACTCTTCCAAAACTGGACAGTCCATTAATATCTCTAGGCATTATTTCTGCTAGGAGGAGGAAACAGAAGAAATAGGTATTGTGGAAAGTGATTCTTCATTCACTGAGGACAATGGTACAACCGCCAAAAAAATGCAATAGCCTTTTGATTTGCTCCTAGACTGATTACTGTACCTGTGGAAAGGAGATACCTAGACTTTTGTAAAATGGGATAAAGAGCACAATCATGTCCAACAATCTAACATGAATTAATTTGGAAGAATACTATGAAGAGGTTAAATGAAAAAAGTGACCTTCCAAACTTGGACTTTTCATGAAGCATTTCTTCTATCCAATAATTTCTGATTATAGTAGTATTAATACATGATAAGGTACACAATCTGCTACATAAACAGACTGTTTATATGATATTTGCAGATTAATAATAATTTTTTGCTGGAATAAGATAGCAATTTATAAGATGCAAAATTTATTCCAAATGAGACTGATTCCAAAATCAGGAGATTGTAAGTAGCATGATTTATATTACATGTTTGGGGTCAATCTCTGAGCCTGTGAAAGAGGGTAGCTAATACTTAATAAATATAAAGTACATTGATTCTAATTAATAATTAATTTTTAGTATGGCTTTGTATTTAAAGCATGTGTGAACATACATGTTAAATCAAAATGTTTGGGAAAATTCAGTCTGGGGCTTCTGATTTAAGCAGTTATCTATGAGCAGTTGTGTATAGACATGTCTTCACTACTAAAGAAATTCTTTTTCCTTCTTCCAAAGTTTGTGTAAATGACCTGTAAAGCAGAGGTTTGTATATTTCTGGTGGAGCAGTGTGCTCTGCCAGATAGTTAGCAGTCTTTCCATTCAACAGCAAGTGGTGAATCATAAGCTCTTGGAAAGCAGAAAATAATAAGAAAAGTCAGTTGAAACTTTGCAGCTGTAGTTTGATAGATAAAGTTTGTAGCCTGAACATACATATAGATACAAACCAACACTGAAAAAAAAAAAAAAAAAGAATATGTGAGAAAAAGCTCTTCTAAAAACTTTTGTGTGCATCTGTTGCCAAGGTAATGACTATACGTATGTCTTCAAACAGGTACCTTTTGGGGGCCTGACTCCCAGCTTGTGCACCTCCACCAAGATGTCAACTGAATGCAGGCAGTAGAAACACACTGTGTAAAATATTAGTGTATTACAAACACATATGGTTTTCTATGTGTGCATACTACACACTACTGGTATCACTCTCTTCTCTGAAAGTGAGGTCTGGATATGTATGCGGCAAATAAATATTTTTGAACTTTGTGAACTGTGGACATCAGTCCATCTCTCAGATTCTTACAGCAGGGACTGAAGGAAAATGCCCTTAATGTCTCCTTAACAGTTTCTTTTTCCTTTCTGTAAGTCCATCATACAATTGCTTACTTCACCCTCTATTAGGTCCATTGAGAAATCATTCTTGTTTACTAACAGAGAAATAGCTCTATTTTTTTTTTTCTTGCTGCCATTTTTTTCCCTTCTTGTGCCATTTTTTTCCTTCCTCTGTCAGGCATTCAAATGAAACAAAGAATTCACACTTTTTAATTAAAATTTTGGTATTTAGGACATGATCATAAAACAAGTGAGTTTAAGGGAAATTTTATCACCGATATCCATGTTTTTTTGTTCTCCCTCGCATCAGGAATATTTCATAAAAAATAATATGGTTTCTTTCATGTATTCACCTGGACTTTCAAAACAATGCTTGGAGGCTTTCTTTCATACTCTGCTTAATAATCTTAGTGATTTCAGATTTTTTATAATCTGTATATTATATATTTTTCTGTATTTCTTTTTGAATTCTGTATTAAAATACATCTTAAAGTTAATTATATGTATGTTATTATAGAAGCATAGAATGGCCTGGGTTTAAAGGGAACACCAGCTCTCCTGCTGTGGACAGGGATACCTTTCATGAAACTCAGAACTCCTTCCAGCCTTGCACACTTACAGTAAAGAATTTCTTCCCAATATCTAATCTGAACCTACTCTCTTTCAGTTTGAAGTCATTCACCCTTGTCATATCACTACATGCCCTTATAAAAAGTCCCTCTCCATCTTTCTTGCAGGGTCCCTTTAGGTACTGAAAGGCTGCAATCAGGTTGCCCCAAAGCCTTCTCTTCTGCAGGATGAATACACCTCATTGTCTAGCCTTTCCTTGTAGGAGAAGTTCTCCATCCCTCTGATCATCTTCAAGGCCCTCCTCTGGACTCACTCCAGCAGCTCCATGTCCCTCCTGTGCTGGCACCCCAGAGCTGGTGCAGCACTGCAGTGGGGTCTCAGCAGAGCAGAGCAGAGGGGCAGAATCCCCTCCCTGGCCCTGCTGCCCACGCTGC
>JAYDZK010000268.1:32383098-32429546 GCA_034509185.1 Euphonia xanthogaster | reverse complement strand
AGCAGCACCCCCAAGTCCTTCTGGGCAGGGCTGCTCTGGGTCTGTTCATCCCCAGCCTGTGCTGATACCGGGGCTTGTCCCAGTCCAGGCTCACTGCCAGTACTTAGTCTTGTGAAACCTCAGGAGATTCTCATGGGCTCACTCCTCAAGTTTGTCCAGGCGCTTCTGGATGGATCCCATCTTTCAGGTGTGTCACCCACACTACTCAGCTTGCTTTCATCTGCAAACATGCTGAGATTGCCCTTGATGGCTTTGTCTGTGTCAGTAATGAAGAAATGAAATAACAGTGGTCCATAACTACTTGTCATTGATGGACATCAATACACTGAGCCATTGACCACTACCCTCTGGATATGACCATCCAACCAATTCCTTATCCATCTAACAGTCCACCCAATGAAACCATGTCTCTCCAGCTTAGCAAGAAGGATGATGTGGGGGACTGTGTCAAAGGCTTTTTAGAAGTCCAGAATAGTTGTGATAAAATACATCAATTTGTTCAAACAGAAAGCAAATAAATCTTCCTAATCTTTTGATTGAAAATTAATAATCTTCACTAGTTTTTCCTTTAGAAAAAGCTAAAACTAGATATTGAACAGTTCCAGAACCACAAAGGCAAGGTTCAGTCTTGCAAGTGCTTGTCTGTGCACAGCATTACTCGGAAGGGTAGTCCTGAGTTCAAAGTGAAGTCTGTTCAGTTATCAGTCTGAGTGACTACTCAGGTGTCTAAAGTGTTTAACCAGGATTTCAAAATAGAAGCTATGTTTCTTCAGGCTGTAAATCTGTAACCATGTGTCAGTTCTTATTGAGAAAAAAAAATCATAATATTTAGAGTTGATCAGTAGTACAAAAAGCTGTCTCTACTTTCATCACGCAAGATTTAAAATGAGCTGGATTCAGAAATCTTCACAGTTCCTTTGTTTTCATTTCTGCAGATACTGAGGCAATCTAGCTTCATTGGCATTAATGTTTGCTGAAACTAAAAAAAATATTCAGAGAAGTATAATGTGCTAACAGTTTTAATCTATTAGAATATTTGTCACTGAAACAATGCCTTGTCACTTAGTAAACCAACAGCAATTAGACATCACAATTCAATTCATTCACATGGAGTAAGAAAATGTCCAAGAGAATGATTTTGCAGCATTGCAAAAATGTGTCAAAGTAAAATCAGAATTTCTAATTGGTCCTAATCCTGGATTTTTGGTTTGACTTCCATTGCTTTCAATCAGATTTAACATGCTCTCTCTTCCTGGAGTAAAGTCAGGATATCTTACCGGTTGGAAATTATTTAAATGGTAAGTAAGATAATTGGAATAACTAATTAAAGAAGCATCATTATAAAAACAAGCATGTGAACCTAAAAGAAATTTAAACAGATATTTCAAAATCCAATTTAGAAATTAATTGTACAACTTTTTTACCCTAACTAACTCATAATTGTGCAGAAACAGTTAAAGTATTCAGATCAATATTGTGGTCTTTCTTTACAAGAAACTGCTGCATCACAGCAGGAAATTTGTGTTATTCTGAAAATTGAGATCTCATAAAGAACACTCTACAGATCACTTTGAGGGAAGAACAATGATGGAAGTACACCGTAACCTACCAGGAAATATCATGCATGACACACAGAAACCATATACATAGATTATGTTTCATTTAAAACAATAATAAAAGTTAAAGTAGGTAAGGAAAGCTTGAATCTTTTATTTAGTTGGTGCGGGTTTTTTGTAAAGAATAGTTACTTTTCAAGGACTAGCAAGAATTCTTAATGAAAATTTTACTAAAACTTCTGAGACCAGGTTAGGGTTAGGACTAGGTTTAGGTTAGGGAGAGGTAGAAAGCTGGTGACCTTGGAAAAGGCTGCTACAAGACACCTTTCCAACTCAGAGTTTCTCCCGGGGCTCCTGTGGCAGAATTTTCCTTCAAGACTTAGGATCAATTAGATGAACTATCCTCTTACCTCTTGGGAGGATATCTCTGACAGGTGAGATCTGTTTGAGAAGCCTCCACTGACCTTGCAGCTCTTTGAGGAAGAGCTGGAAGAAGCTGCAGGAGGGGTTTCCACCTCCCTGACTGGCCACTGCATTAAGTAGAGGCTCTCAAACTTGTCTCAATCTCTCACATTTGGCTCAATCCAGGTCTGCCTTGAGCTACTCTGCAGCCATGCCAGTGCCTGTGACTGTGCCTTGTTGATGTGGACTGTGACCCTGACTCATGGGATGACTTCCTGACTTCCTGACAGGACTAAGCCCTTTTGTTGGTGGGGCCACAGCTTCTGCCTGCCATATTGTCATAATTTGCTTACAAATTCTCTTTTCCCTAACTGCCTTTATCGTTCCCTGAGAGATATGTGAGACCCATAGGAAAGGTGAAAACATTGAGGAAGGAAAGTGGGGGCTTCTGTGAGAATTCTCCCAATTGCATCTTTTTCACAAGGGGCTTCTGCATGTCCCACTACAGAAGTGTCCACCCACACTTAGGGTTAGGCTATAGGAAGAGCAAAAGATATGAGACCCATGAAAACAGTGGGGTTGCAAAGAGCTGGACAAGCTATAGCAGCACTGTGGCTTATCTGGAAGCTCTCTCCCACCTACTATTTCCGATGTTGGCTTCAGCATGTCTCTTGGCAGGAATCTCTGCCCACATTTAGCACAAGGGCTAGCTTTATGGACAGAGAGTCAAATATATTTTTTTAGACAAGTGTTTTAAGGCTTAGGTGCACAGTGAGTACCTGCTTCCAGCATTTCTTAAAGTTGTCAGAATACATCCAGGGGAGGTTTTCAGTTTAAATTAATAGAAATTGTTCATTGAAAGGCTTAAATGATGTGAGAGTTTCCAATTTGAATTAAATACTGAATTTTCTATAATAGTTAGAAAAATGCTCTTGAGGACCATTTTTATGATAATTATAATACTTCTGTTATATTCTAGTATTTTTATAGTATTTATGACATACATATATTGAGAGCTTTTATGAAAAATTGAAGATTGCCATTTTGGCTTGGAAAAAAGTTCTTGTAGCAGTCTTATGCTACTGTTCAGAATGCTTACCATTTACCCTTAAATATAGTTATGGGATTAAATCAACAGAAATGGTTGAGAATTACTATAAGTGAGATATAAATATACTATATGTGATGAAGATATTAATATGCTATTAGTACGATATAAATTTGTTTTTTCAGAGGAGGAAAAAATAAGAGCAACTTACTGTACATTGAAGAACAATGGAGTTCTGGAGATGGGAAAATACAATGTAATGTTCTCCAAAAATGATTAAAATATTTTCATAAGAAAGATACTAGTGAGATATATAGGGTTACATACTGCACAAATAGATTGATATCTGATACAGTATTGACGCTATAATTTGATAAACCCGTTCAATAGTAGTTTCAAGACTGAATGCATGCCTTCCCTGCACTTCTTTTTTTGCTGTGTTTATTTGTTTGGTTTAATTTGGTTTGTCTAGTTAGAATTTCTAGAATGACACTGATATGAGGTCTAAACTGAATGTAGGCATTAGGCAAGAAACCTTGCAGGATATTTCAGCATTTCATTGTTTATTTTAATTTGAACTTAATTAATGTGAGATCTCAGGCGCTATAAAGACAATGAGTGCCATCTATAAATGCTAATATAAATCAATAAAGAGGAGGAGGTTACATGATTTATGTTGGAACTGAGCCACCATGTAATAACTGAAGCTCATTACAGCCTCAACAATGAATGGGAAATCAAAACATTCAATAGTGCAAGCAAGAAGACGTCGTATTTTGCAGTGAGCATAAGATACTCTATTTGTAATTCATTTTTATCCTATTAAAAGGTAGGTTAAATCTTTCATTTAAATAGACATCTTGCCTAAGAAAGGGGCTGCTGGAGTTTGCCCAATGTTTCCATGCCTTTGAGTTGTTGCCAGCTTTGCTTGAAAAATAACAAATGCAGTTGCCAAAAGCTACATGCAATAATATTACTGTTAAAAGAGTACTATAGGTACAAGTTTTAGGTATGAACTGCTTTTCATATCTATAGTAGAGTTTACTATGTTATTAATATTTAATTTTCATTACCTTATATTAGTAAAATAGGACTTCAGAATTGTTTTGCATATCTTTCTTGAAGAATAAAAACAAATAGTTCTACTTTTAAGCATTGATTGGCACATTATGAAAACATCTAAAGAGTCTCTATGAGTAGGGCTGCATTGACACACTGAAAGCAGGTCTAACATTTCTCCAGAGATTTTATTTATTCTCCTAATTTCTTCTAATTTTATTGATTCTCCTAATGTCAGCACACATTTTTAGATGAGAATTTCACTCTTCCTATCATTTTTTAATAACTGTATTTTAATTAATTTTGAAGATAAAAGATTTAAAGTATTTTTTCTCCATACATGTTAGCTGAAAAATAAGTAAAAAAAAACAACTGTGGAGATTTATGAGTGTGGGATCAAAGCAGACACAAATGACACCTGTGGTAGAACTATAACTTTGTAGATGGGGTATTTTACATCAGCCCAGTCTTCTTACTTAATTTGACCCTTTTGAGTAATAAAAAAATAATAATCACAGGCTGTTTCAGAATAAAGGTAGGAGAGCTATAGATTCCTAGAAGAGATGTAGGTCAGCTTTTGTGTTTTTGTACTTACCAGTCTGCCCACTTCCTGAGGAAGCTCCCAGGGAGTCAGGTAACTGCCATTTTAATAGTCCAGAAGAACTGAGGTTACAAGATTGTGCAAGCCCCCAGAATAATTAACAGTGTATACCGTTAAATTGAGACAGAGGTCATGGAAATTTACCTAGATCAATGCCCAATTCTTAGCAAGGGTCAAAGATATTAACTGGCTCCCCAGGGAAGTGATCACAGCACCAGCCTGATAGAGTTCAATAAGCCCTCGTACAGTGCTCTCAGGTACATGGTGTGATTCTTGTGATTGTCCCGTTCAGGCTGGGAGCTGGACTTTGAAGACCCTTTTTGGATGCCTTCCAATTCAGAATATTCTGTGATTCCATAGTCTTGCAATTTATGAAAGCTGTGTAACTTTTTGACAAAAGATTCTGATGGAAATTTGTCAACAGCTTGCTTGTAGATACCTTGTTCTAAGAGTAAACCCACATGATAGCTAAAATATTTTTGTTTTCTTTTTAAGATTTCACTTTTTTGTCAGAGTGCACTAGAGGTTATAATATCATTCTAGATATAGCAACTTTTTTGGTTTTGAGAACTGTTTCAATCTATACTGTATATGAAAAAAAATACACTTCTTAACCTTTTCATTGGGTCACATTTTCTAAGTTTTGTGGTCTTATAGCAATTTGGTTTTACTTAACACAGTTTGGAGACCTTTATTTTCCTCTTGGGAGATTTTCCTCCATGATTAATGTTTGGACTTATTTTGATATCCTTTTGGGAAAAGGATTCTCTTTATCTAGATGTGAGTGGAACTAACTCTTGACTCAGCTGAAAGAAATTTTCCAAGTATGATAACCTCAATGCCACAAATTCAGTTCTACTTGTCTTTAGGTGGACATATAAGCTTCTTGACAGCTTTGCTGCATTTGTTAAGTAATGTCTAGTGAGAGTTTCAGAAAGTTATCATCACGTCTATGGAACTTCATTTCTTTACCAATTTCTGTGATTCTTCTGCTAATGTTGACTGCCTTCATAAGGGTAGGAGATTTTCAATTATGTTGCTAGGTTTCAATACTGCATTTTGAGCTCTAGCGGAATCAGCCCTTGAAACAATAATATTGAAGATATACAAAGGGTCAGGCAATTCTTTTCCTTAGCCTAAGCCTAATAGCTCAAGTCTAAGGTAGGATTTTAACTACAAGGCCTGTCCAAACACTCCCACTCTCCCACCTATCACTCTTCAAACTGCATAGATCCTGAGCTTTAAGGGGTGTGTTGACTAATACTGCTTTATACAAATGGCCTTTCATATGAAGGAGTTTAAGTAACAGGCTGCTGCCCTTCGAGAAATGCTTTTCTGCCTCTTTTAGCTTTTATTTTCCAGCATTCTTTCCTTTGCATGAGTGAAAGGATAACTGTTTGGATATGTGAAATGATGATTTATTGTCAGGATCATTATAGGAGTGTTACAAACAAATAACTCACCAACTGTCTGTTCTCTTAAACATGTGGTATCTGAGTGCTTCAGTGTTCTGTTCAAAGCAGAGACTTTGTCTTTGTTCATACAATAAAAAGAGCCCCTTTACATTATTTACTTTAGTTTAGATTACTGTGTTTCCAACTGTCATAAGTATGTCAGAAACACAAGATTAAAACATTATATTTTACTTGCCAAAACAAGAAATAAAAGAATGAATGGAAAATACTATAGGAATTAAAAATATTTGACTGTTTGAATGTAGCTTTTTTTAAAGCAACAAAAAGACAAAAAAAAAATAGTGGAAGAATGAAGGGCAGCCTGTTCTCCCTTAGCAGAAAATGACACAGTATTTGTATTTCTGGCAAACTAATTGTAGTTTGCTCAGGCTATCTAACCTCCTTTTTTTCTCTTGATCTGTGTGGGATGCTTTTTGTAGAATGTCCTGAGTTGGAAGGATGTGGGAAAGGATCATTGAAGCCTATTCCTGGTCCTGCACAGAAAAACTCCAAGAATCATACCATGTGCCGTGCTCCAGCTGATTGTATTCAAAGGCTCTTGTTTTCCTGCTATGCATTATGAACGACTTTGGAAGAAACACCTGGAAATGCTAATATTGCATGGTGACAGCAAAATGCTAGAATAAAAGAGGGAAGAAGCTGGATATCCTGGCAGTTCTGCAATTCACCAAGTCTGTTATTTCTGTTCTGTCTTTATAATGGCCATAAAATATGAGCTGGGAGTATGATGTCAATGTATCCACTTTCAATAATTGATATGATGAATAATCTCAACCTTCTGACACTTTCTGTATCTTCCCACATCTCAGGAAACTTCATTCATCAACCACATTTGAAATGTTTAAGTAATCTCAGTGATGTATGGAGCACTGAAACTCCCTTGTTAGAAATCTATGCTACTAACATTCTATCAAATTAAAAAGCCACTGAGCTCTTGTGCATAAAATTATCATAAATTATCTCTGAAGGTTCATTGCTGTTTGGAATGTTTAATTGCTCACTCAGCTGAACTTCAGCAGCTCAAGATTATTAATCAATTTGTCAGAAGGTTTCTCATAATGTCATCTTTTACACTGTGGTTACATGCAAGAAAAACCCATGTGCAAGACAGTTTTATGCAGCAAGTCAAAAGTGTCCATGCATACCTTTCACAATATTAATTTCATATATTTATGAGAGTATTTTTCAGTTGTTGATTTCTCACAGAACATAGGAAAATTGTAATTACCTCAGTCTGCTTTATCTGGATGGAAAACTAGATTCTCAAAAATCTATTTAAAAATAAAATGGAGACAGATAATAGAATGGAACTCTTGAATCATTTAATCCTGGCCTACTGTTGATTGTCTTTGCTAGAGTAAATATTTTGCTAACTGCAGTAAAGATGTTTTGCAAATGCCATAACTTAAATGTACATGCACAGCATCTTCAGCCATTTTTCTTACCACAGAATGCATTTTTGCTTTAAAGTAATTTTTCAGGAGAGAATTTGACTGTGATGTACTAAACCAATGTTTTTCATCTTAATTGAAAAAAGTGTTCCATTATTTGCTTTGAATTTTTTTATTTATTTTAAAGGTTATAAATTCATCCTTTCTATACAGTTTTCTTTCTTTTTTTTTTTTTTACAAATGCAACTGTGTATAAGACTTTATGAGTGTTTCGATGGTCATGTTTCTATTTGTGAAATTTAATCCATCAATTCTTTTAGGAGCAACATAGAAGTAGAGGATTCTGCATTTCCTGTTCTAGAGAATTCAAAAGGATTTTGAAGAAACATGTTTAAGAAGCTTCTTTATTTTCTTAATCTGAAAAAGTTTCAAAATATAAAGACTGGAAAGATCATGGACATTATCCACTCTTGCTACTCCCTGAATGATCATCATATTTTTTTCTATGCATGTGGAAAGATAGAGGGTGAAAGCCAACATAGAGTTAATAATTTATGCAGTATATCACACCAAGGTATTTCTACAAAAAACTGAAAATGAAAGAAAATATCAGGTTAGGGTTTTTTTGGTAAAACTTCTTGCATAAAATTAATATATTGAAATGATAAATATTCTTGTATGTCTAAAAAATGGTTCAGTTATCAGAAATTTTCTATGAACTAGCATTAGTATGTTTTTCTTAATGTGTTTTTACTGTATTCCTTCAAAGCCTTTCTTAAAATGTATTATGTCCTTTAGCTGATGATAAAATGGGAAACAAAACAGAAGTAACAAATACATCACATACACTTTCTGACATCTGGGGTTATGAAAGAACATCACAACAAATGTAAAACAGATCCTTGGTACAAGGATGGATAATTTCATCACAATTACCCATCTCCATTACAACAAGACTTCTAACACCAAGAAATAAAGATTGTCATCATGTTTGGCTTTGATTCAACCCCAAAATGATATGCTGAAGATTGAGTATAAAATCTTCTGAAGAAATAGGAAGAGAAGCCAGATCTACAGATTCCCAATAATATGTCTTAACACATGAATCCTTCCTTCATCACCCTGCTCAACAGTGATGCCTTACAGATGAACAACTGAGCTGTGATTAAATAGCTTATAGACTTTTCAGCATTTGTATCTTTTTTTTTTGATCTTTTCATTATACAAGTCTGCCATAGCATATATTAGCACTAGGAAAATATAGGAATTAGAAATGCAGAGATGAACATATTTAAAATGCACTATATATGCAGCAGATCACAATTTCTAGAAATGTTCAATTCTGTAAGGTCTTTATTGTTCTTCCTTTATCCAACATCAGTTTATCCTGTCATTGATCATCCTGTCATTGGATGTGAACATACTATTATGCATGATCCCACTCCTGCACATACTTGGCTCAAAATACCTCAGAACCATACTGAAAACAAAGTCATTGCTAAGAATTGAGGCTGTTACTGTTTCAATGAAAAAAGAAAAAAGAGGACCACGCAGGGGTTTTGTATATTACAAAGAAGGTAATGCATTTCTGGCCATGTACAGAGAAAATTGAAGTGCTGCTGTAATTAGCTCATCGATAAATTAATAGGACTGAATGATAACTAGCATAGTTTGGATGTCAAGAATCCCGAAGCTTATTATCTGTGTAATAAAATAAAGACCAAGACACATAAGTTAGTGTTCACAGCTTTACCTATGTCTGCTAGTTTCTTCTCCTTTCACAACATCATCCCTCTTCTCATTTAATCATGAAAGCTAGCTTAACTTCTTTTGTCATTCAACCATTTAGAAAAAACTCCCTGGTAATTGAATTTTTTTTATCATTTATATCAACTTTGAGCCTGAACCAGAAATCCTAGTGATGTAGTTTTTAGTTGCCCCTTGCCCAGAGACAGGTATATTACAAGTAAAGATTGTTAGTGCAGATTTTGTCCTTCCATATGCCAGAACTCCTAAAGTAACACAGGAATGCATGCTCGCATATCAGAAAGTGTGTTAGCCTTTGATGTACTTCTTCCTCAGTACGAGTCATTAATTTAATATCCCATAACACTCCATTATGTTAGTCCAGCTATGAAATGTTCTGTAGTGTATCTACAAAAGGTTATCATGTAATGTTTACTTGAAAAAAAAACCTATATTTAAACATAAGAAGAATTAGAAATAGTTTTCTGCTATCTTTTAACATGTAAAAATTTTATTGGTCATGAATTTGTATACAGTTTTTGACATAAAAGAGATTATTTATTTATTTATTTATTTATTCCTGAAATGGAAATGCTGAATATCAAACTTTTACTTAGGCATTTATTTCACTGTCTATTTGAGTCAGTTATTATGGATTTGTCCCCATGTATGTCAAGAAATAATGACCTTAATTGAGAAAGAATAAACAGTGATCACACAAAAATCAGTTTCAAAGAACTCAGTTCTCAGTGTCTTTTGAAAAACTATGCATCAATATGTTCTCAGAAGACTCAGAAGAAATGATCTGTGCAGTTGATTTCTAAAGCTTGAATTTCTGTGGTCCCATTCCAGGCCCTCTTGGGGACTCAGTTTCCAGCAGTAGTTATTCTAGATGCCTAGATTTAACATAGTTAGCAAATGATGTCTCCTATCATGCTCAAAATGACTTGATGTAATAGTGAGTAGGCCTCAGATGAATAAATAATACTGGTTTTTTTCCTCTACTGAGAGCCACTGTCCTGTTCTGTCCAGGACAGGGTTTATTTTTGCGGTTGCCGGCAGAGGTCATGGCCAGGACCCGGAGTTACTCTTTAGCACCTCACCTCATTTCCAGGGGTGGCAGGAACAGCCTGTTCTGTGGAGAAGAGGTTCCTGCTGGTTGAGTGAGAGTGATGCCAGTTCCGAGGTGGCAGGAGTGGTTGGGTAACACCAGTTCCCAGCTGGAGGGAGCAGTGAGGAAAGAGAGGTGGTCCAGTAGTCTGTTGTTGGGGGTTTCCAGGATGGGCAAGTGTTTATTGTCTCATACCCTCTGTCAGTAATATTGCTGCTGGGTTTTTTCTTATATTTTCACTATTTCCAGTCAATTGTTCCTATCTCCACCCATGACCTGTACTTTTTGCACTTCCAGTTCTTGAGGAGAAAGGTAAAGGCAAGAGAGAGGGGGAGAGAGAGGTGTGTAGTGAGTGAGCTTCTGTGTGGTTTGAAATTTCACTGGGAACACTAAACTGAGGAGTACCATTCTTAAACCATGACTGGCACTAAAGAAGTAGTACACCTTTTAAATCAAATTCCTAGTGCTTTTACACCATTGATTTTTCAAGCTTTTCCTGGAAACCTCTGACATACTAAGCTAAAATTCTTTTTTAACTTTATAATGCATTAAAGGTATTCACAAAGAAACAAACTGTTTAAGCAACTTACAAGGAGTAAGTTGCTTAAACACACTGCATGGTAAGGATGAATTAACATGTCTTGAATACAAAAGACCAGATTCATTCAAATCTCCCTGGATGACACAGGTTATCCAAAAATGACACAAACATTGCTTCTCTTTTTGGGACAGGCATCTGTCAAACATTACCCTTCTAAAATCTACAGGGACATTACTTCAGCCATTTCCCACTGACGCATCTTTTCTCTTTCATTCCTTTGAAATGCTTTTAGCAGGTTAAAATGGTTATTACTTCATCAGATGTCCTTGGGAGGGAGGGTAGTTGAAAGAATTCTTTGCATATAGACGACTCCTACTGGGTAATAAATCTCATGCCTGAAAGCGTGGTTCTTCTGAGCAATGCCCCTAATGATTCGCAAACCTCCTTCAGGAAGATGGTGATGTGAAGGGCGAGCAGACGTAGGTAGTTTTATTGCCAACTGCACTCTACCCTGTCTAAAAACATTACAAACAGCAATGTTCATTTACATTATTACAACCACAGGATTCATCTTTGTGTACTTCTGTAATGGCTGCGCAGGCTACCCATACTTGTCTTGATAGCAGGTAGAATAGTAGTCAGTCATTAATCGTTAGCATCAGGCTTCTTAGGCAGTTGGAGACATTTTAATTTAAAAAAAATATATATTTAGTGGACAAGGTTCCTTCCAGAGTCTATGTTTCTTTTGAATAAGATATCCCAACAGGCAGGAATGAAGTGACAGATGGAAGTGCAGAGTTTCTCTATGCTGATCAGGTTCCATTTTGTTTATACCATCTAATTAGCAGGAACAGCATAGATGAATGATTGATTATGTCACCTTCATGGCTTCTGAAACTTCTTTCCTACATATCTGATAAAAGTTCATACAAAGGTGGTCCATACCACCAGTAGTGGTGGTAATTATATCCTTTGAGATCCCAAGCCATCAGAAAGTATAAGTAAACAACAGTGAACTTTGTGCAAAACTAATTCTGATAAGAGTCCAACCAGTTGGAATTCATACCATAAAGCTGATGATAACTGTCAAAATTGAATTAACATTATGGTTAAACAAAAAGAGTCTTTGCATATTTGTGTGTGCATATTTGAATTCCAGCTTCTACAGCTATCAAGAAAGAGTATGGTGCCAGTACCATTTTCTGCACAGCTACCAGTGGCGGGCCTTCACCCTTGAACCATTTCTGATATAACCTACAGGTTTGCTGCTCTTTTCTCGCAGTACGATGTGTTGCACCACCATATAACTCTATTAGTAATGACCATATGGATTTTTTTGTGATCTCTGATATTCTCTACAAGCTCTTTAACCTCTACAGTGAATAAGAGATTAGATCCTATAAAGTGCAGAATTTCCTTAATTTTTTTTTTCATTTACATTTCAATATCTTTGAAAGCAGAAAATTGGCCAGAAGTACTAGTTGGGCAAGTGCTCTGTTGAGTTGTTGACATTTTTCCACATGATCAGAAATTAGTATGGAAAGACTCCAAGCTTTCTTCTGCTACTATGCCATTTCAGTGGTACTTTCTTTGATTTTCCCAAGAAATGTTTCCTTTCAGTTAATGTTTATGATTGACTTCACGACCTAAGCAGTACAGATAATGTATTGAAATGTATTCTTCTTGGTTTTGGGTGTTGAGTCTAATTATGTCACCCATGAAAATAAACAATTTTGCTCATGTGGCAGAAATCAATTTTTTTATCACTGCAATTCGAAACTCCATTTCTTTCAGTTCAAGTTCATTAGGAACCAAATCAAAACAGAAATTCATGTTCATCAGGTTTCAGTTAGCTAAATTTTAAAAACTTTGAATTTATCACTGAAATGTATCTGTGTGCCAATAAGAATTTCACAAAATACGACTTGTTTTATTACTTAAGGTATCATTTTGTTGTTATTTTTGAACATTGTTGGAAAATTATGCTGTGTGAATCATTCAGTGTCTCTCTTTCACTGCAAGTGCATGTTGGTGGGTTTAGAGGAGAAGTTTATTACAGACACAAGAGGCTTTATAATTTTAGGGGAAAAAAATACTGATTGTTACTCAAATATTACACACAAGAACTCCACTCAGTTTTATATGGCCATGTGCAGTGTACATATTTTAATGTTATAAGAATTTTGTTTCCACTACTCTTTTCCTTAAAAAGGGGAATATTTTTTGAAAGTGATTAGATTAATGTATCTAGTAAAAGAAATTATTCCTTGACTTATGTACAGGGCAGAAATGGGCAAGCTTACACATAAATGCTCATGCTTGATATCTCAGCCACTTTGGGAGAGACTTCTTTTTAAATTGGTACAGATAGACCTGTTTGTCTTGATAGTCTCAGTCTAAGTATAAACTACAGAGCTGATGCAATTTGACACCCTGGATTTCAAATTTGTATTTTTTAGTTTATTTTTTTACAAGAAAATAGAAGAGGAGAATGGGAAGTTCAGTCACTGATGTTCTTGATTACTGGCACACTGGTATAATATGGAGCAAAATAAAGTTGTAGAACTGTAAAAATAGCTATCTTCAGCACTAAGTAATTAATTTTTTAACTGATCTGAAGTTATGGTTATATTTATAACCTTGGTGTTTCTTACAGCTGGCTTTTATAGCACTTTATATACCCAAGAAAAATATCCAACTGAAGATGACTGTCAAACAAAGATGAGGAAAAGGGGAAAAATTGGATTCAGTTTAAGTTTCTTCTACTATTAGCTAAAGAAATAATTTCTATAAGACAATTTTAGACTTTCTTCATTTTCAGCTTCTAATCAGACTGTCTATATCTCATGACCAATTTCTTAAATTTGTATCAAGAAAAACAAGTCCTTGGGAAAGAACTGCAGAAATGCTGTAACAGCCCAAGGCATCTGCAGTGGGTAGATGGAGAGACATGTTGAAGCATGAAAATTCTTAAAATTAAAAGAAAACTTTCAGTCTAATGCGACATAATGTGGCAGCCCATAGATATATTGAACTTAATGAGGTAATCAGAGTAAGTGAAATGTTGAACATCAATGTTCTCTATTAATACATGAGACAAGCATGGTGTGAAAAAGGCCAGAAAGAAAAAATTGTTTAAGACTGAATTAAGAAATTAGTTTTTTCAAAATATATAGGTAATGTGTAAATAAGGGTAGAATTATGTGATAACTGCTGCTGGATCAAATAGTAAACTGCTGCTGGATCAAACCTCTGTAAATGCACTATCCTGACTTGGAGCACGTGCCAATAAAAAGCACATTGAAGCCAATGACATTAATAGTGTCAGAAAAAAAAGTTACTTGTTAATCATTTAGGAAAGTTACAAAGAGAATTTTAGTTTTCATTATTTTTTTTTATTTTTTATTTCAAGTCAACGATTTGTTTTATTTATATTTTCCCTTGTAAATTGGATCCATCTTTGTATTTAATGATTTACAATTTTGTTTTCAAATATCATTATAGCACTGTTAGAATTACAACATAATTTAGATTACAGAAAAGAAGGCTTCTGACATCTATCTTCCCCCATTATATTATATTTATTTAACACATAGATGCAGTGAAGTTGTCGGTAAAATTTTAGGTCTAAATTAGGAAACGGGGCTTAATCTTTGGTCTTTTTTCCTTGAGCAGAAATTTTAAAAATTGCACATTTTTCTCCTGGGCATGATTAAATTCCAAAGTATGTTGCCTTTTGACAACTGTGAGTAAACTTTTAACTTGACAGAAAAAGTAATTGCTCTATCCATTTTAGTGCTTTACTTTATAAATAGTAAAATACATGTTAATTCTGGGTTTTTTTAGTATCGCAAAGTGCATAGAGATGTAATGAAAACAACAGACTTCTGAATGTTGTTTGAGCTGCATTTTGAGTTACAGCTGTGTACTTATTATCTATAGTATTTCACTGTTGCCTCCATCTGACTGATTCCTCCAGACACAGCCCCGACATAAATATTAACTGCATTAACACGTTATTACTGTTTTTAAGGGATAAAGTGATAGTGATGAGAAGTAATAGATATCTATGCACAATGCATTCTACTGGGAATTCTTTGACATTTAATGGTGGAATTCAACTACCTCAGTGCTGAAAGTCAACAGCTGAAAACACTTTAAACAGGTATTGAAGATTTAACACAACTGAAAAAATGGACCGAGCTACAGGCCAAACAATTGTACTGTTCTTCTGTTCTACCAAAATAATGCAGCCTATTAGATTTTATTGCCATGGTAGTATTCCATTTGTAGGCCTGAAAGGTAAAAGGCCTTTGACAATTAGGTCTCTTTTAATCAATTTGATATAACATTTCTTAATAGCTATATGCTATTGATAGATTACACTTTATATATAGTCTCCCTATAAACATTACAAAAATTCCATTACTTAATAATTTGACTTTTACACATATTTGCATAAGAAGGGGGAGGTTTTTTAATGTTGCTATTGGATTTTGAAAGAGATTTTAACAAATGTCAGTCTGAATTCCTCCTGGAAATACTTTCATTTTGTAGCTTACACAAGCAGAAGAAAAACAGGAAGTTTCGGGTATACAGATAGATATAACTGCTAAAAAATTAATACAGGCTAAGTGTAAACTAATTATCTTTAGAGTGAAAAGTAGTTATGGGACTGAGGCAGAATTTCTTAAGAACCTAATTACTGACTTCTGGGGTTTTTCCAACAGCATAGGCTGGCAAACATGTGTAGAGGTTTCCCAGATAATTGAAGAATGGGAATAAGACAGAAAATGGTCTGGGCTTTCCTTTTGTATTTTGAAATCAAGTTTTCACTCAAAGAATCAATAACTTTGGTAAACCTTGAAAAAAATAAAGCCCTATGAAACTGGTTCTCTGCTATCAACTGTCAGCTGAGTGTTGGCTGGTTGGTTGTTTTGTTATCTGATCCGTAACTTCATGACAGGAGATAAAACCTCCATTCTTCACCGCCAGAAAAAGGCATCTACTTTCTGATTAATGTAGAAAGTTGCTGTGGAAAGACACAGTAGGATTCATCTTACCTAAGTTTAGCCTTCAAAAAATGTCAGAATTGCAAATATATCTTCATTAAGCTAAGGTCAGACATACCAGTAAATGCTTTGTATGAGTTCCTGGCACAAAGCATCTAGTGACTCAGCTGCAGCAACACTATTGTTAAAATAAGCACACAATTATCTACTCTGAATTTGGGCCTGGCTGCCCTAAGTATCCAGCTGCTAGATGAAGTTTACATTAATAAAATATTTGTCCCTACCCAAGGGCATTCTGAGTGGCCTGTATAAAGAACTCCGGAAAAATGAAAAGTAGATTTGTTCCTAGCAGGCAGGAAGGAAGTTGTCAGGCGGGAAGAGGATATGGACCTGTTTGCATGCAAGGGTCAGTATTTGGCTGCTGGATATTTCCTCCCTGTCCACACGACAAGAAAACCCTCAGTTTCCTGCACTGGACAAATGGCAGGAAAGGATGTGAGAGTTATTGAATGACATTATCATCTTATAGCTTCATCAGTGAGGAAGGCTTCTTACCAAACCTGAGAGCAAAGAACTGAATTTCTAGACCAGATATAAGCAGCTGAAATTGTTGAGGGGTTCTTACTTATTTTCCTTAAATGAATTTAGTTAACATGCTGTTCTATTGTTTTCCATAAGTTCATTAGTATTTTCCAGCTTTTTATTCATCAAATGACTTAAACTGTGTATAGAACATACCTGAAGAATTGGAAATATTTACAGAAGTAAACCTTAATGACTGTCTCAAGCAGGAATGTTAAAGACTTCAAAAGCTAGCATTTTTAAGGGGCAGCTTCTTTGGTACTCGTTTGTTGCTTTTGGATTTTTTTAAACTAAAACTGATAAGACATTGAAGACTGGCAAACATCTACTCCATCAGATTGCTTGTGTGATCATAGACCACACCAGCCAATAAATGAAAAATCTTGACCCTGGAAATATTCAATTCCTTGTTAAATGCAAACTTGACTCATTCTACTCAGGCCAGAGAGGTTATTTGGGCGAGACAAAATTTTCCTGTGCTTGCAGGAAAGGTCATATGACTAAACCTGTTAAGTTTAGTGATTAAGCTATCCCTCACTATTAATTTATTTATGATTTTTTTTTTTTTTGCAGAGTTTGGTTCGCAGTCCTTTTGTCTACCCTTTTCCAAAACCTTATCCTTTTTCACATACTTACTGAAAAAACACATTCAGCTGTAGACACAAACTCAAAATTGCACAGAATTGGTTTGTAGAGCAAATCAGCAGAGACCCAAAATAGTCCAGGTCTGTTACTTTATTCTAGGCTTTCTAAACACACCATATATGAGTGGTGGGAATATATATGGAACATGAAGTAATACATCTGATTTGAATTGCTGCATGCAAAAGACAATGCAAGCTAATATCTATTTTATAACATTTAAGCAAAAAAATTATATAACTTAATAGAACAATTTCCGTGTGCTACTGGAGAGACATTTGTGTTTACTGAGTGCTAGATTAGAAATTCTGTATGGATTGGCTGTGGGACACAGCACAGTAAATTCCATAAATGCATTTTTTTCACACACACGTGCACACATATGTGTATTCATTGCATTAATCTACATAATGGCAAACAGACTTCAGAAAATTATAGGAGGGGTCATTCATCTATAGCAGATGAAGCACAGCAAAACCATGATGAATTGGTTTGTAGGCCCTGAACTGCAGGGACATAAATAAAGTATCCTCTGGGCTACACTGGGGATTCAGTTCAAAAAATGAAACAAAAAGAGAAAAAGATGATGGAATAAAATTTATTCCTTTCTTTGTTGTTTGGTGCAGAGTTTTCTTTGACACATACCATTTAACTGAGAAATGCTCCTGTGCAGTCATAACTTTTAAGGTGTACAGTATGATAAACATTGCATTTGCACCACTTCATCACTTCCACCACTACTGCAATAATAAACAAGTTTTCTTCAGTTATTTTACAGTAATTAGTCTAATGTCACATGCAGTTTACATTTACATATAGGGCCAATATAATTTATATTCTTAGAGAATCTTAAATATTGATAACATGATGCATGATGGAGTTATTTCACTGGATAATATTAAGATATCTGTGTCCTGGTTTATTATCAATGCCATTGTATATCATGGCCCTTTATGCCACAAGCATACTAGGCAAGCCAGTTAATAAGAATTTAATTTATGGCACAAATCTTTCACAGCACAGAAATTCCCTCAACCTCATCATACTTAACTGCTATATTCAGGATAAATTAACTGTGTCCTTAGATTAATAAACAGAAAACTCTATGTAAATTAGATATATATTACTATCTATGAGAATGTAATAGCACAGGTGTTCTTTCATTCAGGTGTAAATCCCCATGGAGATAATTAGTCCTGAAGTCCTTCAGAGAAAAGGGAGAATCTGAGAATGCAGGGGGAACTCTCTTACTATTTTACTTACCATCTTAAATCATATCACAGCCATATTTCCTCCCCACCCGCACAAATCCAGTGGATAAACAGAAGATCTGGTATATCAAAGAGGCGGTAGCTGAACACAATCATTGCAGCTTTAAACTTGCACATGCTTCCTTTCTATGCTGATAGCCTTCAAAGCTTCAGAGAGAGGCACAATGTTATCTTGACTGCTACTCTGAAAATTTAACGTGGCTTTTTCATACTGGCTTGATAGGAAAGAGTACAGCAGGTATGAGAAAGAGTCTTCCCACTCTGTTTTGAAAAAAATTGCAACCAATCAAAATCAAGTTAATCCCTGCAGCGAGCCCTGAATCTTTGGAAACCAACATAATTCACATCAATTTTGTGTTCTGACTCAAGTAGGGAAGTAACTGTGTCTTCTCAGACTAAGCTGTGATCACAGTGATTATATGAACTCTTCCTGGGGCCTAAGGACGATGACTAAGAAGGAAAGGCATATAAACAAGCAAACCAAAACATCTTTAAAACAGAAAAGATTGGCATGTAATGACATAGTCTGATCGGAACAATACCAGCACAGCAACTAGAAAAAGAAGAGAGTCAACCACATTACAGAACAAATTTGCAGACCAAAAGAGGAAAAACTTGGCCCTCTGGAAAAAAATATAAAACTCCCCAGGAAATGAGTGATTCATGGCTCCTTCTTTTTCCAGGGTAGTACCTTGAACTTTATGAACCTCATATTGTTGGAGCTGTGAGGAAAATCTTAAGCTCATTAAGGGTATCACTACATTTTAATACTGATTACTGAAAAAAAAAATTGTAGAGCAGTGAAAAAGCCCAGTTTCCTTCATAATGTGACCACTCATTAGTTAAGTGTTTTGTGCTTTCAATTTGCTTTCCCACAAAAACAAAGGTCTCCTCATTTACTTTTGTCCTTTTCTTCATAAAGCATCTAAATATTTCTATTCTGGTAATGAAGAAACTGAGAAACAGAGACTTTTACAGAAGTAAAATCATTTTGAATGTAGTTAGCTAGGCTGAGAACCCAAGCTCCCTCATTTCTAGTAGAACAGTCCAGTGGACCACGTTTCTTCCTATAGTTGACACTGTGCACAGCTGCTATACAATGTCAGTTGGGGTTTTATTTTTCATTCGTTTGCACGCCATCTGTCCTGTGAGTAAAAAACAAGAAGCTATTTAAACATTCCTCTCCACTGATCTCTTTCCTTCCTTCCGTCCGCCAATAGGCTGGGGAGCAGAATGGTTTTGTAAATTACAGTTTACATAGATACATGGATATACATATAGCCAAAGACAATGCTACCTAAGAGTCCCACAACAACTTTAAAAAGAATGCCTTTTTCACCTTTTCCCAGAAAAATACTTTCAGGTTAGGAAAACAATCATGACATTCCTAATGTCCTGAGTAGGGGAGTTATTGAAGCCATCATATAATATCACATTGTTACATATTTACTCATGGAACATGTCCCTCTCCTTTTCTTCCCATACCCTCCCTTTCTCTTTTTCCTCCCTCACTCCCTCTTTGTGTGTGTGTATATCTCTCTCCATTACTGTTCCTCTCCCTCTCAGTAGCCACATTTACTTTTTAGAGTCAATGAACTGCACAAAAGACTTGCAAAACAACTATTAAATCACAGATATCTGTCCCCTTGCCGCTGCAGCACATACCTGCAATCCCCAGGTAGAAAATATATCTGGTATTATACAGAAGCTGAGCTTGATCTTGGGCCTCAGTCAGACAAGCTCTGACCATTCTTATTATGACAATTTGTATATCCCAAGACCTGTCTGCATGTCTTCTCTTTCTGAATAAGATTTAGGAGTGAAGATGTTGATAAAGGAGATACATGCCTGCCTTAGCATAGCCATCAGAGAAAATAGTTAAGATGAACACAGGCTCAGCTGTGGATACATGCTGCTTTTTGCTAAATCTTCCATAGGGCTGTAAGTTAAAGCAAAAAACAGAGCAGTCATCTGTGGGTAAAATCTTACAGTAGTGCAGAAAGATCTGCCAGAGCCCATCTGTTGAAGTTCTTCATCATATGCTTTGGGTTTATGCTTTCTTCTGCTGTGCACAGGCAGCTCTCAGTATCTTGAGGGAAAGCCAAGGACAACACCAGGCAGGTGCAAGGTACAAATCTTGATGAACACTAAACGTGGATTGGGTGCAGCCCAGTGTATTGCAGGAGCAGGGCTTTCAAAGTTTTCAGGTATTCGGTGAGTACTTTAGAGTAGGGGTAGATGGAAAGGAAGCCAAAAGGAAAATGGTTATAGTTGAGTATTCCTAGAGAGGCTATGAGGGTGCTCTGACCTGTCGATCCTGGACATCTCTTGGGAGCTATTGACATAAGAGATTACCCTTTGTTTTAACAAGATAATAAGTTTTCAGTACATCCTTATCCAAAAACTGTCTTCTACTTTTTAACTTGATCCCTGCTTTTTGTTGAAAGTATGCAGCTTTTGCTGGATACCTGGAAAAAACTGGGTTTCTACAAGCATTTATGTTTAAAATGTGTTTGTGCTTACATTTAAAGGGGAGAAAAAGATTTCTACATGTTCTGAGTATGTTTAAATTTGTCATCTTCTAAAAGACATTTATGTGCTCAAGAAAGCTGTTATCGATCTATGCTTGATAGAGGTTTACATTACCAGTGACTGATTTTCAGGAAGCTGAACCCCTGCAGCTTCTATTGACTTTAACTGTCTCTCTGAGTAGTCAGAAGTCCTGTAAACTCTACTCCCATGATATATTAGACCAGTGTATTTATAAAATTGGTCTTGTGATAAGCGGGAAAAAAATAAGTCATGCTCCTTGGTACATATCAAATTCTCATGACTCTTTATTTCTCTTAGGAATCATGTAATTCATGTTAACAGTTCTCACATATTCTTTGGCAGTGGGAATATGGAGTATCTCTTTGGTCTTCTGACTTCTAGCTTTTTCTTCATTAAGGGGACAGAGACCTTCTGGTTTTTCTCAAATATAGCATGATGTACACCAAACATATAATTCAGCTATTGGTGCAAAACCCCCAGGACTAACAGGCAATGTAATTAATATTGCTGTGAATTATCAGAAGATATTGGTTATTTCAGTTTATCACATTAACTTTTAACTGACTTTGTGATGTGCTGAATCTAAGAGAAATACCTGTTGTTAGTTGTTATGTAAACACTGTTTTTACCTTTTGAACACATATTTTACTGTAATGTCCAATATATAGGTTCAGGTTTCTTCTGGCAAGCAGCTCCAATTTATTAAAATAGAGACATTGCGTATGATGAGAACTTTTCAGAACTTGTAAAGCATTTTGTAATTTTTTTCTGGCTTTTACAAATACTCTTAGCTGTGAACAGCAACCTCCATGAACATTTAAAGGAAAGTGCTTTTTTTTTGTTGGATATTTTTCACAATATATTCTCCAACAACTTTATCTTCATGAAGTTATGTCAATACCTTCAGCCAAAACATAAGACTTTCATCCAATTTGTATGCTGATCTCCAAAAAGAAAATTTTTGGCTGACAAGGAAGAGGATTTAGACTCTACAAACTTTGCTTGTCTGGAAAACTGTACTACGGGGAAACAGTCTAGACATGCAAACCCGTCTTGCCAGGACTGATTTTTCTTCCCAGGCTCTACATGTGGTCTTTTCTCTACTTCCCATTTTTGAGTATTTAATCTTTCTTTCGTGACAAGTGACTATGTGCAATTTTTGTTTGTCCATCTCCATCTCCTTCTGAGTATGGGATCTGGGAGATCATGCCTTGTGCTATCAATCTCACTTTTTGAGAGCTTTTTTACAATATATTTGATCCTCTTCTTTCATTTCTAGATTAAACGGGCAAATTTATGTGTCTTCTTCATCTCCTTCAAGGGTGAATATACTGCAGAGGAAACCTCCCACGATAAATTATAACTGAATCATTTCAGCTTAGCTGCTAGAGGTTTGGGTGGTCCTGTGGTTTGCAGGTCAAGATATTAGCACATCCTTAGTATGATAAGGGATGCATAAACAGCTTCGCCCATTCTGTCCAGGGATGATTCATTTTACAGAGGGGAGGGGATGTTTCCGCAGCTGTCCTGCTGAGGGGATGTACAACAGAAAAGCCCATTTAATCACTCACCGCGGGCACTTCCATGGAAGTCCTAAGAGTGGAAGTTTCAGGAGGGACATCTGAATCAGTGTGTCCCCTGGCTGCCCTGCCTATATCCCTTTGCACTTGGTGCTCCTTGGGGCCTGTGCTAGCACTTTCTAGTCTCTCAGGGTTATGATTTGTAAGGGATTTCTGCAGCTGAAGGCCTTCTCAGGGAAAGCTCCTTTCACTTCCAGCTCTCAGATGTTTGGCACAATCTCAAAAAGAGTATGGTTCCCCTGCTAATTAGTAGATGTTCAGATATTACAAGTCCTGTTTACTGTGTGCCCAATTCCTGATGAACCAATGAATACAAATGATGGCAAAAATACAGTGGAGATGTGACAGGGATAATTCCCTTGATGAAGACTTGACAGATACGTAAAGAACTTAAAATCATGAAATTTAAAATAATTAGGCTCTTTGATTAAACAAACAATCAATCAAATTGCTCTTTTATTTTGTTCTTATTTTTCAAAAATAGCACTTTTGAAACAGCAGCTTGTTCAGGGTGTCGTAGCCCTACCAATAGCATACATAGAAGTGTTTCAATAGGGCTAATTCTTGCATTAGTGCAATTGAAAGGCCACAAATTTTAAAGACTGACAAAGAAGTTATCATTAAAAAGCACTATGACACTTAGGCTACCAACAAATTTCAAGGTGACAGTGCCAAATCTTTACCTTCTTCCAGCTCTTTGTTTTCTGTTCATTCCACATCACAGACCAACTATGGCAATATTGAATGAGTTAAGCCAGAGCTCATACAGAAGTGAATGAACTACAATCTACAGCTTGTGGGTCATCTGCCCTCTAAATCCCATGATCTGCTTTTAAGCATAGATAAATAGAGGAGAGAAAAACTGAGGACTATTCTCTTGTGACAGCGTTCCTTCCATTACAAGGGCAAAAGTAGAGATAGAATCAACACTGCTTTTAGAAGGCATGGAATGCTAATAACTTTTATTGCTAACTTTTGGGTCGCTACCTGAAAAAGTCGTGACTAGGTGATTAATTTATAATTTTGGCAGAGATTTCTGGGGCTATAGTCTATGTTAACTATGACCTGTGGCTTCTGTTTACTTCACGGTGAGTCTCCTACAAAACGAAAGTTGTGACTGTGAGGAATCTGCCTAGGAGCCATGAGTCTTTAGAGGTAAGTCTTCCTTTGTATACTTTTATAAGGAAAGGTGAAATTTTGGTCCTTAACAAAAGCTCCGTCCCGTTCTAAAGCAATTTTTTAGGCACACAGACTGTTTGTGAAGCTGACTCTAGTTTCAGTGAATTCTTTTTCTTGCGGAAACATAAACAAGCTTTAGGATCAAGTTGCTGATCTTAAAGCAACTATTCATTTTCATTTTGAAAATACTCTATTTTACTTTGTGTTTGTGCAACTGATCTCTAAAATGAAAAAGGAAATCACAGCCTCTGTGATCACAGAAAGTGTGGAGGGCTCAAAGCAAAAATACTGTATGAAATGGGAGGAGTACTTTGACTCAGAGAGCCATTTCCCCAACTCCATAGTGCTCAAAAAAGACAAACTTATCAATGGGAAACTAGACATGCTAGGAGCCATGAGCTTTCACATTTAGCACAAAAACAAGGGATGTCACTTTTTCATGCTGTGTGAACAGCATAGAAAAAGGTAGGGAAGGACTACAGCTACTATCATAATGATGCTTATAGCAGAAAACCTTTGCAACTTTATGATCAGACACACAGGTAACAATGATAATTCAGTCAGTTCTTTAGCTGTGAACTTTAATCAAGTCTTCTGTGATCAGATCCAGGATTTGAATCATGCCACTGAGAGAATGCAGACAAGATACAATCTGTTTCTGGTGTTAGAGATTTCTGATTGGGTTACATTATTGGGGTCCCTGTAGGACCAAGCTTCCACACTTGACTAGATCTGACAGTCTTCCAGGCAGACCATATGTCCTTCAAGAGACTGAGACAGCCTTGTGGCTATGACAAAGTAGTACTGCCCTAGGAGAGTTCTGCAGATCCAGATCCACAGAAAGTTATGTGTTCAGCCAGGTATACAGTAGCCCACGAATGGGATTAAACTGCATATTGCTTTAGTGCCAAGTCTACTGAAAATATTGGAAAAGTTATTATAATTAGAGAAATAGCACTCTTCTGGTGTGTACCCTCCTGCCTTGCATCATTTTTTCTTTTGGAAGCTCATTTTCTTCCCATTTTGGCTTTCTACTGTCTTTGCACTACCTGCACGGGTAGCGACTAGAGCATGTCCTCCCTGTTTTCTTATGCCCATGTCAGATTTTATAGCCACTAGTTAAAAAACTGGAAAGAAGCCTTAGAATAATGATCAAACATAACAGGAAATGCTTATTCCTGTGAATGAACAGGGGGAGTGAAAAACTGATCTTTCCACTATGACCTTTTTTCCCGTTGGAATCTTCAGAGATTTCTCCAAAGACCTGTGATTTTTGGAAGTACAAATCTTTCTTAGTCAACTTGGATTGACAAAATGCTATTTTTAAAAATCCCAGATAATTATAAAAATGTGACTGTGCTGTAAGCATTTCTAAAACAATGTTCACTAGTTCTGACAGTGTTTTCATCTCTAAATGCTGGGCGTGCTTTCAGGGCAAAGTAGAGTAAGCAAGGCTATAGCCTGCAGGGGCTGCTGTCATGCAAGAATAATTATACTGGGATGGAACAAACAATCAAACTGTAAGGACAGATGTTGTTTGGTTTTGTTTTATGTTAAGGGCTAAGTTTATGTTCCACATTAACAGAAACAGTATCTTTTTGTGGAAGTCTTGGGATACTTTCCAGAACTGATTAAGAACTAAGGCATATAGTTTTCAACATGTTGGGATCTCCTATCTGAGAGGATGTCCTGTTTACATTTTGTGCTTTAGCTAAGTAAGTATGCTGCATAAGTGCTCCAGAAATGAGGTGAAATATAAGAGGGAAAGATGGCTCGAAATGGATTTTCACACAGGTTTGAAAAATGACACTTGCATGACCTCTGTCATCAAACCATTTGGGATTAGTCCTACAAAGGTATATTTTTAATGAGAATAGGCACTCAGAAGGCATAGACCTTGACATGCATGGAATGTATTTCAGGGGGTTTAAAACTTTTTTCATCTTCTTTTCAGAAAGAAAATAGAGAGCAACTGATAATGTGGCTCATAGCCAGTCTCATTTTATGAAATGACCTGTGTAGGTAACCAAACATTGATAAATCTAAAACTAGCATAAAGCAGCATTTAGGAATAGAACTAATACAGCAAAAGCAATAGTTGCTCAGTTTTATCAGCCCTTTATCATTTTAAGTTTTTATGAGAATGGCAGTATACCACACAGTACTTACATTATGTTACATGAAAGGCCACAGAAAAACAAATTCACTTTTTTAAGGTTGGAATTTTTTTGTTTGTTTGTTTGTTTTTTGGTGGAGGGCTGAAACTTGTAATGAAATTGGAAGACAAAGTGGCAAATTCCAAAGCCACAATAATTTAAATTTTAAACATAAGCAAAACATAGCAGACTAATGGGAAACTACCTAAAGGAATATAATAGTAAATATCATATGTAGTGCTTCTGCACACCCACAGCTTAACTGCTGTCAAGTTTTGGTACAATTCCAGGAAAAGGAAAAAAATTTAAGGCACAGTTTGATAAAGTGTTAATTTTTAAATGTGTATAGGGAGTTTTTCAACCCTGTCCAAAGGATACTGATGGGCACACTTCTGTTCTCACTGTGACCTCCTGAAGCTAACTAAAATTAACAAACCTTCATTTCACCATCCGGGACTAACCCTCTCTCTGTATATAGATATATAGATGCAAATCTTTGAAGAATTCTTTATATTAGGAATGATATCCAGGGCCAAAGGCTGAAATTGTTATCCATCTGGGCTTCCACTTGACCTGATTCTTCTTTACACTCTCTACTACTTTAGTAGTGTAGTATCTTAAAAGTCCTCGTGTACAATTGCATGCAAAATGAAGTCCATTGACGTGAAACAGTTTGAGGTCTGAATAATATAAAAAAAGACTTTTCCTGGGAATTTGCCCAAAAGAATAGGTGATGGAACTGCTTCAAATAATAACTTCAGTGTATCCATTATACACAAAGAACCTTCCTAACATGAGATTCACATTTATTTCTAATCAAAAATTTTAGAAATCTTGATCTCTCTCTCTCTGAGCCTTTATGTGGAACTTATCATCCTTGCTTCTGAGAAAATGAGAATAGTTCATTGTATATACTATGAGGTCTGCCAGTGTTATCTCTGAAATATGGGAACTAGTGGTATAATAAAATGTACTGCACAACTCTGAAAGCCCTTGATTCTATATTTACATCTCTGAACAAGCTCACTTTGACTCATAGCTCCTTAATTAGAGGCATAGTCGTTTTTCTTTTCTGTAGGGCATTTTTTTACCCTCACAATACAAGCATACATTTGGTAACTAATACCAGCAATTAGCCTCATCTGCTATGTAAATGAGTGTAATTGCAATTAAATACTTTAGTGGGCCCGAAGGGAAAACATGCAATCATTACAAAGTAAGTAGGAGTACATGGTAAAAGGACTTTTAGGAATGCTAGAAGTGTTTTTTTCCCTGTGGTGTCTATGGTCCTTTCCATTATTATTTATTTCTTCAGGAGTTTAGAACCTGGTTCAAAGGATAATTTTTCTCTCTTTCATTGAGAGCTGTGAAAACCACAGAACAAAGAATGACATATTTTATGAAGAAAAGAGAAATTATCTCCAGGGTGTTCACAGGATTTTGTATTTTATGGTGAACATCTGATCATCACAAAACAGGACACCAAAAACAACACTGGGAAGTTTCTGGATTGGGTTTATTGTCAAAGATTTGTTGAAATCAATGGCTATGACAGTTTTACACTAACTAAATAACTGTGTCACTGAATATGTCTACATTATTCTCTGTCTTCCACAAGAGCTGTCACTAGCATACTGTAGGCAGCCTGTCTGGATGGTATTTGGTGGTATGCTAAACACAGCATAGATATACCAGCATCATACTGCTGAGCTTGGCCTCAGTGTTTGAACTAACTGGAAATCAAATTTGAGCATGTCCTCCTAAAAGCTAATAGGAAGCATTGTCAGATATAACTCAATTGTATAAGCATGATTCAAAATTCTCATTGGCATAAGGTTTATATGTAATTTTGCTTCTGTGTCAATAAGCTTCCAGTGCAAAATCTGCCCTTTGAAATTTAATTATATATCTCTAATTTCTTCCATAAGTTCATTGAAGGTAATGTAACTATCTGTTAAACCTGGGTTGCCTGAAATTTCTTAAAGACTTGCAGTGAAGCATGTGTATTTATTGTGTGCAAATATCTGGAGAGTGGAGGAAGCCTGGCCAGAAGACTATAGAAATTATTCATCTCCTGAGCAGTGTTTCACTGCCTTTTCTTATAGACCATCACTGAGTTACTCATTCTGGCATTAAAAGTTCTAAGGGTACCCAGAGAGATTTCCATGAGATTTAATTTAATCGCTGCATTTAAAAAAGAAAATTTAAATTTTGCTAATAAAATTTTGAGCTGCTATTTTGTTAATAAATTATATGTTAAATTTTCACCAAATTTAAGCATTGTAGATGCTCATCCTTCTTATTGCATCTTGAAAAGATGACTAGGAAGGAGTTACAACTCATTTTTATCTTAAAAATATCATACACAATAAATATATTCCTGGCCTGGATTAGCTTTTTTTTTCCCCTTTTTTTATTTTTTTTTTTTCAGTAAGCTATTATTCCTTGATTTAAATAAAGGTCTGTATTTCTGATTAAGGACATCTCTTAGGAACCACCAAGGGCAGGTGCTGCTCCCTACGGGAGGGTGGCCAGCAGCCCAAGATGACAGCAAGGCCAGCAGAGGCAGCAGCCTCAATGGCAAGGGTCTGTCCAACAGCACCAGAGTGAGGGAACCACTCATGGACCAAGTATGACAAGTTCACTGTGATGAGGTGTGCCTGAGGCCAGGATCAGAGTCCACATCCACAGGGTGCAGATCAATGGCTACAACTCAGTCCTGTCATGGACCACGTACGACAGCGCACACTTGGATCCATCTCCCAGACAAATGGGATAGGAACTCCTGCTGCAGCTTCTTCCAGCTGGTTCTCAAAGATCTTCACAGCCATCTGGCACTTCTGAGACAGATCTTCTTCCAGAAAACTGACCTGGAGGGCACTAACTGCACTCCCGGAAAGGTTTTGGCTCTGACAGTCTTCTAGACTGCATTGTTACTTTACCTAGGAGAATGTTCAAGACCATTTTGTTTATGAAAAGTATCAGTAGAATAGTGAGACTACACCAACTGAAATCCAGGCTACGCAAGACAGAAACAAGCTATCAAGAACAGAAGTCCCTTTCAATGGAAATAGGCGGTGCCTGAGTTTATCAGTTGTTGAGGCATGTTGTGCGCAGGAATCAAAGTTCTGTTGGATTATTTATCCACTACTTCACTGAATTTTTTCTCTGTGATACATGAAGTAATTTATTTTTCTGTCAGACAAGGTAGTTGTTTGGGCGTATCCATCTCTTAGGATGACTTCAAGCACCAAGTGCAGTGCAAGTCTCATTAGTTGCACTTACTAGGAAAAAGAAATTAAAGGAAAATATTGTTTCTAAATTAGTGTTCCCAAGTTCCCACAAGCTGCTTAGTGTGACTCAGGAATGTAGGGGGAAATACACTACTTGACATGGGTATCCTTTGAATACTACCTTTCATGTGTAACTGAGGGCACACATAATTGGTGACAAAAATACTGCTGTTGATGTTTAAGTTTGTGTAGTTGGTGGAGAAATCTCTCTCCAGAAAAATATTATTTCTTAAATTCAAAGGTATTTTATTTGGTAAACTTTGAAGATGATAACCTTCTTGCATACCAGTTTTACACCAACCTTCACAAGAAGTTGTGGGTTTTGTTCATTATTTAGAACTAAAGAAAATATAGCTAAGGGGCATTTGGTGGTACAGGCTTTCCAGAATCACTAGTATAATAATTATAGTTAGGTTGTTTATTTTATCTCTTCCACTTAGAAATTAATTTTATATCTTCTGACAATGATAAAGTGATTGCTGAGATTTCTTCCATTGTTGTTGAAGTCAGTTTATGTTCATCTCATAAGTGTAACTGTCCTGTCAAATAATGCAATTATTGCATATTTTACCAAAATATCTGGATTTTGATCATTGAGGGTGATTGTCACTGTAGAAGCTGACTTCAAACTCATTTATTGATGTCTCAGTCAAGAACTATTCTTTGTTGAGAACTAGTCTCCCAAGGTATCCTATATTCCACATGAGAGATTTTGGTACACTCCATATCTGTTAAGGTGGACGTGTTGATTAAAGACAGACTTTCACAATTCAGTATGCAACACTATATACTATTCTAGAGAGTAGGAGCAGAATGTGCTTAGCAGAGCAATACATACACTTTTAAGAACAAAATATTTAGTTAGAATCATAGCAGTGGTTTCAAGACACTAAAATTAAATTCAGAAAAGTAGCAGTCTGTTTTTAGGACCTGGAATTTAGAAGGGGTTAAAGACAGGTTAAGGTTCACCATATTGCTTTGATGACTATCATTAGCAATTGTTTTCTATTCCAGGGACCTTTGAATTTAAGATCTTCCTCTCTTTAATGTTATGCTAATTGCAGGCACAACATCTTGATAATTGACCATTCTCTACATTCTCTATGAAATTTTAGTTTTAGTAATGGTAAAGAAGTTAAAAATTAAAATTGAGTGTTATTGGTTTGGGTCTGTGGAACATAATTTAAAGAAACTGGAATTCAGGCCACAGCTTCGATTGCAAGTTTTAGGAAAGGATTTGCAGGGAAATGTCTGCTATAAGCCCAGTGCTTAACACGTGTCTGGTCTGTGTGAACTTGCATTCACCTTAGACCTATGGAGCACAAACTTTTTCTTCCAGCCAGCTGCAATAGTCAGCCTGTTTGTAACCTCCTTGTAAGTGGAATTGTTTCAGCCTTTCCCCTGCCGACAGCAAAACATAAACATGAGGGACATTAAAATGGAAACAGGATCCTGGTCCTTTCTGTTTCTCAGTTTTACTTAGTAGTGACCTTTAACCCTCATTAAGATACTTTAGAAAGTTTAGGACTCCTTTTTTGTATAGCTCATTGTGGGAATATTTAGGTTTGTTGTGTTGTTTTAGTCTTAAAAAAATATTTAAATGCTTTTGGGCAGTTGTAAAAAACATAAACCCCCACATTTACTTATTTTAAAAAAGATATCTGTAGACAATATTTCACAGCAAATGCTCTGGTCATTAGAGCCATCCCATAGTTACAAGGCAATCATTGACACTCAAATTTTACTCAAGAGGAGCATCAAAGTTTTGTCCAGGGCAAAACATATATTTGTATACACACTAATGGGTATTGGCCCTAAAGCACATATTAATGTTCATAAAGTATCAGATATAGTTGTTTTATCTATGAAAATATAACTTAGCTTTGTGAATACAAAACTGTGTGTTGGAATTTGTTTAACTATTTGCAATGTGTATCAATGACTAGCTATGTCCTTTGATTTGTTTGGCTTAGAAGATTCCTGACCTCTTGACACATATGTGCATGCCTTAGAAACACACAGAAATGCACTAAACATAAGACTTAATTTTAAAAATTTTGCCCAAGGAAGTTTGAATATCTGAGGTCTGCAATTTCTAATGTTTCCATGGAGAATTCTTTCCCTTCAGATAAAAAATTAATCTCTGATTTAAATATGTGGAAGAGGAGCTATATTGACATATATGTGACTTCTTCACCCAGAAAAAATGAAAAGTGCCACCAAGAGATTGCCAAAAAATGAGGTTTTTAGTTGTTGATGGTACTGTCTGCCTCATTGTTCTATTTTTGTATGTAAAATATAGCAAAATAATAGGCATTACTTGCATGTTTTCAGAAACTGCATTTAGGTACCCACTTATGAAGTGAAATTATGTCATCAGGAAGGAAAATATTAAAAAATTTTCTTTGACTTTTGGAAAACACCTTCCCAGGGGATTATTTCTTCATCATATTTCTTCTCGTAAAACAGCTAGGAAACTTACTTCTCTTTGTCATTCTCTGGAATTCTGAATATCACTCTATTTTTAAATTCAGCTAAAAATCTAATTTTAAAAAATGCTGTATTTTATGCTACATTTCCAGAAAAGCAATTGTATTAAAAATATTTCCCTGCAGTCTTTGATTTGATTTACTTTATTTCCCAGTTATTTTTCCTTTCCTCTTTATTCTTTTTCTTTCTATTGCTAAAGTCAACAAAAGAAGTAGTATAAAAAGAGAGAACTGTGAGAAAAAATAAGTGCAAAAAATTCAAAACATCTTTGATTTTCCTTTTATATATCAGATGGAGAGATTGTTCCATATTCCCTTTCAAAACAAGATTTTATAAGGATTCTTTTATGTCAATGTAAAATACCTTATTTTCCTAATATCTAAGACTGTAGGGTACTTCCGACAGATGCTGTGCTTTTACAGATGAATTTTGGTAATATTTTTTGTGGTGTTGAAAATTCTCCTCATCTTTGATGGTATGTTTGAACAGCTAAATGCTTTATTGTTAGAAGTGCTTCCATTTCCATCTTGAGACCTTTTGGTTTCAGTACCTACTTATTAGCTCTTATATTTATGTTATTTAATGTGATTAAATGAAGGCAAAACACATTATGCCATATCTTTTATTCTGAGATTCAAATTGTTTGGAGATTTTAATCTGATTAATTTACTCTGCTTCTTTTAAGGAGGTAAAACAACAGCCTTCATTCAACAATGATTACAGTGAAATCAGGGGTGAATTTGACCCTATCTCTCTAAATTTGCAGTTTATGTTAAGTATCTACTGGAAACTGATGTTCTTTGTCTGCAGTTACCTTTTTTCTTACTAGTGAGGTACAGTCTTCCAGATTTAGTATGGATCGTCGTAATCCATAAATTTTATGTAAATTAATGGTAACATTTTCACTTTTGTCTACTAATATTTGATGGCAAAGATGTAATTCTTCATCAATGATTTTAGAGATTTTAGCTAGTTTAGGAAAGAAAAATCAAAAATCATGTGCAATGATACCTTTTAAAAAGTGACCTTGTCAAAGTGAGGCATTCTGACTTCAATTAAATTCAGAGTTAGTTGGTCCCACAGGTAATGCTGGAATATATAATGATAGCTATTATAAGAATATTTGCAAAAGTAGTTTAAAAAACCCTAAAAAGAAAACCGTTTATGCTGTGCTGGTTTGTAAAAAAAAAAAAAAAAAAAGGAAGACTTTACCTTTATATTAAGTAACCATTTACGAGGTCATTTTTGGAGTGTACTGTTACATAAAACATGAGGTCAGCAAGTAAAGGTAATTAAATTTTAGTAGGAGCAAGAGTCACCAAAAGGTTTTTTCTTTCATCCTACCCAGTCTAAAATACCCATACGATACATCATTAATATCCTTGGAATTGTTAATTATTTCAACATGAATAGAAGTATCAGTGCTGCTAGCTTAATTTAGTACCCTCCTGGAGATTCCCAAAGAATGTATGGTTACTTTTATTATTGTGTATATTCAGGAACAACAAAACATCAAGAAAATCAACCTAAATGTGGAAATACAGTTCAGAGGAAGCACCTGTTTTTATCCTGAATGAGAAATTTTCTCTGGAAATTTTCCATCAGAAAGTGCAATTCAACTCATTTCAAGTAATTTCAGAGGAGCAAACCTCTTTCCCTTAAGTTTTCTTGCAAAGAAACCAATATTTTTCACTTTTGCTCTTTTAGTTAAAACTATTTATTTAAAAATGTAATCAATTTTCTGTGTATCAGGGAAAATAGTATTTAAAATTTAGTATTACACTGTTTTTGTATTAATGAGAAACCCCAATTTTATAATAATAAAATATTTTAATGATCCTGAATTGGGATTTTATTTCCCAATAAGAATTTTAAACTGTGGGGTTTTGAGGACAGTTTGAAGCAGAAAAAAAAATCAAAACCCTGCATTCGTAATTCTGGTGTTTTCCTTAAAGCTTATTGCTTATTTTTCTACCAGCATCATTCAGTATTTCACTATTCAGTACAGGACCATTTACAGTCTTAAAAAATAGGTGTTCTAGATTTACACTAACACACAGCACATGTAAGTCTTGTGAAACATTCTATTTTATGGAAGTGTGCATTGGCACTTCTAAAGTTTAACTGAGCTGAAAAATTAAGTTTTCAGTCTCTAATCCATCTGTGTTTCTCAGAAAATAATATTCTTCATTTTCTTCCTCAGAATAACCTTTAATGTTAAGGAGAAAATTCAATGTTGGCAATTGTATCTTTGATATATCTAAGTCTCTATCTGCTATCTTAGTGCAAAAAGATTTTCTCTCCAATGGACTTTTAACTTTCAAAGACATGATGTTTAAGAAGGCGACAAACCATGTGCAAACCTGTTTTGACAGTTAGATTTAAGAAACAACGGTGATTTAGCAGATGTACAGTGTGGTATAGGAGGATTTTTAAAAAATATATTTTAACAAATAGTGATTATAGTTTTTAATTAATGTGGTGACTAATAAATGTTTCTTTATTCTGGTTTTACCATAGTAGATCTAGCTCCATAAATTGAGAGTGAGCTCTGCGTTTGTTTCTGGTAGGTTGAGAACTGTACTGTGAAAAGAGAGATTTTATTTCTCTGTTTTGTTTGTGTTCTGATTTGAAAAACTTCAAGCAGACAATGGTTTAAATAAAGATTGTTCCCCAATCTGCAAACGGAATTCCCTATAAGCATGATGAAGAATCCCATTGTAAGGATTTTATTTGTCTGCATTTAATGTTTGCATAAAAATAAACATCAACCATGCTAGATTTCAGAAGAAATAACAGGATACCTTAACCATCTTCAGAGAAAGTGACTATTTATCTAGTTTCTCTATATGCTCTCTGATAGCACTTCAGAATTTTTGAGCTGATGGATTTCCACTGTGGACTTGAAACATGTTAAGTATTTATAAAAGATATTTATTGAATTCCCAGGGTATTTCAGTAAGAAGAGAAGAAAGTGCTTTGAATTCTGGTGCAACCCCTGATCTGATCCTTTTCCCTAATATTCCTCAGATCACTCCTTGCCACCCACACATACTGTGTTGCTTAGTAATTTCAGGTTGGTTGAAATTCCTATTGCTGTGAAAAGTATAAATGTCTGTCTTGCAGGTATTACCTCCTCTGCCCTTGTGACTAGACTGGAGTTTAATGCAGAGAGGTCAAGAGTGGAAAGATATGTATACCATTGCACACCCTTTCAGTGTGTCCTTTAAAAAGACTGTATAACATTCAATTTTCCTTTTTTTGGTAAAAATAGCTAATAATTCATCATCAGTGACTAGCAAGGTCATTGTTCCGTAAAGCTGCTAATGTCAAGTGGAGAAAACAAAACAAATTAATTTTGCATCTTTTAAATAGAAAATGCAACTGAAGTTATGAAAATAACATTTTCAATATAAATTAGTGCAAGTAATCTCAATAGAAGACAGGTGTTGTTTGACCAGCTTCATCTTATTTGGGATATGGGAACACTTTTCAGTCATGACAAGCATGGGAGCATCCTTCTCCCTAACTGTACAGTAAGCATGAAGAATTTCAGGTTACTGCGCATGTAATATGAGCAGCTAAACTGGTAACACATTTTCATGATTGTACATTGTGATGATGACTGGACAAGTATTTTGTGATTTGATACTGCTTCTGGCAAAGTGAATGAATGCCAAGATTGCCAGAGCATCAAAGGAAACATTTTTAATTTAAGTATGCATGCTGAGATGCAGCTGTGCCAATACATGCATATTTATTGGATCTGGCCAGGAGGCAAATGCGCAGCTAATTAAACCATAGTAGTGCTGGCGAAGGTTTGATTCTAAAGGCCTGTGTTGTTGAAGACTTAGCTGAGATGATTCTGGTGGATATACAAGCAATTTAAAAATAAAATAACCCTAGGCAATGTTAAACTTGGACACTGATAACCTGGTAGTTCGTTTTCAACGGGATCAGGATACTCTCTAGCAGTAGGAAAGGCTCAAGAAAATCATATTTATACTATTTCTGTACAATTCTGTGGGTTTTTTTGGGTAGCTACTAGATGTTGCATCAGGATGCTATGACCAAGGTGAGCTTAGGAAATAGTTTAGCTCATACTTTGGTGAGCCATGTTGGTTGAACTATAAACAGGACTCCTACATCTTCCCAGGTGCTAGTAAACCTCTTCACCAAATTTCTTCTCATTTACCAGCACATAACAGGTAATCCAGTTTCAGAAAGTCCACTTCTATGGAAGTTTAGGTACAGTAGATTTTCTAACTATTCACTACTCTGTGAAATTTTTGCAAGAAGATGTGCAGTATGTTGTTTTTGGTTCCTGAAAGGAATGTCTGTGCACTAGAAACTGCACTGAGACACTGCTTACCCCTGGGTAGCTCAATGGCTGACTCTCAGCCTGCATTGGACTTCCAGGCCAAATTTTAAACAAGTGAAAATTGCATTAAAATAATCTATTTCTTGTAATTTACATTGTTTGAATCTTTATTATTCCATGTCAAAACATCATATTAAAAAAGAGAATTTATAATTCTTTCATAATCCCAGGTAGGCAGCATCACCAGCCTCAGGCTTTAAAAGAGTCTGTTCTCATATTCTTCCTAATCACAAGACTGACTTAAAATTCTGAAGTTTAAAAATAAATGCATAAAAAGAAAGTTGTTTATTATTATTATTATTATTATTATTATTATTATTATTATTATTATTATTATTATTATTGTGTTGACATTTCAGCCTGCGGGTACAGATTTTTAAGGTCTTCCTCCATGACCATGGAGGCAAGTGATACATTTAAAAAATTAGTGAATGAAAACTGAATTTAGAAACTGACATAATGATATGACTATAGAAGCAGAAGTTGTAAGAAATGCATAAAATCTTTCAATACAGACAGTAAAATCCAGACAACTGGAGCAGGTACTCATTTGATTGGGATATTTTACCCCTTCTCATGGGATCTTATTCTACCTCTTCTTCCATGAGTACAGTTAGTAAATTGGTCACTGAATTTTTTATCCCCCTTGAGCAGGCTGTAAGGAAGTGTCCTATCTACTCCCCGACAGACTGTGTTCAGATCAGCTTACTGCCTTGGAATGTAACTGAGAGAAGGAAGGGAGGAGACAGGAAGAAATAGCTGAACATAAATTAAATAAACAAATAAATTCTGTAGCCTACTATAACCAAACCAAGACTGAGCATGATTTGTTCCTTCTGCTTGCCTGTGCGAGTTGTGAGGGGATTTTAATTTTTTTTTTTTAACCTTACAGCATAATATGTGTAGTCTAGCAAGAAGCTACTTTTCACAATGAGTTATTCTGAACAAATTGTTGATTAACCAGAGAAAATCAAACTCTGAGAACCAGTATCATTCCTTCTGAGTCACAGACTCCCAGCTTGTTTATTTAGTGTCACCCATAGTCTGTCATGGCTGACCTAAAACTATCAGAAACAGCCACAACTGCAGCCAAGCATAAACAAAAATCTGAACTGAAGGTGCAAGGGGACTCCCATTCTAAAGATAAGATCTATTGCTGTAATAGCCCTTGATTATGATGACCAAATTAAAAAAGAAAAAAGAAAAAAGAAAGAAAGAGAAAAGACCAAACGGCAAATACACAGACAGATTTCTGTTTATTTATACATGGAGGGAGGGAAAGAAATAATTTACAGAGAGGAAGACATATAGGGAATAGGGTTTCATTACATGTCAGTGTTTCTCAACAGTTTATAAAACATGATTTTGTGAAACTAAAGGTTTGCTTGTGGTCGTCTCTGTTTGCTTAATGACATTTTGTAAAGTGATAAAAATCACATGGAGATAGCAGAGAGAGAAAGGGAATCTGCCAGATGGTTATCTGTTGGTAGAGTGTTTTTCACCCTTCCTTCCACCTACAGCACAGAAGCCCTGGTTTTACACTGAAGACAGATTTGCATTAGAAGATACCACATATGAATAAAAGTCTCATATATTATGCTACAGGTGTGTGAAAGATTTGTAAATTGCTGGTGACACAGGTAATGAAGGTGACTCATGTGTGACTAAAGCTGACTAGTTATTTAAAAGATGTGTTTTTCCGACAACTTTCTATTTTCATTGTACTCAGTTTCCCTGCATTCATAGGGGTTTCTTTAAAAATAGAGAAAATTAAAAAAGATTTAAACACAAACTTTGAACATCCTGATGTTTAACCACTGCTACTGTTGTGGGAAAAACTGCTTGTACTCCTCTGCAGTTGTGCCAAGGACTTGGTCACTTGGCCATTTCAAAGGTCAGTTTCTATCTTTAGCTTAATGCTCAGTATGTTACAAGGTTTCATTCCTTATTGTGTTGGTAAATTAAATCTTCAAAGCTCAAAACTTCAGTGGGGGTAGTTGTGGGAGTTTATGCTTTAGAAGTAGTCTGCACTTTTATTAACATTTACTGAACAGATTAAAGGAGGGAAGAATAATAATGAGATGACTCTACTAGTGTATTTTGTTCAAAATGTGTAAATTCAAAGATCTATTAGCAAATAGATGTCCTGAGAAAATGTATAAATATGCATATTTCAGAAATTATTTTGATTTGACCCATATTTCTTAAAAACTCATGAAAATTTAAGTCCTTTTTTTTTTTCAATTAACAAAACCTTAGATGTGTTATGGCTCAATTCTTCCATATTTCCTCTCTATCTTTCTATAGTAATTTCATGTTTTTTTAAATCAAACTGCATTGGCTATTCAGCAGCATCAATGGTCTATTCAATGGCAGCTCTTAGACCCTTAGAATGTACCCAAATGCTAGTCATGCATCATAGCTCCTCACATATTAGCAAAAAACCTGTTTGATAACCATAGAGCAACGTTAACTTTCACTTGTAGTCCACCCTAAAAATTCTTATGTATTACTTTAGTCTGTCACCACTTTGGCACAGGGAATAACTATCTATCTGACCTTTTTATCTGACTGGAAAGAGCTGCATTGTTCTGTGTTCCTTATGGGAGAAATGTACAAAGTATTGGGAGCTTAGGCATATTGATTAAAAAGCAAACAAACAAACCCCCCTCTCCCCCTTTACTTGGTTTTAAAATTAATAAAAATTCTGCTTGGAGCTAATGTGAGGTATATCATATTTACTTGTTAATTATTCCTCTCTTTTCTTGCCCTGCAAAGGATATATCTTGATTCAGGCCTTTACAACAAAATGCTTTTGGGAAGCCTGGTCTTAGAAAAACCCCAAGCAACCAAAAAACCAACACAAACAAAACAAACAAACAAACAAAAGTGAACATGGGCAAGATATCAAAGACTAGTATTTCATGGAAATTTCAAATTCACATTTTGTAATCTCCTAGCCAGGAAGAACTCTTTGGAAAAGTCCCTTAATGTAAAACCAGCATGCATGTGTGCTGAATGTGTGGCCAGATATACATTCAGCACACATGCATGCTGGTTTTACATTAAGGGACTTTCATAATAAAAGGAGCTTAGGAGGAATGTATTATGGAAGTGTCGAGCACTCATCTATTCTTATTTATTTCATTATAGGGGATAATATAATTTTGAGAAAAGCCATGTGGAATTTGTTGCTTATATTTGTATACTCAAAATGAAACATTCTTTGTAATTGTCATTGTAGACACTGTTATTTGGGTCTGCTGTGACTGTCCAGTGTTCATCTGCTGACAAGGAAAATGTCTTCTTGAAATTGTGTGGGCTTTATTGACCCAGATATAGATCTTGACTACTTTTGGTGGGTTAAATAAGGAAAAAGGAATTCTCTCTGGTAAACAAACCTCTGTAAGTCTGATATGAAGATCTCTAAGTATCTGCAAGCTGGCTCAAGGAATACATTGCTTCCCCCAGGGTGACATTACACCTTAACTGGCAGCAGTTTAGCCCAGACAAGCAGTTTTTTGCACCAATCTGTCTTCCTGGTTACAGACCAGGGCCCAGTTTGGCTGTAGATTTGAGTATTCTGTTGAAAGTGAAAGCTTAAGAAGAATTTAGATATCAAGGTTCTTAGCATCAATACGAGCACTTTAATAAGCTGGCTGCAGAGAGGCAAATGCTTTGCGAGGGTAAAATGTCATTGCTCTGGTTTTCCATAGGAGGAAATGTTAACCTTTG
Source organism: Euphonia xanthogaster (assembly GCA_034509185.1). Lineage (NCBI taxonomy): Eukaryota > Metazoa > Chordata > Aves > Passeriformes > Fringillidae > Euphonia > Euphonia xanthogaster. The sequence goes on along the minus strand of JAYDZK010000268.1, from coordinate 32,389,742 downwards.
TTCTTCTAGCACTTGCTGCTTCTGGCACTTTTTCTCAATGAGGACATTTGTGAAACTAGGAAGGATCCTGGAAGGAGAAGGAATCAGAACACATGCAAAGCTCAGTGCAGAGGCGAAATATAAGCTTTCAGCAGCATAGAGCCACAGTACAGAACTGTGGCTGAAAGCTGTTCACCCTTGAAAGCTTTTCAGTGGTCAGGCTGAAATATGTATCTTGGTGAGTAACTGGTGAACAAGTGTCAGCAGCAGTAAAAATGCCAACACATTCCACAATTCTTTTGGCTTTCTTAACACAGACAAGCATGTTTACTGAGGTTTATTTTGCCAACGTACTAAATTGATAATGCTGTGAATACCACATAACTGTATGTTGGGTACTGATGCTATACCATTATTTATTCCAAAGCCTCAGAGTCAGTTCTTATTTGCAAATAACTTGGGATAGCAAGCAGCTGATGAATAACTATGCCCTGCCATTTTTCAGTATATATAGTATCCTGCAGCTTTTGTAAATATATTTAGAATTACTTTATTCACTATTTAGTGATTTAATTCTCCTACTTACAAAGTACGTTTTCTTTTAGCCAGTCTAGTAGCCAGTGAATACACACGCTGAGTGTATTCTTTTACAATGTCAAAAAATCACTATTATCTATGATTTTCAAATGATTTGCAAAGAATATATTGTCCAAAAAGGCAGTGGCTCGTCACCTTTTGTTGCTGCTTCTCCTTGTTTTCCACTGCCTTATTGCAAAAAGTAAAAGTACAGCATTCAAATGGTGGTCTTCTTTTTTGCAAATAATTGTTGGAATTGCCATGGACAGTAAAACAAATGCAAATGAAAAAGGAAGGAACCCATGATAGAATCTCTTCATTAAGATAGATATTACAAGATATCATGTCTGATTTCAACAACTTTTTCTTTATAAAATCAAGTTACTCAGACACTGGAAATATAAGACAACTGTGTAATATTATTTACTTTGTATTGGAGCCTCTTTATTCACTCATTAAAGTACATAGAGAGAGTCTGACTAAATTTTGGTTCATAGTATTCGGGTAAGTCTTAAAAATGGTAAAACTTTGTGTTAGTTCATCTGCATTTAGTTTTAGTTTGATCTGTGTTTAGTTTTACTTTGGCAAACACAGTAAACATATGATTATATTTCTCATTAGTTATTTGGGATTATTCTGATCAAACTAGAAGAAAAGTTTTGTTGCCTTTTTTTAACTTACATGTTTTAAAGCTATATTTCCCTGGTTTTAGACTTTTATAACTTGACAGAAAAAAAGTGATTTTGGTTGAAATTGCAGGCAAGGTCTCAACTATAAAAAAACCCACTTCACTCCAAATTTCAAAACACTGTATCATATTCAAATAATACAACAAATCATAATGAAGTGCAATTAGAATGGGATGCCTCTTAAAATGGACAAATTTTTTCAGAAATTCAGCACAGTTTAAGAGACGGGCTGTGTTAGTTCAGGAAGCTGCCAGTGCCTGTACCTCAGCAAAGCCTTTCACCTCATGCTTACCTCAAACTTGTGATATGGTTCCTGCATCATGAGTGAATTTCAGAGTAGCTTGTCGAGTTGAAGATTTAAACCCTGTGGTTCAAGAAGAAGTCCACTCTTTTTTGCAGTTTCTGACAGACTTGGGACAATATGAATGTATACTAGGATCCAGCATTTTGTTAAATACTAATGTGATAAAATTACCGATTTATGTGGAAGCAACTCCTGGTATGTGACCTTTTCTCATTCTCCTCCTTTTCTTTATTAAATAGGCTTATTCATCCAGCCATATATGCAAATAAGCATGCTTCTTTGAAAGCAGAATTTATGTTGTTTGAACTTCCTTTTATTCCATTAAAGTTGGGTAAATAAGGAGGCTTAGTTTAGCACAACAGGCCATATTCTAGTCTTAATAGACTAATGTCTCAGCAAGATATTCATCCACAACTGATGAGAAACTTTTTTTTGAACCTGTTTGTTCCAGAAATAGTGTTCTTTGTCCACACCAAAATCCTTCTGCCTTCCATAAAAGAAAATCATTATAATACACCAAAACATTTATTTCAAGTAAGTTTCCTAGATGAATCCTACTTGAAACTTCATGGCAGAATAATGAATAATAAAATTTCAGATTGCAACTTTTGATTTGAAATTTCTTTTGCATTTTGATCCAATGCTAAGAAACACGGCTGTTAAATTTTGACATTTTCTTAGAAAAGCTTTTTCTTGATTAATAGGTACAACAAAATTGAAACTTTTTAGAAAGTAAATAAAACTGTTTATTTCTCAGTTTCCCCCTTCTTCCCTTGTAACTCACTGCATAAACGCACCTACAAGCAGTTACAAAATAACATTCAACATCATATGAAGTTCTTTCCTAATACATCGATATTTCATTCAGGCTGCAACTGTGGTAAATATTTCCCTCCCTTTCTACTCCCTCCCTTCTCCAAATCTTGGGTGTTTTCTATGATTCTGTGTCATTGTGAGTAAAATGTCAATATGTGTAATGACACAGCACAGTGAAAACACATATTTTCATATTCATGTAAACTCATGTAATTGTAAATTAGGCTGTGCCACCCGCTATCATAACATACTTCATGTGAAAAGATGCTAAATTTACTTGACCTACTTTCATCTTCATGTTTAGGAAACAGGGTATAAGAAGTAAACAAAGTAGTTGTGCCTCATGCAGGAGATGATTATTGTTTGAATTTATGATTCATGCCTTGAGCAAAATTTTGTTTGTGGTCTCATTTGCAACCATAATTTATATCTTTACTAGGGATATACTGTGTATTTGGGAGGTTATATATTAGGCATGCTTTGTACTGGAACAGTATTCTAGCTTTGAGTATAGTATTTTCTATGTTTCTGCTAGCTATAAAATTTTTTGGCCTAACATTTATTATAGTAAGTATGGAATTTAATTTTTTTTTTTAGAATTGCAATTCCCCTTAGGATTGTCCTATTATATTTACATCAATGCACTTGTTACAGCTAAATCAAGCTAGTATTTAAAAGAGTTGTTAATCCTACAAACAATGAGTCATAAATGAAAGTATTTAGTTTTTCAGTATTTCCTAGCCACAGTGTTCAGTTTCTAATAATGAGTGTTTCATTTAAGTTAATCTGTATTTTTAACCCAATCTAAACCAAACATAGTTAAAAATTTCTGGAGTCCAATGAAATCATCTTTTCAGAGAAGGATGTTAATTACAGAATTGTTCTATTATCTGGTAAAGCAGACTGAATAAACTTAGATCTGTTAAATGAAAATCTATGAAGGATGCAGATTTGGAGAAAAAATAACATGGGGGAAAACAATAGATTGCCTAATATATCATAATGCACTACCACAAAACAGTCATTACAAAATGGACTTTTCTATCTTTAATGCTTATGAATCTATTATTCTCTTTGGATTGCTGTTTACTGTGACATTCCCGTGAGCTGTCAGATAAAGTCACAACCGATAGAATCACAGATGATATGCCTGATCCTTTTTCTTTTTTTTTTTTTTTTTATTGCATCTTTCCTTCCAAATGCAGATTCTTTCCAGATGAAATCTGGTTTTTAATTACAGAAATACAGTTACTAACCCTCAGGTGGCAGGACTGCAATAATTTCACCTTTGTGTTTTGTCTTTCAGAAGGTAGAAAATTCTAATTCTAACACCTGAGGAGTAGGGGGGTTTTAATTAGCCATGGGACATGCATGAAAATCTCTACTTCTATAAAGATTGCACGTGGATCCTGACACCTCCAGCAAAAAGACACAAGGTCTGACCCTGTTCCAAAATTTCTGAGCTCACTGTCTGCCCCAGTAGCTAATTCCTAAAAGAGTGGTGTTCAGGAAATGTCATTGGCTCCTTTTTCTTGCCTAAATCATAGTAGAGAAATTTAATGAAAGCAAAGTGTGTTGCATTCAGTATCTACTAGTTCTACAGCTAGTCATGCAATTCTTTCTTTCATCTCCTGAATCTGTGGACTCCTGACTTCATGAAATGATTAAGGAGACCTTAGACCTGACATGGTGCCCAAGAAGAATGCAGTGAAGATCTCTACTTGTACCCTCACTTGTACCCTCTACTTGTACCCTACTCTTTAGGCGCGGGTATAAAACCAGAGCACCCAGTATCTAATGGGAAGTGAAAGACAAAATGTTTTGCCTTCTTCTCTTTCCAACCCTCCACTCCACTGCTGTGGAAAAAGAAAGAGGGTTCCACAGTGGTGGTCACGGTGGAGGTGGTGACTCGTGTTGCCCAAATGGGAATCTAGGATGAACTAATTCTCCATCCTTGCTCTGTTGCTTAAGAGAACTGAGAAGCAGCAAGTCTCAACAAACTCACGTTACTCAAAGACATTGATACATGAGACAGCAGAGTCTTACTGACTAGTCTAAAGGAGCATGCCAAATTACTTTTCAAAGACAGAATCATTTCACCTACTTGTGAGAGCTAAATTTCAAGAATATTAAAAGGAAGAAAATTACTGCATGATAGGGAGCTGCCATTGTAATATGTGCTGCTTAGTGCTTGAACATTGTAACTGTCAAGCTGATTCTATTATGAAAAAGGGAGTAATTTAACATTATTTAATATTCACAATATGCACATATTGAATGGAAGTGTATGTAGAATGTAAGGCCCTATTTCAGCATAAATGAAATTTTAATCACAGAAGTACTTCTATTGGTTTTAATAGGATAACTTTTATTCTCACTTTTATGCATGTGCATAATAAATAAGAAGTTACTAACTAATATGTTTAAAAATCACTGTGGTATTGCTTTCAAGAAAATATAGGATATTCTAACTTCTCAAGTGCTTCTTACTCAGTTTGTGGGATTGATTCTCCGTTCCACATTGCCTACCAATTCCCAGTTTTATTCTGTTAGCTATATCAGGGCCTTCTTTTGGTACATGGGTAGCATAAAAATAAATGAGAACAAAATTTAATTTAATTGGGGTATTTTCCAAGTAGTGAAGGTTTAATGCCAATATAGCAAGGTAGCTGACTAGTGCTCAGATGGGAAAGATGGAAAATGTAGGAGGAGGATGTGTGGAACTGTGGAACTGACTACTTTGCAGATTGATGCTTGAAATGTACAAGACGTGGCAAATATTATCATGATTTACCTTAATGTTCTGGTACAACACATCAGGAACATCCGTCGCTTTGGAAAGGCACTCAAAAAACCCCTGTAGGTTCTCCAAGGATCTCTAGATAGCCAATAATTTACAGAAATCCTATCTGTTTTGGAATCTGCCTGCCAGCACCATTTTTGTCTACTTGGAGTCCTGTCATGTTTCTGCTTCTGCATTTTGTTCAGTGATTGCAATGTGATATGCAGGGATATCTTTGGGAGTAGAAAGTGGCACCTAAGATTTACTCACCCTTCTGTCGTCTCCAGCCCTTCCACAGCTGCATAGGTAAGAGCCTACTACCTTGTTCTCTACTGCACTCTTTTCATCTTGCTTTATTTGCTATATAACAGTAAAGAATTGGCAGATTAGTTGAGGAATATTTTATATTTTATTTTATATTGTATTTTATACAATTGACAAGTAAATCTGTTTAGGGGCTACTTTACTCCAGCTAGGTGAACTATCTTCTTAGTAAGGACTGTAAGATTCAAAAGGGAGAGAACTTTCCACTAGTGACAATCAAATAGCAATGCTGATTTGTTACATGAAATATATATAATTTATAAATGGAAATACAATGAAAAGACCAAATTAAAGGTGTAAATACGGGCGGTTATTCCCAAACAGATTTCAGAAAATTAGTTTTCTAGATTATCATGTTATTTTAGTAGTAAGTGCTAATATTAGGAGAGTGACATGAAGATAGCTGAAAGCATTAGGTCTAATCTCCATGTTTCTCCCATAGAATAGGAAAATTGTGGCAATATCTTTTAAATGACAGGCTTAAATATCTGCAATATCAGTGTAAATTTTGGACTTCAGCAAGTATTTTTAACGTAACTGCCTTTACATAATTACCTTAATGTGAAGAAAGGTGTATCATGCTCCATTGCTCCTTGTGTGTGCTTTAAGAAAAAAAAAAATCTTTTTATTAAAAGCTTCTTAGCTTTAATTGAGCAAAAGAGTTCATATGGGATCTGGAGTTGCAGCTCATAATTTCTGTAGACAGGTTAGGTTGCTGTGTGATGATCCTAATTAAATTATATAAAAGCATTGAACTAGATAAACCAAAGTAGCCGCTCCATCAGTTCAGCAGGTGAATTGAGCTTGTGCAGGAACCTGAATTTGCTCGCACGGTTCTGCTCCCCGCATGGCTGAGTGTGCCTGCGAGCCGCTCTGCGGAGCTGATGTTGGCACTTTTGGTCCATAGGTGGCAGCATTGTCAGCGTTTGTGGAGGCTCGGGATGCTTCCAGGAATTTTATGCTCTCTCCAGACCTCCCCCACTCACAGCGCTGTGTGATCAGGACTGAGTTAACATCATTACACACTCACGTCAGGTGAAATAAAATGGACTGAAGTGTTTGGGTCAAAAATTAGGCTGTGCTTCTTCGGAGTTTTACTCCTTTTCCTTTTCCTTTTCCTTTTCCTTTTCCTTTTCCTTTTCCTTTTCCTTTTCCTTTTCCTTTTCCTTTTCCT
>JAYDZK010000268.1:32347109-32382825 GCA_034509185.1 Euphonia xanthogaster | reverse complement strand
CCTTTTCCTTCTCCTTCTCCTTTTCCTTCTCCTTCTCCTTTTCCTTCTCCTTCTCCTTCTCCTTCTCCTTCTCCTTCTCCTTCTCCTTCTCCATCTCCTTCTCCTTCTCCTGTCCTCCAAATACTGAGATTTAAAGGTCATTTCATGTGAATGTACCAAAATCTCCATGTCATCAAAGGAAAAGAAAAAACCCACAAGACTGAGTAAGACTAACTGTCTGTACAAACCTGACTTGGCATTCTTTGTTATGGAAAATAGAAGCTTATTGTGAAATGATCTTCCCTAGTGGAGAAGTACGTTCTGTGGGAGTCATTACTCTTCCAGGCTTAAAATTCATGACTTCCAGATTTCTCATGTGTGTATTTATTTGGTTCAGGACAGAGATTTTGGGAGAGATTGGGGTGGCAGGTGTGGGGGTTTGTTTTGGTTTTGGGTTTTGTGAGGGGTTTTTTTTTGTTGGTTGATTTTTGAGAGCTCTAGCAGTCCTGGTCATTGGATGAGTCCTGTTTCCGCAGATCTTTTGGCTTACTATCAAAAAGCAGAAAAAACTCTACATTTCACAACACTTGAAGATTTTTTTCAGGATAACCTGACATTGTGCATCAATTTCCCTTTTTAAAAAATATTTAAGTTAGCTTTATTTATGTCACTTCTTAAAGTTAGCAGAACTATAGGAACATTGGACATCAGAAAGACTCGGCAGTGATCCCTTTTGCATTACATATGGTTTTATATACTATTTTCATTTCATTACATTTTTCCTTCTGTGCCATCTTCTTTGATGTTGCAATTAAAGATTTCATGGGGTGATACTTTTTGTACTCCTTACTCCCTTTTCCCATTCCTCTTTTATTTCTCCAGGGAAGGAAATTCTGAAGTAGAGGTTGAAAAAATGTCTTCAGTATTAAAGAAAATATAAGCTAAAGTTGTTTCCTTAATAAATATAATTAGATGTATATATTGCATTTTCAAGAGCTAGTACTGATGTTGGGACCAGCTCCTTAAATAAAATAGGACCTCTGTAGTCTCTGGAGAGAACATGCATAAAGCAAAGTAAATGATTTTCTGTCAACACTAAGTAGACAGGTGCTTACATTGAACAGCATTCTAATATGTCTCTGAATATTTATGTCTTCTTTTTCGAATGCATTGCCCATGAATGTCACAGCTGTCAAACGTCTGTATACAAGAAGATAAAAAATGAAATTAATAAAAGGCAGATCAACATTTCATTTGTTTAGGCCACTTTTTCATACAGCATTTTACAGAGGTTAGTGATGTTGAGATGCTTGGGTATACTGGCATACTCTAAGGGCTGAGTGAAATGCAAAGCAGTTAGTTGTTTTTTGTGTATGCCTAGGTATACTTCCTATTATTTAACCTAGACATTATCAGTGAAAATAATGACTCAAAGTTCTAAAAGGTTGTTCCTTTATCCTCTGTCCATTTTCTTCATGGATGGGGATCCTGGAAAGTTTTTGCAGCTCACTAATGCCGTAACTAGAAGTTTTTTTGGTGGAACAAATTCTGAATCAATCTCTGCAATGAGCAGGGACAGGTGAACCACTCCTGCCACCTGAAAACAGTTACTGGAGAATAAATTCAGTTTCAAAATAGTTCCACAAATGTAACGACTCTGCATGTTAAAGTAAATTTACCATTCATGGCTAACTGTGAAGATGCATCAATGCCTCTTTGCAAAAAATTTGAAAGGTCTTAATGATAACATGACTTTCATTTTATACAGAATGGCACGGAGAGACTAAAAGGAAAAACCTTAAATGGGCATAGATCAGGATTATTCACCTTGTATCCAAATAAAGTAGATTAATATGTGTTTCCCATTGACACACTTTAAATGCTCCTCAAGTTTAGTGATGCTTTCACTGCAGGCCAGTTGGCATTCACACACTCCAATGTAGATGCCAGAGGCTGGATACTGCCTCCTTTTTTTCTATATTCCTTGCTAATTACTTTGTTGTAAGGTCTCAAGTTGCCTTTGAAAAGCCTCAAGACTTTCTTACCATCTCCCACATGAGCTTAGTAGACAGACCACTTTCCAGTCAAAACAATTCAACATATCATTCAAACTGAGTTATCCAAGCTACTGCAGTACAAAGAAAAATGGACAATGTTCTCAAAAAATTCAAATGATGCACAGAGGTTTGTAGCATTACTGTGGAAACATCAGCTTGGAATCATATAATCACAGAATGGCTTGGGCTGGAAAGGACCTTAAAGTTCCTCTAGTTACAACCACCCTGTCATGCTGTCATGAGCAGTGATTAGCTTCAGAATTTTTTCTCAATGTAGCTGTTAAGACTAATGTTAGGTTTCCCAAATGTCCAGAGTTTCTGTGATACATGGATATCCCACATTCTGGAGCCTCTGCACAGGAGAAAGTGCAGCTAGAATTTGTGCAGGCAGGCACATGCTTGAAGTGCAGCCATAATGAAATGAAGCACACAGCCATAACAAAAGCTGTATTATGCTTTCATCATAAATTTTCTCAGACATACACTAAATTGCTCCTTGGCAGCTCTTATCCCTCTCACAAAATTTGTCCTAAGCAATCATCAGCAGAGGAGACAGCACACAGAACTGAGTAAACCAGTACAGAATAACAGGACCGAGGACATCAGGGCCAATGAAGTGGTGCAGTTGGCTAGGAGACGAACAGATGCTTGAGGGAAACTAGCAATAAGTCAAAAACAATGTTTCATGAAAGCATATCTCCCAACAGATTCCAGTAAAATATGGGACTGTTTTTCCTGCAAGCTGTATATGGAAATAGCTGGAAATCTTTAGATCTTGCATGCATTTTCCATAGAGACACAATTCTTGCTCTCTATTCCAGCTACAGATCCTAGAAGGAGATGATACTTGGAAACATCTACATCATGAACTGGTTTCCAAATTAGGCTAGCATTCTTACAGTTTTGTTTCCAGAAAACAGGTAGAAGAGTCCTTTAATTCTCCTTAAAAATTTCTTAGCTGATAACAGAATACATGTTTGTGATTTCAGGACATGACTAGCATTTGTTTCAGCTTTGAAAGGTTCAGAGGATGGAGATTTTTTAGGTTTAACTAGTTACTAGAAATAATTTAGAAGACATTATGGTCTTACAGAGATAAGTGTGGAAATACTGTACTGTTTGGTTCTTTCTGGGATAGCAACCCTTAAAATGTGTTGTTACTTCTGTGGTTGGCAAATAAGGCCAATGCAGAAAGGCATAAAACTGAGAACAGAAGATATACTAATTTGGTAAGAATCTGAGGTTTCTTTTATCCCAATTAGTGTTATAATTTAGAAAATAAAAAGAATTTGTGTCATCAATAACTTAAATACAAAAACCAGAGGGGAAAAAAATCCATTCTGAAAGTATATATGCCACAATAAACTTCATCTAGAGTTAAAGAATATTTTTGATCAGGAGCTTCTTTAAAACTATCAATTTCACTTATGCCTTCTTCAATCAAAATCTTTTCTTTAGTGATGTATATTCGGCGTACATGTTTCTTGTGGTTACATTTCAAGATATTTAGGATATTATGTAAAGTCAGATTATTATCATTTTGACTAAATGTATCACATTAGCAACATAACATAAAACCCCCATACTTCACTGTTAAGAAATGGACTTTTCCTGGAACATTGAGATAACATGTATCATTTCAGAAATAGATCATATTTGCTGCATTGCCATGTGAGACTCCTGTGGTTTTATCTTTGGGAATTACTATGATTCTTGCCTGAAAAATAAGTATAGAGATCTTTGGGCTACTGAACTCAGACTCACAGGCATAACTAAGGGAAAAATATCTTGATAAGAAAGGATGAGCCTCGCAATTGAAAATGCTTTGAATAAAAGTGCTGCTAGCTTTCAAAGAAGATATTCTCAACAATATCTGGAGGTATGTGCCATAATTTGCCTCTTTCTCTGAAACTTATTGTATTGTACCTAGCAAATGTTTCATTGAGATCAGATCAGAGGTAAGTGATGCCTTAGGTTGCAGAGAAAAAGTACATTTCAAATTTCTTTGTGTCTGATTTCCTTTGCTCTCAATACACACTGAAAATAGGATCTGACATTTTAAATGCAAATATCTTTTTGTTTTTAAAATGTTGACTTTCTGAGTATCATTTAAAGGAGAAAGAACTATTTACTGATTTGCTTTCCATATGTTTTAGGTGAAATCTGTTCTACAAAGGTAGTGCTGTGATGAGCTGTTTCTCAATGCTGAGAACTCCCGTGTTGGCCTGGGCCTGGATTTCTCCAGAATAGCAGTTTATTTTTCCTTCTGACCACAGTAACTCTGGGCCTCCAGAAGGGGAAATCTGGGGTTGTTGCATCCCCTTAGCATCCCCCTACTCTCACTGACATCAGGATGCTCTGCAGCAGTAACCACGTCCTGTATCTCAACGTGATGGAGGCAAGTTTGTCTGTTCTGGAGTGATACTTTGGTATTAACTTTAAAGGATTTGGTATACTTAAGCCATGTGGGTAACTCCAGCTCACTCTTTAGGCTTTATTTAAATATTAGTGTGTCAGAGGACTTAGAGGTTTTGGGCCTCCACTAGAACCAGTATAGGGGAAATTGTGCCACATTTCAACTGGGCTACAGTGCAAGTGCTGTGTTACCTCCCAGATTAGTTCTCAGTCCCTTCCAATAAATTACCACTGACACCATAAAATACCAAATAATCCATTGAGAATATTTCTTTGTATAATGAAATTATATCTAGGTTGAAATTCCATTAATTTAAATAATTGATTCATTGTTAATTCCAAATATGCTGGTCACAAAAGTTTCAGTGGACCATAAAATTGAAAAGGGATCATTTGGGTCAAACATGATGTTTAACTTAACAAGAAAAGAATTGTTTAAATTATATTTCTTCTTAGACCAATTTTATTTTCCAAATAACTGGGGAAAAAATGAGGCTCATTTTGTTTCCATGATTCTGTTCTTTAAACAACCATTACGGATTAAAAGTCCTTGTCACTGGCTCTATTTAGGACATAAGTCCTGTTAATAGAGAAACCTTTTGTAGTTCTGGACAGGATGTGAAAGAGCGATGATGAAAGTAATTGAAACTTCAAGGAGGGAGAGAGTAAGTAACAATGTAATTACATGAATTGGAATTATTCCAGGTCCCTACAACTAGAAAATGCCAAAATGCTACTTAGCAAGATATTTCTATTAAATATAGAAGTTTCTACAGTTGTGCAGCAGCAAATCTTCAATCTTTAGCATTCACTCTGACTGACCTTCTATTCCCACCTGGGCTAAGTAACTTCCCCCTCCTTCAAAGGAATGCTTTAAACTAGTCTATTCCCGAAAGAGAACAATGCCTTTTCCTGGAAATCTTCAGCCGTTTTCACCACCACATTGACTTTCCTGTTTAGAAACAGATCCCCAGTGAGCACAAATTCCTCCACATTAAAATCCCACCTAATTTCGCTTCCAGTTTTCAAGAAAAATACATACATTCAATATATTTCTACTTATAGTGCTTTTATAGTAAAACTTTATTATACAGTCTCCAGATATATTGGACCAATTACAATCAACCATTATACGATAATGTTACAATAATATTGCAACCTATTATATTATATTAATTACACAAATAACTCTCCACTGGCACAGTCTCTTCCTTAATGGATTTTTTCCTACTAGTGTTTACCAGGTTCTAGAAGTTCCAAATCTTTTTCAAACTCTGGAGGAAATTGCATACATAAGTATGTTTATAGTACAGTATATAAGACTTTTGTGTATAAATACACAACATGTATAAATTGAAATTCTTTTATTTTACGCAGTGTTCAGTACTATGTGGAAACTGTTGTGGTGGCACAGTGCATATTTCAAATCAGAGAAAACAGGATCTTCACTGATCTGAATATATAAAAAAAACTGTACTACCTCCATCTCTACTGTTATGAAAGGAATTGTAATGCTATCATGAAAATTCATGGTTAAGACAGATTTGTAACACGATGCTTCAGCAAGTATGAAGAGACAGAGAACATTTTTGTGTATGTTACTTTATGCTCATTCTTCCTGAGAGAGTGGCAATAATTTAATGTCAAAAATCAATTTACTGTGATTGAGGTACTTGGCTTGTTTCAGAGAAAAAACAAAGGTAATAAATCACATTTCCCATTTTCCAGGAATATCCTTGATTTAATTTTCCAGTTAAAATCTAAATATTTGTATTTATAAATATTTGCTAAGTCTGCTGTGGGACTGGGCCTATTTCATTCCAAGCAGTAACAGTTAGTGTGTGTTTGAATCGGGTGTTTTAGAAAACACATTTAAACACATTAAAATTCAAATATTCAAAATTTCAAGGCTGTTGGTCTTCCCAAAAGTGTAGCATGGAACACTTTAAATTGCATTTGTTCTAAGCCTGAGGAACTACAATTTTAATAGAAAATATAAAAGATGAAAACTGTTGGTTTTGGCAACAGCTACCTTGTGTTTGCACACATAATTATATATATATTTAAAATGCATAGGAGAAAGTCTGTAATTCCTCTGAGAAATATTTCTCAAATTGTCCTCAACTTTTACAGGTTAATCAAATAGAATACATTGTTTAACCAAAGAAATGCTGAATATTCGAACCATCCGTCAATTTTAGTGTTAAGGGAAATAAAGAGAAACAGAAAAACATGAGCAGCAGAAAAATGAGTTAAGAGTTCTTCTCTTTACTGATGGCCAGGTTTTAATTTTTCTACCAGGATTTCAACTTGCAAATATGCAACGTCATAAAATTATTCATATAATGCCTAGTTACTGCTTATTAAGAAAGTGGAAGGATGGTTCTGATGAAACAAACAGGTTGTTTGATGTTTGCATCAAAAGAGCATTGTCAAGGCTCTCTTAGTGTTGGCTTGTATTTAACACTACTAAGCTGGTTTATACAGTACTTGCTTCATTGGAGGCACAATCCTATTTTGCAACATCATAATAAATAAAGAGAATGTGAAGAGTCATTTTTTAAAATGTTGTGTGATTGTACTTTGTATAGCCTGGTTACCTCATAGTAATTGCTCATTTTCGTGATCAAATATGTATTTTTGCAATATTAAAACTGGCTGTAGTTTTCCAGGTTGTACAGAAACTGCTGCATACTGCCAAAAAACTAGACAACTTTTTTTCTTACAATTTCCTGAAAACAACAATTTTTTTTTGTTTTTATTCTTTTATTAATTGCAATTATTTTGGAATTGCACTTGTAATACCTTAATTCGGTTTTACACAATGCCTTTGCCATTGCACCCAGTGCATCCACTTTTGAAAACTAATGACCTGAGTTAACTCGGACAAGATCTAAATGTCTGGTTTCAGGAAAGCTGAATATCTAAATATTTCAATTTACAGTTAGGAAACCACTATACCAGCATGTCTGTGAAATATTGCAGTCAATGCCCAGTAAAAAGCTCACAGATTTTAATTTTGGGAGTGGAGAAAGGAAGAAAAGAATAAATTTTTTTTAAAGGGTCATGAAACATGAACACAAATTTTATGCTCTCCTCTCACTAAAAATCCCAGACGTATTGAAGTGTTTTTTTTGGTTTTTTTTTTCAGAAACTGTAATGTAATTAATTTGCTTTTCTCCCGAGCTCTGGCTAGGACATTGCCATATTTCATCTCTGCTTTTCTGGATGCTTCCCTTTCTCCCACACAACCAACTCTTATTTTTTTTAAAAAAGACACTGGAACACACTCTGATGTAGTTCTGTAATATTTCAGCAAAGCTGTTTGGATTTTAGTTGGTTTGTTTTAAGTGGTTTTGGGTTTATATTGTTGGAGCTTTACCATGCAAAATCTTCATGTAGGGAATGTTTTCATATGTTCATGTGTCTGATTTCTCACTACAGTTTTAAATTTTATGAAACTTACTTATCCATATCCTGAGAATCTGTCATATAAGTACTTTTCTTGTTCTGAGTTTGGTGCCCAATTAAAAATACTCTCAACGGATGGAGAAATTATCATCAAAGTCCATGGATAATGGCTTCTAAATGGGCTGCTGAAAAGACTCTACCAATTTCACTGGTTTTAAGACATATTCACCACAAATTTTCTATAAAGTATTCTACACTTTTAGGACAGGAGGTATGTACTGCACATTGAAGGAAAAAAGCATTGAATAAAATATAAGTAACATTTGATAATCACTGTGCAAGAAGAGGTTGTTTTCTAATGAAAAAAGAAAAATCATGTAGGTTGCTCTGAAAAATGGATGAGTAACTAAGTTACTGAAAATAGAGTCTAAGATATCCCTACTTTAGATTACAAACTTTTCAATGTTTTGCAGAAATAAAGACATCCGTATACATAGAATGAGATCTGTTTTCTGACAAAGAGGAGTAATTTTGACTTAAAAGCAGAGGAGTCTTTGTAGATGAGGAAAATTTCTCTTCAGCTTAAAAATGGGAAAAGGATTATTTTTCCAAAATTGATGTTTGACTTAGAGGAAAAATGTTAGAAATTTGCTTTTGTACTTATTTGCTGTCAAATGTTGTACGTATTAGCTTGTTTTGCAGAGAGCAGCCATCTGAATGCCTATTCAAGTAATGAAAGGACTTGTCATAACTGTGTTTGTACAGCACTTTTGGAAAAAGATTGACGTTACACTGCTCTGAGTTAAATAAACTTCTAGGATTTGTCTCCATATATTACAAAGAGAAATAATTAATCTAAAGGGAGAATTCTTTAAGGATCTTTTTATAAAAGTAATGAGAGCAGCCAAGAGTTACATGCACGAAGTACAAGAAAGCAAAGAGTATCAAAAGACCTGATCAAAAGCACATCTGAGTCAGTAGACAGATAATTATTACCTTCAATAAATCAGAAATATGTCCCTAGTTTTATGTAATATAGATATCTTCCTGTTTCAAGCTCATTCAATAAACTGGCTTTATGAAAAGAAATGTAGCATGTGCAATACTGAACACTGTACTAGATGAAGTTTTTCTTCTGATATCAGAAATTTTCAAATATAGTTGGAAATGAAATTACATTTTGAAAAAATAAAATCCTTCCAAAGTCTTCACAAGTACATAGGTTTTCATTTAGTTCTATTATTTCACTATTTACTTGTGACTATTTACTAGTGCTATTATTTCACTATTTACACTTTCCCTTTTTATATTTCTTTCTCTATAACATTCATTTCTTCCAGAGTTCAGGAAATGTACTTCCTTGTCTGTACTGCCTTGTAGTTAGTGGTCTTTCTTCCCTTCAGGACCTATTTATGTACAGAAAGGTGCCCTATCCCTCTGTTTGTATTCACCTAGAAGACAGGGATACAGGTATCATTGGGGAATTTAATTAAAAAGAGATGGCTAAAATGAACAGAATATTTTAAAAACATATTCTTCTTTTGAAGTTTTGTCTGTTTACTAAACTTTTTTCCCCCATGGTATTGTCATCAGAAATTGTCTACAGTAAAATCATGGTACTGATTTTTCTTTGGAAACTTTCAGTCTTTCTATTTGCTAACAGCTATCACTGCTCACATTGTTCAACACTCACCATCTAGTTCGTACTATAACAATTATTTCATATTTGTAAATTAAATCTTTCTATTATGTAGATAATTATGTTTTATTCAAAATCCTATGGAAAATTATTTATTTCAATATTAGTTTTTTTGAGTCTTTGATGATATCTAGTGCATCATTTCCAATGATTATTTTTATGAAATTGGGATGTCTTCTCAGGCAACCTCTTTGGTTCTCTGAATGTACCATATTTACCATTAAAAAAAATTTACTTTGCAAGAACAAATCTTCTAATGTCATATATGCATGTTCATTATCCTTGTTACGCTCCATGCTGCTTTCTCTCCATTTATTTGTGTATGTTTGTATGTGCATCACAGTGTTACTACTTCAAAATAATTTTTATACTCTAAAGAGCACCCATCTGCCTTATATCCTGTAAGAAACTTAACAGTCACATCTTCAAAGATCTCGAATAAATTATTAAAGCAACTATTCATGCAAGTCAATAAACCCTCTTATAAATATGTGTGGCCCACTTGCATTGTAAGTTTGAACAAGTTGCTTTACAAATAATTTACATATTTGTAAATATATTTAAATTGGAATAAACAAGAACAAACATGATAAATGGGGTACCATGTTATATCTGTGCACCAAGTCAGGGTTTCCAGTCTCTAACAACAAATTATTAATTTTGTTTTTACTAATAATTATATACATAATGTAATTTCTGAGAGACCAATTCAGTTTATCTTACTCCAAAGTACTTTTTAAAAATTAAAGATTGGTAGAATCTAAGTGGAACATGGTTCACTAAGAATTTTAGGAGGACTCCACTAAAAACTAGACACATTTTTGCTTATTATCACAGCATCTAATGTCAACAAGTGCTGTGACTGTTTATGAACCATATATAGGTTTTTGGTGTAGCATCAAAAAATTAAATAAAATGATGGGTGGCATAAAAAATTAAATAAAATAAATACATATAGCTTACCTAAGAAAAGCTGCATAAAACAAATATCAAAGTAGCAACTAGAACTAGAATTTTGTCAATTTTATTATATTTAGTCCACTAGATCATAAAATTTTTACTTTTTATTTTAAGTACAGTCACCAGACTTACATTTGGAAGTTACCAAAATAAATTCTGTTCTGTTGTCCAGTGTTTGGTAAAAGAAATGAGTTATTACCTAAGAACTTATATTCTTCTGTTTGTTAAAGATTAGTATTCAGTTACTCAGCAATTACTGTGAGATCAGTCACACCTCATGGTTCTATGAGATCTGTTAGTTCCTTATCAAACTGTGAAACTTTATTCTAGTCTTGAATATTTTCCATTTCTTAGTTCTGATGGCAAAAGGTTAATTAATACATCTAGTAATCATCTTTAAAAACAATTTTCTGAAATTATAGTGGTTAGTGAAATGGAGACTAATGACTCATCACCATTTTTTTATTCTTAAGATTCTAAATTTGTCATTTTAGACAAATAATAAGTTCTTTATGTCCAATGGGTTTTAATGGGATTTACATCTTCAGGAAAAGTAGCCTCCTGTGCATGACTTCCAAATATGTGAATTACAGTCATAGTAAAAACATCTCCATAATGGAAGATAGATGAAAAGGTTATAAGGAGCTGCATTTGTTGAAGTCCTTAACAATACGAAGCCAAAGGAAAAAAAATCAGCTTTTTAAAAAGTCACCACTTTTAGAAAGATAAATCCTGTTTCATCATGTGGCATACCTTGCATGAAAAAAGGATTATGCAAGAGCATTCATCTAATTTGAAAATTCTTATGGAGTTGAGCATTAAATTTAAAAAACAACTCATTTCCTGCAAGAGAGGTACCGATGGTGGCATCTACAGATAACATTGAAACACTGGGTGCTGTTTCATCCTGGAGGACACAGGATGAAAACCCATTCAAGTCGAGCAACTAGCTGACTAAACTCTGCACTTTACAGTCTATAAAAAGTGCTAAATGTCATACAGACAAGGTCTTTCCATAAATAAGTTAATGAAAGCATTTTTTCTCTGCTTTGTTTAACCCAAAGGCTGTAAAGTTTCAGCTGAGCAGTGCTGAGGAGAGATGCTTTGAGCTTCTGCTTGCCTCTCAACACAAGAAAGACCAGCACACTTTTTCAAGCGTGGCTTTTCTGGGTCATAGAAAAAACTTTGCCTTTAGAAAATAATGAAAAGACAGGGAGACACAGCATCTAGTAGAGACAAAGGCAGATTTATGCCTCACCGGCGGCAGCTGGCACCCAGAGCAGCTGCAGGACGCATTAGCAAGACTCTATTTCCAGACTTGGCAAGGGACACAGGGTTATGCCCACCAGGAGTGAATTACAGCCCTGGAGCCACTCTTCCTGGTCAGGGGAGGGCCATGAGTGATGCTGAGATAGCTCTATGGTCTAATCATATCTTGGTGGGCTTTCTAGATCTCCCTTCAAGACAGGGTTCTTGCTTGTTTTCAGACTTGAGTCAGGTTCCTCCAGGCCAACACAAACAGAGCAAGAGCTATCTCTGGAGTGCCATGGCTAAGCTTAAGACATGTTTTTGATATAATAAGTTTTGTCTTTGTTTGGGGGCTTTTAGTGGTCTGGTTTTTTTTTTTCTTTGATGTAGGTACACTACACCCTTCTAGATTTCCTGCTAGAGATAAAATAGAAAAAAAAGTCTGGACGTGTTTGGTACAGGGCAGAACTCTGTTTCCCTTGTGTTCTTTGGAGTGGATGAAGACAGAGGCTGGGATGATCTCTGTTTTGTACTTGGGAGCCCTATGACCTCTGACTACTAGAGTACGTTACAATATCCTGACCACTAACTTGTAATGACACACACCATATTGGCCGTGAGGTGTGTAGACTCAGATGCAGCATACGTCACTCTCCAAAAATTTTTTCTTCTATTTTTAATTTTTTTAAAATGGGAGACATTCAGACAGGTAATTCAAATCTCCCTCCCTTATCCAGATCCAGTCTAGGCAGAATTGAAGCAAATTAATTGGCAGAAAATGTTGACACACAGGTAGAGAGGGTGTGCATCACACAATTTGGATGGATATTATGAGATTGTGTCTTCCTGCAGGTATTCACAAAAGCCACCCTGACTGTCTCTCAGTTTCAAATCCCTCTAAAAGGCCATGCAGGATTGTGGCCATATGATCAGAGTCTCCCAAGCTTTCTCTTCTAGCTTCTGGCCAGGCCCACCCTAGGCACAAAAGTTAGAGCTATATTTATATTTATTGCATTTTAACTGGCTCACAGGAATTGTAATAAGCCCTGGATGGCTGTCTTCAAACCTTTCAATAAATTTATATCTAGAGCATTTCTATAGAAACTTACCAAATAATGTTTCACAGCCATTGATCATGCTATTATATGAAGTAGACCTCTTTAACAAGAAACAAGGCTGAAATTACCAGAAACTACAGAGAAATAGCCACTAAGTAGAAGTATGTGTTTCCAATTAGTACTTAACTGCTTTTCAAAATGGATGTGCAGTGCTTACTAATTTTCTGGCACACTTCTTTCTAAGAGATAATATCAGTGTTCACTGCTCTTAGAATTTTGCTAGGTTAGATGAAAATCTTTAATCAGAGACATATAAGTTACAGCATCGTGTAGGGAGAAACACTAACATTACTGATTTCGTACTTTACCTTATTCACTGCAATTCATGTGAAGGTCTGTTGTACCTTGCCTGACTGTGGAAGGCCTGATAAGATAGGCCAGTATAAAAACATATGTTGGCAGGAATCTGCATGGCTTAATCATGTGAGGCTTTATCACATGAGTTACAGACTAGACAACTTGATAGTGTTTCCAGCTACTTTGGACCTCTCCACACGACCCGTATTTACAATTAACAATAACCCTCTTTCAGCAAAACACATTCACTCAAAATCTATGTGCTTCCATAGAAGAATCTAAACATATATGAACAGTTCTGTGCTTATAAAAGCAGTGATTTCCTTCCCATTAAATCATTCTATGGAAGAATTCTTAATTAGAAAACATCTAAATTATTATACAGAAAACATTTCCTTATTTTCTACAACATTTGTTGTAGGAAAATATATGCAGAAAGCCCTGATATTTATCTTTTCTTTGAGAATACTATATGGATGTTCATGGAGAAAAAATTGTCATCACATACCTCCTTTTCATTATAAAGCTATATAACCAACCAAATACTATATTTTTCCTGGGATTTATATTGATTCACCCTGCTGTGAATACAAATTATAGGCTATGACATCAAGATAATAAGACAAAAAAAGGGAAAAAAAAGGGGAAAATTTCTTTGCAAATCTGGAGCATTAATTGTGTTCCTGTGAGGCAATCTGGATGAAGCTTCTGCTAAGCAAATTAGATATAAACTGAAGGTGAGGGCAAAAGGGTCGCCACAGCAAGGGAGCATCGAGTGACAGGCACTGGGACCTCCGATGCATGGCTTGTAGAGCAGATGTTCACAAGGATGCAGTGATTATTGAACTGGTAATAAAAAAGCATCAGCTTACAGGCAGCCACGATGGATGCTGGTAATTATAAAGCATCCCCTGGGAGGAAAATGACACAAGTCAGCCGCATCTCTGCAATCACAGGGGCATAATTAAAGCTCTAGTAACAGTTGTTAATAGGGTGCAAATAAAACAGGGGGAAAATTTGAACACAGTCTTTTTCTTTTTTAAAGAGACGGCAAAGGACAATGTAATTACAGAGACTGCATGGTTTTTAATTTCATAATACGGTAAAACAAAGACCTTTAAATGTATTTTATACACCCGTATACACACCAAATCAAACAAAGCAAAAGTGATGTAGACTTTGACTCTGTGGCATGATGGGGAGAACAGATTTTTTAACCAGAATGTTTATATTTTAATTTTCAAAATGGGTAGAGCACAAATATGTAAAGAAAATGTCATATGTATAAATATTTGGCCATTTCATCCTCACAGGAGAGGTACAATGACAGTATATATGTTTAGCTACTCCTATCAGCATTATTGTAGACACAATAATATTAAGATTCTAGCAGAGCAGGTCATAATGTCTTTTATTAGACCCATTGGAAAAAGCAGACAAATTCCCAATTCTCATACTGTTCAGGTATTTTTCAGATATTTAAAACATACTTTTGGCATCCAAAAGTATAAGTGATATGTTCTGTTGGGTTTAATGATCCATGAATACTCTATGCATTTCACATCAAGCACACTTAGGGCTCAGACATCAATTTCAGTAGAAATCCTTATGAACTGTTAGCTACATAAAAAATGTAAAATCTATCTTTCATGTATAATAAAGACCAGTCAATCATACTTTGGCAGAGAGTGATAAAAAGTGTCTTTGGTCTAAATATTTCAAAATTCAAGTGTTTTTATCTAACGCCATAATTAGTCAAAATACCATATAGCTGTACTTCTCAGAAATTGTTGAGTCTGCAAGTTTTTGGAGTCTCTCTAATCCATTTTGTTTGAGTGGTTTTGAAACTTTGTTTTCACATACCTGATGTCTTTAGTGGTGCACCGGTTTTTCAGAGTTTATTCAAGAAACAGATTCTTCTCAAGGAGTCTGGTATTATAAGACTTTAGTACAACACTTGATTACCTTTCTTTAGTACAACACTTGATTACCTTTCTTTCACTCTTTGTGATGTTTCCCAGCAGGCAATATTGCAGAGCTCTTATATTTTTTTCTAACAGACAACATATAGCACCACATTTGGTATGTTCTTCAAGCTCTATTAATTAGCTAATATTCAAGGGCTTTCAATTCTTTTTTCCTGCTCATATCAGAAGGATACACTAATGAGGACTAGTGAGATATATATTTGGCTATAGGGAAATTTATTTATTAAAAATGTACAGAAAGTTTGTTTTTTTTGTGAACACAACATAAATAAACACAAAGAAAACATTTCTTTATTCTGAACCTTCTTTTATACCAAGAACGAGCTTGCCTGAAGGTGTGGCAGTGGGGGTTTGAGAAGGGAACTATTCTTTTCTCTGTTTTCTATGGATGCCCACTCTGAACTCTGCACTCTTGCAATATCAACTTTCTTTTGTTTCACTGTTCCTTAAAAACAGATGTACCTCCACTGGAAACCCAAATCCTAACCTATCCCTTGAACTTTCATCAGTGAATCATTTAATTCATTGCTACCAAAAATTTTGACATATTGGTTGATAACTGAAGTCTGTTTTTTCAATCTTTAAACAGGAGAGAATTTAACTTTTTCCTCTTAAGACTAAATGAAGGGATTTCAGCCAGAACCGTGACTGATGTCTGCCATTAGTATCTGCGGCATATCAGTATTAAGATAGCATTAGAAATCATTGATAACCACCAATAGATTCTATTGAACAAACAGCCAATACTAATTGCAGGAGACAACTAACAGGTTTAAATTTAAATACTCATGCAGTGTTTAATGAAAGAAATCAGAAGAGAATTCAAACAGATGTCAAGTGTTGTGCATGAAATTAAAAAAAAAATCTACACAGAAAAAAGGATAAAATCACAACTGTTTTGCTAAGATGTTACTATTTAAATTGAAAAAATGTTGAAAATTATGATATTAATCATATTCCAATGAATGCCTGAGAAAACTTTTGAAAAATAACATAATTTCCCATTGTGCTGCATTTTGCTATGGTAATTTTCTTCACAGTAGCTAGCATGGGCTGTTTCCCATTTGTGTTGGAAATGGTGCAGCTAATATGGGGATGTTTTTATTACTGCTGAGAAGGGCTTGCACAGAGCCAAGGGCTTTTCTGCTTCTCACTCATCCAGCCAGAAGGCTGGGAATGCACAAGAAATTGGGATGAGACACAGCCAGGCCTGCTGACCCCAGCTAATCACAGGGATATTCCAGATCATATGGCATCATGCTCAACATGTAAAGCTGGGAGAAGATGAAGGAAGGGGGAGGTGTTCTGAGCTGTGTTGCTTGTCATCCTGCTCTTTTCTTTCTTACATATTCAAGAAGCAAAAATTTCATTTGTAATTCTTTGCCAATTTGAAACAACACAGCAAAACTTCTAATAACATCAGCTGGAAAATCATTTTATAATGAGATATTATTGTTAATGTGTGAAAATAGAATAACCTCTCTCAAATTCCAAACTAATTTTCAAAACTATAAATAATTTCTGTGGGAAGGTTATATAAAAAGCCTCAAATTGGTAAATAATAAATACAAGAAACAACTGTGTAAAGAAAGACTAAAGATTTGTATCTTCTATATGTTTACCACAGATGCAGAATACAGAATTGATAACATTGTGAATCATGCTAACTATAATAAAATACATCCTAGACAACTCTTTCCTGTCATCTTCCCTGTGTAGAAGAAATGCCCACATTCCATCACTGCATCTGACATGATACATAAGCCTCACTGTTTAAAGACTAAAAATCCAGGAAACTAAGCTCCTCTGTCTGTTATGAGCATGTTCAGTCCTCCTCCAATAGTACAACTGTGGGACATGACTGAGAACATGTTCACTGCTGCATATATAGGCAGCAATCATTTCTTTAATTTCAGTAGTTTCACCAGTGTGAAAATGGTCTTGATAACATCAAACTGAAGCCTGATGTTGATAGTACAGCAAAGCTGAAATGTCATGAACTCTAAGGGGTTTTCAGTATGATTATTTTCAGGTATGATTGGACATTAATACGGTCACAGCCCTATAGTTTCAATACTTGCAAGCAGCAAAATTGTCCACTTCTAGAAAACTGTGCAATCACATACAGTGAAATAATGAATTCTCTATGCAGGAAATTCAATGGCTCTAAAAAGTCCCACTTAAAGAAAACTACCTGCAGACCCAGAAAAAATTTGTTTTTCCTACTCTTAGACGAAAGAAAAACAGCTGAACAGGAACTAGATATATGCCTTACAGATAAAATTTCTACCACTGATTTCACAAATAGCTCAAGGTGCAGCAGGATAAATCATACACTTTATGCACTTGAGCTGCAAAATGAGTCATTTTTTCATCATGTGTTTTAAAGTATTTTAAAACTGCTGTGGTTTAGGAATGGTACTCCCCAATTCAGTGTTTAGGGTCTTCTCTTCCATAGTTTGTGTTGTATTTCCACAGAGACCACCTGGCCTAGAGATGTTTAGCTCCTATTGCCTACTTAAGCAGTAATCTGTCCTGTTTAGGGATAGCTGATGCCTCTGCACACCACAAGTTTCCATTGTGCTATTGACTGCAGTTAAATCTGGGCTCTGTCATAACTGGCCATGTGTTTAAGTATTTATTGATAGTCATTAAATTTTTACACCATTTGCTTATATTTTCAGCAGAAAAATGCACATCTATATTTATACTAACATAGTTCCACTTGCATTCAGCTCTTTATGATATCTTTACTTTCAGATTAGCTCTCAGTTATTTGAGTAATGTTATGGTATCTGTTAATTCATTTGCTAGCTAGACAAATTCCTATTTAGCTACATTTTTATTAGTAGTACTATCAATAGCCTTACCTGGTGTCTGCTATCTTCATAGAAAAAATATGCCTTTTCCACTTAAAAATGTGCCTTTCTAATAAGTTCTTCTTTTGAAGAACCTATATATTATTGAATTTTTTTCTCATTCTTTCACTGGAATTTCTACTAATAATCTATTATTTAGTTGTTTTGCCCCACAGTTGCTTTTCTCATCTCCAAGTGCTTTGCAGTAATACTTGTTAACAGTTGCAGTTGTCACCTGCAGTTCTGGAGTTTGGTTTCTTTAAGATAAAACAGTACATTTGGTTTCATTTTAGCACAGACTTTTTGTGACAAATTTGTGTATCATTTATAAGTAATGATGTACTGATAAGAAAATGATGTTGCTGTTGTTAGTTGAAAAATGTAAAATTATAACAGAATATCTCCCCTAAATGGTAAATAACAGCTATCATCAGTAATTTGTCTTACAATACTACTTTTCTTACTGTGTAGCTGCCATTCACAGCAAGTTCAAAAAATGTGGACTACAGGTTAGTGACCATTACAACACATTGAAAAAAGCTTATTTCATGTTTCTGCAATGTCATTATAGTGTTGTGTGTCTTTTGAAATGTTCTATGGCAGCTGGACTAAAGACCATTTGATTTTGACTACCAGCAGTAAAGCAGCAGTACTCTTCTGGCCCTGTAGCTTGTTGCAAATAGCAGAGACAGGCTGCATTGGATGATGATTCTAGGCATAATATACCGAGGAACATTTCTGTTTTTTAAATATTCTACTTGCTACTATTTGAGTCAAACTATTTTTCTAATGAACTGGAAAACTAGGGCAAATTTGATTTCCAGAATTCCTTTTAACTAAAAATGATTTTAATTTTCAGGACTGCCTGTCAAAAAGGTTACTGGATATCCTCAATCAGTTTAAAGGGTAGCAATAATCTTTCTGACATAATCTGCATGAATCTTATTGTCTTGCCAAGTGCTTAGTCACAGCAGAAGCCCTTTACAAATCCTACTACATAGGAATTCTTGATGTAATTTTTCCGTTTTTAAAAACATCAAATTATCTCCAATTTGTTTCAGTTTATTTCCCTCTTGTGAATGGTTCTGTGCCTCACATATAGCTTCATTTCTCTGTGTTAACCCACAGCAGGAGGGCAGATGTCACAGGGTGACTTTACTACCTGTACTTTCTCCTCTCTGATAGAACTAGTTCACATGCCAGTTTTAAATAGCCTCCCCAAAATGTGTAATAGCCACCACCCACTGAGATCTAAGTCAGCCCCTGTTCAGCTGGAACTTGGCCAAAACTGTGCTGCTGTGATGCAGAGCCTGTCACACTGCTTCTCCCTCTGATGTGGAAATGGAACTAACAGTCAGCAAATCTCTTTAATTTGAGCCTCTTAGTTGGGAAATATCAGTAGGAATCTTTACTTAAAATACCAGCAGCCAGCAATAATGGCAAAAAACCCCTTTCTAGTTCTCTGTCTAATCTTTGTTTAAACTTCCAAAGGTGTGCAAAGCAAGGCTACAGAACTGTCGGTTTGCGCAGGAAGAAAATGCATCACTCATTGTTAATTTTCAATGAACAAACATCTCTTTAAGTAACTTCTCTGACTCCTCAAGTCTGCAATATACTAATATGTATTTTTTAAGCACTTATCTCTCTAGTTTTGCAAATGGCAAAAAAATTTCTGATATTTATGTTAATATACTGCTAACATCTAATATCATGAATCTTTGAATTCTTAAGATTTAGCCAGATGCAGAATGTTCTTACTACATATTTTTTTGTAACAAAAATGCACAGTGCATTGATGTACAGTCATAAATGTTACATTCAATATGGGTAAAATTTGGACATGATCTTATAGAGATATGGCACACTTCAAAATTTTCAGTGAACCTGAAATAAAAAATAAGGTGAGGTGTGATGAATTGTGGATGAAGAGACAAAGGGATAGATTAAGTGAGATTTAGCAAGTTGGCAGTTGCAGTGTTATTACTGCTCATTTGCAGGTGTGGTGGGACAGAGAATATGTGAGGAATAGTGATGGAGGCAAACAGAAAACTGATTCACCAGCTTCTTTCCTGCCATAATTCCCTCAAAAGCTGCTTCTCTTCTCCACTTTCCAGTGGAAGCATGTGTGAAAGAAAGCAGCAACAGAACATACTTTATTATACTTTATATCACATAAAAGAAATAAAAAGATTGTTTGCAAAAGTGGCTTGAAACTGACAGCTCACTTGGGCTGACACGGTGGCTGATGCACCTCTTTGGACATCCCCAAATTCAGCTGGACCAGCAGGGCTGCATGCAAGTGCACAGGGCAGAGCACCCCTCATTGCAGCTGGACCAGCAGGGCTGCATGCAAGTGCACAGGGCAGAGCACAGCGATGCCCAGATGTGTTGAGCTGCTTCAAATATGCAGGTGTATGTAGGCAGATGACCACGAAGTGGAGACATAACTGGAGAGCAACAGAGTCCATTTTCTTGCTCTAGGGCAGAGTTCCAGAAGAAGTAGCGCTTGGGAATGCCTGTCATACTTTCAGATGTCAGCATGCACTCCTGAGAGAGTATTCCCCATCTGCTTTAGAGCAGATTTTAAACAAGAGCTGCAGAGTCCTTAAGAGTATGTTTTGAAGTTACCTTGCAGTACTTGCTCTAATCACTGCTTCTGTCTGGCAGCTCATATTGTGATCATCTTTAACCCCAATTCCTGAGAAATAAGACTCTCTGATTGAATGGCTCTGTGATACCTCCATACTGGAGAAATGATTAATAAAGGAGTGCTGTTTCTGGATGGTATGTGGACAGTTCATGCCACTGCTATAATCAAAGACATGATTCTACAGTCACCTAACACTGACAGAAAATTACTTTGATATTGGTGTGCCCTAAGGGAGAGGGGAAAAAAAGCTAAATATTCAGGATTAAATACTTGCTACTGTGAAGGATAAAGTGCTTTCTGAGTCAATAGGAAACCAACCAGGAAACCAACCAGCAGATTACTAAAAGAAAACTTAATTTCACCCATCACTTTGCTCCTGACTGGTCATGTCATAAAACCATATGTAAGGCTTCACTTCAGTCATGCACAAAACAGAGATATTAATAGAGTACATGGCTGGTTTTCTTTTTACATCAGTCATCGAAGTGAAAAAATAAAATAAGCTTTTACAACCATTAACTTCTCTGTCATTTGCCTGTTGAATAGGCATTCTCCAGATTAATTTAGTTCAAAATCAACAAAGCTTCATTTAATTTTGTGTATTTTTCTTTAAATTCCATATTTTTGTAAGCAGTCTCACAACACAGTTTTCCATAGACATACAGTTTCCAGGATGTGCAATTGAATCCACAAACTGTCAGTTTACCTAAGTTTACGTTTTTGGTGAATAAAATTTTTGACTGAAAAGCTTTGAAAAGCTCTAATGATCATCTTTGTCCTTCTAACAGAGTTCTGGGGAGCTTGATTATGAACTTGTCTTGAGATAAGTTTATGAACACATCATGAGAATATCTTGTTTCAGTTGTTATATGAATGTAAGGGTTTTTTAACATGCAGGTTGTGACAAAATCTCTTATATTCCTGAAATTTTACAGTAGTCTGCCTCAGAGCATGAACTTTTCATGCTGTGATTTAGTTATGCCAAATGGGGATACTGTATGGAAATTCTTTTTTTAATCCAAAGTTTTTAACAAAGCCAGTTTGCATAGCAAAAAGAAGGATCTTGTTACTCAAGAACAGAATTTCATGGATGTTGCTTTCTTGGTGGCTCATCACTATGCTTCAGGTATATTAATCTTTTCAAGGGAACACTCAAGGCAAAGTTTGAAATTATATGTCTCCAGACATACAATTTATATATCTGTAGACAAAAAAATTTGTAGTGGTAAGTATTTCCACCAGAACTTTCTCATGCACCATTTTTGAAATGATTTTGTGTTGTTTTTACTGAGCTTTCCTGTCAAAAACCAGCTTTCATCACCAGACTGGGGCCTTCTGTTCAGCATTTTTAGAGCAGTCAGGGGTGAGGGTATGAGACTCCCATGCCTGCATTAATAAATTGCCATTTGCCTCTGCTCTACTATCCCTTGCTCCCTCTGCAGCAACAGATCACATACTGATAGTAAATCAGCTCCAGTATGTTTTCCTAATTTTAGTTTTGGGCTAATCTATCTATATAGCAAAAAACGTCTGGTCTAGTTTTGCTTTAAATCTGATCTATATAGCAGGAATCTGATCACCAAGGGACCAGTGGAGTCACACCAGGTCAAGTTCTTTACCTGCACGGAGTTAAAGTGGAATCTATGTGAATAATAAGGTACTGCTTTATATTATGTTATGTCATTTTTATAGGAGTAACACCAATAATAAAACTTTGATATTAGAGCAGATTTAGGCAATAAATTCTAGACAAGTAAAGAAACCCAGACCATGATACCGCCAAGACACAAGAAAGATGAAAAAATAATTTTGGTATGAAATTGTCAGGCCCCTCATATGAATTTGCAGAGTTTATGTTATAAACAAGATATTATTTTAAAAAGTAATCCTTGCAATAATTTTGCTTGATAGACTCCTGGTAAACCATGCATCATGAGCATCCGTGTGACTACCATGAAAATTGAGGAAAAAAGTTATAGAATTTATAATGGGAAGTTGCTTTTCATTCTGTAATTAATCTGCTTTATGTAAAAAACAACACTGGTCTCACGAAATAAAAAGAAAAAACTTGAAAGAAATTCCTCATTGAATGTCTTCATTTCTGCTCTCACTTGAATTTTACAGTGCTTCCACATATTTTTGGAAGTATGTTTCAATGTTTTCAACTTGCTAGAAACTATATTTTTAAATTTTGTGTCTCTTTTTATGCTGTCAAAATAGCATACTGCTTTGTTTCCTGTGCTTTATAAATCTGAGAGAATCTCAGGGTCATCCTGAGGCAGCATGAGAGAATATAAAAAAATTTTTATAGCCTGGGGGTAAAAAAAAAGCCCTTCCCAAATCAACAGTATGTTAGGGGATTTCTGCTCCCTAAAGTAACATTACTGCTTATGCACTCCTGGCTAAAGTTCTTTTTTACTTGGCCTTAGGAAGAGTGCATAAACAGCAACATCGCTTTAGTCAGAAGGAATTAATTATTGAAATCAATTATTGTTTCTTTCAGACTACTGCAATCAGTCCACAATGACTTGATGAAAAAAATAGTTTTCTTGCTTGCTGTTTTTGTGAAGGTCAAATCAAATAAATCAAAAAAAGCAGGTTTCTGGCATAAGACTTCTACTTCTTCTATCCTCACAGATTTTTTTGGTTTTTATTTTGCATAATACTATGTTGGCAGGGAGTAATAGTCACACTGGTAGTAGGTAGAAAACAGGTATTGTTTTGGTCAGCTAAATTATAGAATACAGTCTGTTTTTATCATACAAAATCTTATTAAATCAGATTTTCTTCAACATAGCATTTTTTCTGTATTCAAAGGCTTGAAATCTGCAATAAAATGCTCCACAGTTGGGGTTACATGCAAGCACAGGGAGAGAGCTGGGTACTGTTCAAGCTCTCTCACATGACACAGGATGCCCCAGGGCAGGCATCTAACATCTGATTTATACCAGACCAGAATCTGGCCCTTTATTTCTTACTAAGGTCATTGTTTTTCTTTCTTTCTTGTGATTAAAGGTATTCCTATCTTATTTCTCTTGCCATAAAAACCCATTGAGTGAAAGAGAAAATCCTTTTTCCAGCTGTATTTTCTAACATATTCGTGGCCACTGGGAAGACTATAAAGCACCCATGATTTTCAAGTTTTCTCTTTAATGTAGGCTAAACTACTGTCTTCTTTGTTACTATCTTGCTTATTTTTTAGTTCCCTAGAGTCCACGCCTTTCTGATGTTATACTTTCGGCCTTACACAAAACTTGTTCTAAATATCTAACTTTTTCTGGAAAAGGTGACTCTACATTTAGAGGCTGCTCCCAGAATGGGTATTTCCTGACACCTGAACATTAACTGTCTGTGAGCAACACATGGCTTCTTCAAAGATGTGTCATAGAGGGCAACAGCCAGAACTTCCTGCAATTACCAAAATACCTCTGTGAGCAATATTGGTTCAGGGTTTTCAGATCCCGCTAGAACTTGAACTTGCCACAGAGGACAAGAGGTAACAGCACACATGCTGCCTTCTTGTAAAATTCAGGAGGAGCTCTGACCTCTCCTAACTGCAGGATGCTGTGTGCTGATTTAAGTGCTTTGGCTTCATTAAACTTGCTGGAGGAAACACACAAACACACATACATGCTGACAACAATATGTATTTTTGTAATTATTGACAAAAGGTGCTATTCAGTTTAATAATATGGCCTGATGGGTTAAGGATTCTGAAATCTCTGAATTAACCACCCCTCTCTTGAGTGTCCTAATACATAAAATTTATATTTATGTGTAGCTATGTTAATATACGTATCAATGTGTTGACATGATACAGTAATTGTGGATCATATACTTTGATACTTCAAATTGCTACAACTCCACTGGAGCCAGTGGTTCCATGTTTATTATGACTATAATTACAACAGAAGATACACTTCTCTGTACCTTAAATTGCAACTTTGGCAGCTGTTATCATATATCTGCTTCTTATTTGATAGATTACTGAAAGCTTTCCTCAGCTGGCCGCAGCACTGCTGCCTGCCAGGCGTGCTGACAGTGCTGACTCTAACAGACATTGTACATCACATTCCTCTGCTCTGGGCCCACAACCAGTGATTTACTGCGTGGAAGCAAAGATTCTGCTCACACCC
This sequence comes from Euphonia xanthogaster, assembly GCA_034509185.1. Taxonomy (NCBI): domain Eukaryota; kingdom Metazoa; phylum Chordata; class Aves; order Passeriformes; family Fringillidae; genus Euphonia; species Euphonia xanthogaster. The sequence continues at coordinate 32,358,009 of JAYDZK010000268.1, read as the reverse complement.
TTACAAAACAGGTTCAGTGTTGCTTGAGATGCCAACTGTATAAAGCAACATCTTAGTATTGGTCTGTGGGGCTCCTGAATCTGATGGCAGAGCAACTTCTGCTTCACTCTATAGGAGCTAGTGGCAGACTGGGAATATTTCCCATCTCAATATAAAGTTGCGGTTTAGTTGCTCCCTAAATTGTGTGATGCTTTCCTGGAGATATTGTTATTATTAATGAACATTAATAACATTTCTAGCTCTGAAACCAGAGCTTTCTATGTTCTTAAGTGATGATGTTTTATTCTATAAGCCTTACTACAGCTGATAAAACTTGGAGAAATTTCTATTTCTGTTTACAAAAAATTCAATAGATAACAAAAACTTGTTTAACTGCAAAAGGTGAATTTATATTCTTCAAGGGATAGAAAAGTATATTGCTTTTGTGGTCAGAGATTCTGTCAAAGAATACTGGTTCTGAAATTGATGGTCATTTTTTGCTTCATGCAGTGCATGAAATACGTTATTAATTTTATAATAGAAGAGTTAGTTTAAAAATTCAGGATTGACTGAGTTCTCCTGAGTGAAAAGCTGTCACACTCATGTATTCTCGAATAGTCTTACATATGAATTAGTGAAGAAAACTGCATATACTTATTCTGACTTTATGGATGTATAGACTTAATTCTCTGGTGTGGCCTGCTGGTACTAGCAAGGGACAGAATTTTGGTTAGCCCTACACAAACACACAAATTATTGAGAACTCAAAAATATTGTACATGGAGTACTTGAAAATATGCAGAAAATATTATTTTCAGGTTTTTACATGTAGCCTTTTGCAACGTGGAAAATATAATGAAATTAAATCAATGACAAAATATCTGTGGCCTCTTATAAAGAAATAGAAATTCCAGAAGATCTTCAATATACTTTGAGTTAACAGGAAAGTGACCTAAACGGCACTGATAAAAAAGAAAGTGAGGAATCAAAAAAGGGCACTATTCATTTCATCTCTGTTTCTGATAATCTTCATTTACTTATCTTTCTTTGCTACATTTTTCCTGCCCGCTTTCCTTTTATCAGCTTTCTATTTTTTTTTTAAATCTGCTTAGTCAAAAGTGAAAGGGAAGAATTTCTAGGACTATATTAGAAAGACTTCAGTAACTCTAGGTGAAAATTCTTTATATTATGATTTCCATTTTATAAATGTCGTTAAACCTGAAATGTAGAAGTGTATAAAAAAATCTCAAATGCTATTTTTTTCTTACTTACCTCTTAAACTCTTATTTAAAAATTAATTTATGAGATCTTAATGAAGACTTCTGTATTTTTGATGACTCTTGAGATTTTGCCTTGTAATAAATAAAAAGAAATAATAATGATGCTTAAAAAGTTTTGCCTGGGAGTACATTCCCATCCAGAGAGCCCTGCATTTTGTCTGGAAGGAGAGGGTTTAAATGCAAGGTCACTTTTTATTCTTCATATCATCACTATTCTGATTTTAGTGTATTAATGGTGTTTGCCATTCGTGAAGTAACTGGTCTCTTAAATCAATAAGCACGCTCAGCTGCTTGCCATTAAAATCAATCAGTGCTACCCTTCTGTCTGATGTCATACTCAACTCTAAATATTAAGTAAGCTGTCACCTGGTTTTTCATTGTGTTTCACCTTTCAGAAGATAGATTTCTTCTCTATCAGTTATATGTAGAAGTTTTATTAATTATCTCTGATATTTCCCTGTGGAATCAGGATCTCTTTAGGAACTGACTGTCCACTGTACTTAAAAGTATAATATAAGATAAATGGTTTGAAATTACTGATGTTTAAAAAATTAACATAACGGGAAAAATTGTGACATTATGAATAAAGACTGGAGAAATACATTTGGATATTACTACACTTTGTTTAGATATTAGCCAGTAGAATAACCTTCTATCTCCATGGTCAAGTTTGGAAAATATGCAGGTCAGTTATACCTAGATATGACTTTTTTGTATTGCGATTCAATTTGAAAAATTCTCAGAAATGCACTTTCATGATCTTCTGATTATTGAGTGTATGAGACAAATGGGAGAAATCCTGTTTCATTTATTTCATGATAAATGCAGTGAAATTAAAATTATTTCAGAGGAATTGATTTTCAACTCTTAATGCCCAGAGGAGCTCTTCATTGCTTACACAAAGAAGAAAAGAACAAAGATATTAAAATTAGCACATGTGGGACTTAATCCGCTCACTTTGACAAAGGGAAATGCAAATTATAAATGAGATAAAATAGACATATGAAAGCATGCTTTTCTTGAAGCCAGCAGAAAGTGATAGAGCTATTACTCTTGCCAGGGAGGATGCAGTGGGTGGGAACATTTGGATTTCAGTGGGGCAAAACCTTGTGAAGAGAGAGGACCATGCTTAGCCTTTCCCACTTCTTGGGTTGCACTAACCAGCTTTGGGATCAATGGGGTTATGCAGAATTCCTGCTTTATCTTGTGTGTAGGTAGCCTTTATTCCACAGTGTTCCTCTGCTGGACTAAATCAGACACAGTTCTCCAAACTGAAGTTACACTGCTTTGAACACATTCATACTTTTGTATGATTTGCCGCACATTTGCATTTCAGGTTTGAGTCCTGTGGCCAAACATGCTTTTTAAGGACTATATATTCTGTGTGAATCCTTCTTATTGGATTCTTATAACTTTTAGTTGCAGCAAGCTTGAGATTCAAATAGGATGTCAGAAAAAATTAGACTTCCCAATTAGCAAAAAAAGAGTTAATCCATTTGTTTTCTGCATCTCAATAATATGAGAGGATCTCAACTAGATGAATTTGAATGACATGTACTTGAATTTCATTTAACACTTCAGGATAACAGACTAATATTTCTATACAGACATCTCAAACTCCAAAACACTTGTCTGTCTTTACAGACATTGCAAAAATCTTTCTACCATGATCACTATGGAATCATAGAATGGTTTCTGCTGGAAAGAGCCTCAAAGACTACGTTGCTCCAACCCCCCTGCCATGGGCAGGGCCACCTTCCTCTGCAGTAGGTTACTCAAAGCCCCATCTGACACGGCTGTGAACACGACCACAAATGGGGCATTCACTGCTTCTCTGGGCAGCCTGTTCCAGGGCTTCGCCACACTCACCACAAAGAATTTTTTCCTAAAATCTAATGTAAACCCACCCTTTTTCAGTTTAAGGCCACTAGTCCTTGCAGAGACTGCAGAACCTTCCGTATTTCAAAGACAGCAATGCTTAATTTTTTGTCTTAGCAGCTACTTTTGATGGTCAAAACATATTCCCTAGCTATCTGACAAGGTTTTTCATTTTGCTTCACCTTTCTGTTGCTCTAAAAGCTAATCTTGACCAGCCCTTTCCATTTACTCTGATTTTCCCAAGAGGATTTCTTTTTTATTTCAGCTAATTAAAATGAAACAAAAACTGAATTGTCTTTCTGAAATGGCCCTGTGATTTATTAATATCTTCAACTGGAGCTTCCTAGGCAATTCTATGGCAAACAGTAGTGCTCACATGCAAAGAGATTGCTGTTACTAGGGAAACTTTAGGTAGATAAGACATCTTCCTTGAATTGTTTCTCTTCTGAGACTAAGGTACATGAAGAAATTCATTGCTTAGGTTATGTGGTGGGTCATATTAATGACTCCATTTCAGTCAAATAACCCCATAGACTATAACAAATTCCATTTCAGATGAAATTTTAAAAATTATTTCTCATTGAGCCATCTTTAAGTTAGGTTACCACTTGCTCAAAAGCTCAATTCAATACACTGTAATACAGTTTACACTATTAATTTCATCAACAGAGATTATCCTTCATGAAAAATGGATACTTTTCTCTCAAAGCAGCACATCTAGAGCCATTCCAAGCCTCTCAAGTCCTAAGTGAGTTTGCTTCCAAGCTAAGCTAACATGCATAAGAAATACAATAGCAGCAATTTTTATTATTAACCACACAGCTTTAAAGAATAAATGTATAGGATTTTAAGGTATATTACATATTTTTTGAATTTCATATTTATCACTTTTTAAAATTAATTTATTTATTATACACGTTGTAGTAGTTTTGTTTTTTCAGCTTTTCCAATCACAATAGGTAATCTGTTTTGTTCTATAGCTTAATTTTCTCTGGTTTTGATGAATAGTTTACACTGCTTCAGCTTTTTATTCAGTTTTGTAGTCTGCTGGGGCTGTTTTGTTTAGTTTGGGTTTTTTTACTAATGTATCCTTTCTCTGTTGACTTGATTAACTTTCAATAAATTTATTAATTTATTATTAAATATTTTCTTTCTTTAGAGAACAACTGCTTTGGAGGCATCACAACCCATTAATAGTGAATTGCCTCATATTATTAATATAAATTTACAGTTCTTACAATAGTAATCTGGACTAAAAACACTGTATCACTACTTAGGCATAATCTAGTTTCAGAAATGAGAAAGAAATCTGTGCTCTTTCTTTTCCATAGCTAGTAAACTGTGAAAAGAATAAACTTTTTTTTTAGCATTACAATCCAAGCTTACAAATAAAATTATAAATTAGTCTGGAGTCATTGCAAAGAAGAAAAAATTAACATAATTTTTAAAATGGTTGTGCAAAGGCCTGGTTTTGCTTCAATGAAAGGAATCCTCGAATGTAGTTGTCTCAGAACAGACACTAACATCCATCAACCATTATGCAAATGATACCACAATCCTAGATTTTCCAAGGTGGTTCAAAATATACACTTATTCCACCAAAATGAGGAATTCTTAGCCTTGGCTTTTTAAACTTCATTTAATTTATTTTATTATAGCACATATTCTCTGCAGGAATTACGGTTTAGTATGTTAAGAAGACACTGGGATAGTTTTTGGCCTGATGTATAAACCTTGTCAAGATATAGCCTCTTCTTATGTTCAGGTTGCCTAGTTGTATTGAGTATGCAAGTTAAATGGCAAGCATTTGTTTGAAATTTTTGAGCATTTGGTAGTTTTAATAAATGATAATAAATAGGTCTTCTGCCAACACATTTATCTAACTCAAATGTGGTTTGACCTTTTCTTTATGAACAATATATAATCCTTACATGACTACAAGGAAAGCAAGTATTGGACTGAGTTAGATGCTAACCTGTTTGTAAAAAAAAGTGTCTAAGCTGGTCTTAAAGCTGCCCTAAACAACTTTCTCCAGTGTGTTATCCATTGCTTTTTGCTAAAGTGTTTCCCAATCACTGTACTCCAAGGTTTAAGACTATTGATTCTTGTTTACAAAAACCCCCAAACAGACAAACAAACAAATAAAAAAAGATGTCTTACTTTTTAACAGTGAGCAGAAGATAACAAAACTATTTTACAACTTCAGCCAACTGTGCCATATTGCTCCTTGAAAGCAAGTTAACTCATAAATGAATAACAACGAATTTACAAACATCCTCTCAATTCATGTTGGCATAAATGAATGAGATGCTAATTGTTAAAATGTATGTTGAGCTTTATTATTAGCGATGCATTCAGATTTTTTTCTGCTTTCAGCATTGCTGTGCTTTCTTGGTTTCACATTACTGGGCCCAGAATTACTTGTGTACATGTGTTCTATGGATTATAGAGTAAAAATCCAACATCATATCAGACCAATCCAGCTGAGAACAGTCTCAGACAGCAGCCAAGAGCCAGTGATTTGAAAAGACTATATGCTCAGGCAAGTACAGTGTGGTACTTCTCCATTTCTGGCAATAAGGATCAACAAGCCAGAGACTGTGTCCAGGTCAATAAAATTTAGTAGATCCTATCATTCAAAAGCACCACTGTTTAATAAAACATATTGTGCACACATTTCATAATGCTTGTTTTAAACATGCTGCTGGTAATTAAATTGGTGCCTTGTAAGTCTTCCATCATACATATATAATCTCTCTCTCTCTCTCTCTCTCTATATATATATATATATCCATGCACATCTATATAGAGTGATATAGATATGAGAATCACCATTCATCTCTTGATTCTATGAATATCCATGATACACTTCTGTAATCTCTTTTCCAAAATGCAGCCTCCTCATCTGCCTAGCTTCTCCCTGGGTAAAAACATACCTCTCATCTAGTGTGCTGGTCTTTAATGTCTTTTATTTTCTTCTAAGTGTATTTCTCTTGATACTGGGGACCAGATCTGCTCACACTGTTCAAGTGGAGTGGGTGTTTAAATACTCCAAGGTTTGGGCTGTAGCCCATATACACTTACTCATTGTGTATCAAGACAACAGAGTCAAGAGTTTAATGATTTGCAGCAGTTTAAATTTATTAAGAACTTGAAACCAAAGGAGGATCTTATTGAAACCAATAGCATTTATCAGGCTATGTCCTGATAAATGCTATATTCACTCAATGCTTTTACATGAATTAAGTCCAACATGTTGACTTGCATGTTTATAGTTAAGCTGAAAATAAATGCTTTGTTGGACTGAGTCCCAGAAATCTGCCTCCTTGAAAGAGTCCACAGAGGTTCATCAGCAAAAGTTCATTGCTAGTACAGAAGTTGCCTATATTTTGCAGTGAAACTCTGCTTACTTTGTCCTTGACCTAGTATATTCTGCTTCCGCATTTGGAAACTTTCCCAAAATATTTTTTTCAGTAATTTCTCAGATAATGTTGCCTTAAATGTCCTACCACTCTTATCCCTTTTTATTGGAAGCTCTAGCTAGTTATAGATGACATCTTAGTTTTGCTCTTTCAAGTTTTAAACCATTATTTCCTTTGTCCTTCATTATAGTACTTTAAATAAATATTTTATACTTTTTGTCTTTTAATTTAGTGTTTAGCATTTGACATAATTTTCCTTCACACATACTCAGTTTTACTTATAATAGTCCCTTCTGCATTGTGTGTAATATCTTCACTCTCATTGTCTCTTTGGGAACAGTACATTTTTTAATGTCTTATACCAAGACTTTTCCAGTCTAATCTTCAGGGTCAGAAATAGTTCAAAGAAGTCCCTTGTTCTGGCAGATTTTATAGCTCACCTGCCTGATAGAGTATAGAGTATTTCTCCCTACAGATCTAACTGATATATGTTAGGAGAAAACGGGGCCTAACCTAAAGATGTTCTTTCTCATTACTACTGATACGTTTGGAACGACACAAGGAATAATGCGCCTGGTAAATCTAGAGACTAACATAGTTTGTGCTTTCAATGAGATATAGTGAAGTAACAAATCAACTTTTTAGGGTTAGAAGCCTCTTGAGCTTTCTTTTTTTAATCAGACTATTGATTTTCTCGCAACATTCATTGTCTAAAACTTGATCACTGCCAATTTTCACCTTCATACCACAGGATGTACTGCAGCCTGAATAAAAGATCTTGAAGTTCACAGAACTTCAGATGAAAATAGAAATCTTAAACTTTTTTTTTTTGTCAGTAAAAAAAACACTCCTGTAAAAGAAGGGAAAATATTGTTGCAAAATATTTGTTGTATTTTACCGCTTCATCCTGTAAAAACATTCATTAAGCTGTTTAGTCACTCTGTGACAGGTATGCAAATGTTACAAGGCATATTTTATCAAGGCTCAAGCTAGCAGTGATGAACAGAGCTATTATGGGATGATATGCAAAAGTTCTCATGCATACCATGTTTCCCCTATGAGAGTAGAAAATTTATGAAAAGTAATCAGTATCAACAAAGCTTTCTCTCCTCTGTAGAGCAATACAGCTTGAGTCTTCATAAAAGGATTTAATAAAAAATACTTTAAAACAACAATACATAATTTAGTAGCAAAGTAAATATTTTTAAATAAATATATCTCTCTCTCACTCTCTGTAACTCTCTGCAATCAGACCCTCCATAGTTTGGTCCAGTTTTCTATTTTGCCTTTGTTGGCTCATGATATTTTTCTGATGTCCTGATATTAACCTGAATTATCTTGTATACTACCATAAAAACAAAACTGCTTCTTTATTAAACCATGAGGATAAAGAAGCCAACCTTGCAAAAGTCTTTTAAACCCAGTAGTGTACAGCTGGTTTTAGGGTTTATTTATGCCTGTTATTCAGTTCCAAGTCCCACAGGAAATGCTGCTTTTAGCTTTTCTTTAAAATCAAAAGATGCACCTCAAAATATTTAGAATAGATTTCAACTTAATGGAAAAAGGAAAGAAAACGTACGTTTATAAGAAACTCTCAAATCCTGCAGTGAATCTAAAAAGTCCTAGTCCTCCTTTCTATACAATATGCATTTTCTGGTAATTTTATTTTCTTCAGATCTGCTTTACTGGATAAAAGAACAGTCATAAACAATGGTATGAAACAGAGGATACTAGGGAGAAGAAAAGGATCTGTTTGTCCCTATGGAAGTCCTACACCAGCAGCTAATTTTCACTTGCAAAAATAAGAATCTCTCCAAGAAAGAAAGAAAGAAAGAAAAAAGAGCCTAAGGCAAACAGAAGGAACTATTCTTGTAAAATTTTAAAATATGTATGCAATAGGAGGGAAGTTTAAGTGGAAACATGCTATTGATATGCTGCTGTAGCTGGGATTAGATTGGTGCAGTCACTTGGTCTGAAAGAAAATTATTAGTGAGGCAATGAAATCAGAGGACTGAAATTTTCTAGAAATTAATAAATGGTTGGTATGAACCAATGACCATCAAAGAAGTAAAAAGCAAATCCAAATAGTTATCAGGCCTCCAGATATTTCTTGCGTTAGTGTTACCAAGTTCTAAGGTGAAAAGAAGAAATTATTTTCCCGTTGACATTTCTCATATATTTTGTAAAAACAGTCGATGAAACTTTGTAATAATTCCAAAGGTCTGAAAAAAAAAATAATTTCATGTTTCAGATCAAGAAACAAGTACGTTTAAATGTCAGCTTGATTTTGAGGGTTTGTTTCAGGGAGTCTGATCTTATATGTATAGATGGAAACTACTGAAGATGACACAGAAAGCGTATGTAAGGATAGCAGTACATCCCAAGACTCATATTTGTGGTTTGTTTGGAGGGGTTTTTTTGATTTTGAGTTTCAGATTACGTAATTCAGTTCTCTCAGGATCTTTTTTAATTAACTGCTTCTCTAGAAATTAATCAAATGTTACCTATATGACCTTGGAGCATCTTGGTAACTATATAGCACCAAGGAGTATGGATGTAGAATGAAATTGAATTGAATAGATATCATGAGTTAGGATAATTCAGTTAAGCACTGACATGTTAGAGCCACTGTAACCATAAGTTTATAAGGAAAAAATCCTTGGTACATAGAAATAGATATTTACAGTTCTTCTGGTATATCAGTTGGGCACCTTTATTATGAAACAATGGAGAATCAGTGCATGGTAATGAGATTCCTAGAAGACAGAAAGTGCCAATTTATACAGCGAAAAGAGGAAGATGAAAGGGAGGTATAGTGTATTGAAAAAAATTCACATGTTTTAAAACAAAGAATGTAGAAGGACTGTCAGCCTGCACTGATCAGCATAGACAGATAGAAATTAATTATATTTTGTTTAAGAAGCTGCCTCTGCAAACTTGGTCAATTTTAAAAAGCACATTAGAAGATTTTTCAAACTGGCTTTCCAATTACCTTGGATGGCAGGCAAAGTGCTTTGAAATGGAATTTGTTTTAAATTGGTAAATGCAACCAATTCTGACTCACATTATTTTCCTAATTCATAACATGGTGTTACTGGTCAATGTAATTCTAAGAGGTACACCAAAAAAAGCTTTATTTTCTTTCAAACACCAGCAAGATGAGAGTATCAGGGAAAAACTGCAAAATGTTATTATTTAAGGCAGACTGGATGAAGTAGAAAAGACAAAAGGGCTTGCCCAAGAGGAAAACAACTTTGCTTGCAAAATTATGTATGAGCCCTTGCAAGCAACAGCAGAGTGTGCCTGGAAAAGATATCATTCTGACATCAGGAAATGTACCATCCTGATGTTGTTTATGGCATCTCATGGTGTGTGTGACGTCCAGGTAAGGGTAAATCATCTGTCAGAACTGCTAGGCAACAGTGTCCAGTCTCTGGGATGACTGTGCAAGGAATGCTTTTATCCTTTTTTCATTGGCTGACTGGGTTGTCTTTTTAAGCTTGCCGGAAAGCTATATAGGTACCCTTCTAAAATGAAACAAAATATTTCTCCTTCAGCCATTTTGATAATTTTTTGGCTGAATTTAATTCTCAGTAGGTTTATATTCTCAAACAGTGCTGTTGCATTCTACCTAAATGCAACAACACTGATTCCTTCAAATTCATGGTATTCTCTGAGAGTGGACTCCATAGAAAAACTCATCAAATACAAGGAATCACAAAGAGAAATTTCTTCAACAAGGTTTTAAGACAACTTAAAAGTAACAGAGGAACAGATAGCAGCCAGTTCTTTTTATCTGACAGATTTTAATTTACATTTTTTTTTAAATATACATGGTGTAATTTGTTGCTAAATTGTGTTGGTATCACTGCCACCTCTTCCTCAGCCAAAAGGGCAATGGTATTTTGTGGGAGGAGGAGATCTATCATATTTGTGCCATTTTCGATGCATATTTTGCAAACTCTAGCTGCTAGAATAAACCATGCTATAATATAAATTACAAACGGTTACTTCTTAAGAAGCAAAAAATTGAAACAGATCATATCAGAGTATTGCACTCAATTAAGTAGTTGCCAATATGTTGCAACTTTTCCCACTTTGGTAGCAAATAGGCTGTCCACATTAAAAAAAAAAAAAGTTAAGGGTTAGGTAGTATAATAAAAACATTCAATGCTGGCATCATGACCTATATTAATTCTCAATCGCTTTATTAGGCAAAAGAAAGCACCTCTCCAGCTGGCATTTATCAGCACCAATTTTTCTTCATTGTTAACAAGTGTGCAATTACTACATAATGTAAGACAAGAGCACATTAAAAAAAAAAAAAAAAAAACCAAAACC
>JAYDZK010000268.1:32321274-32336347 GCA_034509185.1 Euphonia xanthogaster | reverse complement strand
CTTTTTCTGGTTGCATGTTCCCAAAGCTCACAGAAGAGTGGAATAATTTTACAAAACACATAGATTTTTCTTTTTTTCAGCATAGAAGATTGTATTTACAATGATCTAATAATATTGTCCTAAATTTCAATCATAAACATAATACGTTAACATTAATCCTGACTAAGATAAATTTTTAACTGCACTTAGCATATTTACATTTCCTCTTCTGTTTAGAAAGAATTCATCTTGGAACATTTATTCCAGTATCTGCTATGTTTTGATCATACACATTTCTGGTCTTTACTGTTCCAACAAATTGTCCCCCCAACAAATGGATTGATGAATTTTACCCAATACCACTTTCATTTTTGTCATTGACTTCTTAGTCACTTATCAAAATAGTCTGTAGATCATACCAGCCAAATCATCGAGTCAAAGAGATTTCCCCCAATGTGATTTGAAGCTGTCTCTAAACTGTCAAGATAGGCACTTAAATTTGAAGAAGTGTCCTTCACATTTGCCTGGAAATATCACCTGAAAGAAATATTTTGTAAACTTTTGCTGACGAAAAGATATTCTGGAATATTTTGCACATCGTGAAAGAACAATTCAGTACAAGGACACAGATTTTCGGATAAGTTGGAAAAGAAGAATTTAACAAAGTAAATTAATTTAAATATAGTGTGTTGTCTAAAATCAATAGGTCTTTGGAAATCAAATAGAGGCCCAGTGCAAGGCCATGTTTTAGAATGGCATTTATCAGATTTTTGAAATACCTGGTAGGTTGTGTATGGGTTTAAATCCCTCAGCCATTCCCAGGACGCTTCAGCACATCTGCATTTTTTATCTCAATGGGCACAACTGTTACAATAGCTATGACCACAGACACACATTTTAGCAGAAGGGCCTTACTAAATCCCATCGTGGCAAAAAGAAGCATGTGCATGGTCCCTTGGAAGTGGTTTAAACTGATCCCTAGTATCGCAAAATTTATTGATTTGTACCAACACTTTGCATCTACCTAATCATGCACGGATTACGATACGCACTAAAAGGTAGAAACAATCTAAAAACTTTTTGTTCATTGAATGAAATACTTTTTATTTACATGACATATATGACATTAGACAAATGTCCAAGGCTTAGCTTCACAAAATTTAAATGCATGAATTGTAACCCACAGAAAGCAAAATGTAATTCTTCCATCCTGGATTTGACTCTTAAAATTGAAGCATTAATTTCAGAAACACCTAAGGGATCTAGGGAGAGAATTTCTATTATAGTTCAGTGGGATTTGTGTCCGTAACCTCTTTAGCCTCACTTAAAATCGCAGTCAAAGATTAATCTCAGAATGAAATGTATCTTTTGCATATCTGGACGGGTCAAGACCTCTGGAATAGAAGTTGAGCTCTCTTGTATGTCAGGCTATCTGTATGGAAGTAGTCAAAATATGTGCAAGATGCTAAACTACAACGTAGCACTCATTAGCTAAAAAATGTACAACAAGAATTCCTTATAGACTGAAAAACAGAAGTAATTTCATTGTAAGTGTTTGGGGACATTTTTATAGGTGGCAATCTAGCTTCATCAATACAATAGAAACCTAAGTAATTGTAATTTTTATTTGTTTTTCCTATTATTTTTTAATTAAAATTAAGGTACTAGAAAAACTCAGAGTTGAGTTTTGAAATTCAGGGAACTACCTCACACAGTGATTGCTCTGTTCTTTAATGTTCAGTGCCATTAAGAGTGGATTAGACAGAGCTGCCAGCCTGAGCTGTTTTAAACAAATGGAAAATCATTAACAGCAATCTTTCGAATCTTTGTGCACAGGGCTGCAACTGCTGGAAGGAAACAAGACCAGAAGAGGACCTGTAGAGATCTGGGTAAGCAGACACTGTTAGATTAATGACTGGCATTGTCAGAACTGAGTGATGGGGAACTGCAGCAGCTTCATAGGCTCACCCCTACTAGTGGGTGTTGCCATGGGTACCAGCTCAGAGGTGTCACATTAAAAAAAAAAGGGGGAAAGGGAGAGACAGATGAACAGCAAAAGGGAATAAAGAATACACACACCATAGCAATATAAAGAGACATTCTATGTACACAACAAAAATGGGGTATGTTATTATATAGTAGAATGTGAAAAAAAAAAGGAACAACCAATAATGGTTGAATTCTCAATGAAACCCTCTGAATAGCATGACCTAATTTATATATCTATGATTGCACATTTTTATTTACTGTTTAAAGTCCGGGCAATGATAGAAAAGACTCATTAATCACACATTGTCTGACAACAGAAAAGAGTTATTTGCGGCACGCAATCACTATTCATAAATTTATTGTTATTTAGGACCATATATATTCTATAAAAAATAAACTTAATAATTTATTGTCATTTAAAATCACAATTAGTTCCCAATTCAGCAAGTGACATCAACATCCCTAACCATCCCCAGCATGAGCAGTCGTCCTTTAAATTAGATGGACTGCTTAAACACTTGGTGATTTGTGTCTTATCAAAAGTAATCTTCTGAGGTAGCACAGAGGCTGTTTTTAATAACCTAGCCAGGGGGTGAATACCAACCATGAGTCATGAAACACCTTGGCTAAAAAGAATGGTCACAAGATAGGGAAGAAAAGGAAAAAAATACAGCAAAAACTCCCACACAAATAAACAACCCCTCACTCTCGGGGCGCTTTGAGCAAGTGCTTCCCAAAGGGCAGATACTATTTTTGTCACTTTACTGTTTACTTGTTTGGCTTCTATTTCAGTCAGATAGATATAAATAAAATCTTTATTCCTTCAGATCCGTTGAAAGTTTGCATAATGTCCATGTTCAGTGAAATAATTGTGGTGGTTTTTTGTATCAGGAAGTTTCAGTACGTGACAAAACTTAGTTTACAGCTGCCAAGAAATAAATGGATATCAATGAGTGCATTAAGTACAGAATATATTAATGCTTTGACAATTAAATTACATAATAAAAAATATATATAATTGTGTGAATTCTGTTTTGACTAACTTCTGCAGCACTAAAATTTAATTAACCAAAAAAAAGTGAACATAGAAAATATTTGGTGTGATGGGAAATAAGGGAGTTTAGTCCTGATTTCTAGTGTGTTGGCTAATCTGTTTCCCATGCATTACAATTTTGGCAATGGTCTAGCAAAAGCAAAATAATTAAAATAATATTTGCTTTATATATTTTATAACTTTTATTTTTATGTATTTCTTAAATATGTTGGCATTTAGCTGAATAGGTTATGTGCTATATTACACTTTTCAGAAAACATGGTGTGTCTTTTAACTATCTGATCCTCTAAACAATCTGTCAATTAAACCTTCTAAAAAGAGTGGAATGGAAATCAGAAAAAAATTATGTGGTAAGTAAGAAGCCATGCAAGTCATACAGCTGTGTATTGCCAGCTGCTTCCCTCTTTTTTTGGACATATCCCAGTGAATGTCTGAGATTTCAGATAAACAAGTATTTACATTAAAAGTTACACTACACTACTAAGTATAAATGCATTTTACCCCAATTTTGTAATTGTCTTGGGTGGGAAGTTTCTCACTTTGTTGAGGACACTATATGTTTATCTGGAATTTCTCCAGGAGGGAATTCCCTTATATTCATAAAAAACAGTATAACCAACAAAATAATGCCACTAAAAAAATTGTGTGTGATATGACAAGTAATGTTATCAAACCAGACAGATTCAAGAGAAATTATTTGGCACAATGGGTGTCCCAAAGTTCATTTTCAGTATACTGACTCAAGTTCTGAGCAAATTTATGATGGTTAAAGCTCACTATTATTTGATTGCTCTTGAATGATATCTCTGGAATAGTTTGCTGTCCTTTAGCTTCAAGTAAGTGTAATACAAAGCCATTAATCTCTTGTCTTCAAAATCAAACTCTTGACTACAGTGAAATCGAATACAATATTCATTAACACTAATCCAGTCTTCTGTCTGAAGTAGTATTTCTTATTAGACAAACACCGAAGTGTATCAAAACAACTTTATGTGAACATCAATAAACTCTACTGTGCAGACTCATATGGAAATCATTCTTGTGATGTCTGCATTATTGTGTTTTACAAATGAAAATGTGACTTCTGTCTTCAGGGTTTTCAAATTTACTTTTCATGAAAATTAAAATCCCATTCTCAAAAAGAAGTATACACAGTGCACAGAAACAAGGAATGAAGATAATGATATGAACAAAGGGGAAAAAAGAAAGATTTTAGCATCCAAAGAAACCTTGGAAAAAGAAACTTGACCTTTTAGTTGTCTCTTCGTTTTTCAAAAAAATTAAATGGAAATAACTAGAAGTCTAATTTAAATGTATTCACAAGCTACTGTACTATTTATTACCTATTGTGGAGCATGCTAAGCTATATTATATGCAGAAATGCCTAGACAGGTCTACTGTGAGTGATTACTCAGTAAGTGCAGATGACAGCTTTCTGTGACAGAATGTTTAACTCTAGTAGTCACAAGACCAAACAAAATTGTTTCCAAAAAATATTTTTTAAATATAGATTACAAGGCCTAGGAAAAGCATCTATTATTCACAAGTGGGGTCATCTCTATCCTAAATCTTTTGTCAGATAATCAAAACATTTCCACTTTTTTTTTTTTAAGAGAGACGTTTGCTCATGCTTGAGCAAAATCACTTTGCTAAACAGCTCAAATTAGTCCTCTGAAAAACAATCTACACCTTTAAGATCACATGGTATTTTCAAGAATCAAAGTAAAATGAGGATGATAACAGACAAATCCCTCCGGCTACTGCATCTTCTCCTTCTCCTCCCTCCTAAACACAGAGACCATATGATGGAACACACAGAACCACAAATTACTGTAGTGCACGGTTCCTACTTAATAATGACATCCCATAAGTTAGCAAAAATCTGCCAACATCTGCAAGCTTCTCTGCAGTGTTGTGAGCCAAAGTTAAAAATCATGTGTGACAGTGCTGTGGAAAATACAATTGATTCCATTCTGATTGTGTCAGTTCCAAACACAGACAATATTGATGATGCTGTACAGTAATCTTATTGGACTTGGGCCCAACTGAACATTGGTCTTTGTCAACTCATTATTCCTCTATCAGAGGGATCTCACTAGATTGATCTTGCCAGAAGCTCTTGATGTGTCTCACAAATCACTGTTCTGCTGTTGGCAGGCAGATTCGAGTACTGCACAGTAATTGCTGGATTTTTTTCCTTTCCCCAGAAGGCAGTGACTACATACTGCAAGTCATTGTCATACGAGAGAATATAACTGCCCTAACAAGATAATGTAGTTAACTGTGCGGTATCTGATTGTGCCAAAAAGATGTGGTCATATTATATATGTTACTAAAGGAGCAAAATTATTTCAAAGCTAAACTTTTTTTTTCTTCGTCCTTACCATCCCTTAAATAAATAGCCCAGGTTTTCACATTTTTAGTGTGAAAACTTGTTCAGATAAATTGTATGATTTTGAACTGCAAGACAAATGTGGGAAGATCTTAATTGGCCTCTTGCCATTTACATATATAGAAACAAACCACACAAGTGTTTGCACAATCAATACTGCACTGCAAAATTCAGACACAGACATTTGAGTATCTGACAAGAAGTGATTACATCTTGGAAACTTCTTTTATGCGCTTAGCCAGAGGAAATAAACTTGTTGGCTCCTAAACTCTTTGCTTGTCCCTCAGAAAGATCCAAGAAGATTAAGGTTAATCTTTGGCCTGGGTAAATGCTTTCCTTAAGATACTATCAACATATCCTCTGGCTAGTCTTAGAAGAACACAATGACAAAACCAAATTTAAACACTTGATGCCCTGAGTCAGATAACCTGGATAATAGCAAGAGGCTGGACTGGAGTTTCTCCAGGAAAGCTTAGGCTTTATGTTGGCCGAAAGAGCCTCTGGCAGGCAGCTTCATTCCCACAGTGCAAATGGGGAGAATAACAACCCTCGAACAGCTAAACTGAATTATCCATCTCTGGCTTCTTGCTCTCTTTGTGGATGACTGCTTTTTTGGGAAGGTGCAGGGGCTGAGAAGTAGGTGGAACACATTATGGCTGAGAAGGACTGTGATTCTTGATTAGTGGAATGGATACTCTATTGAATAAAGAAAGTTTGAACGACTTGCACCTTACATTACCTAATACAAGGAAATTGAGCGAGGCCATTAGAAATGGGTGTTGGTAAAACCCTTAAAAGATCAGATAAAATCTCATCTTTAAGTAACCCAAAGAACTCATCCCCTACCGAAATACTCAATCACTGTCAAATAAGGCATGTAAAGGTCAGAATACAGGCAGAAATGATGCAGGTGATGAAGCTATGGGAACTATAAAAGGACGCAAAGCCACAGTGATTGTTTTTATACAACAGAGCCAAAGCTACTTGTGTAAATAATAGAGAAACATTTAAGAAAAGAAAATATTAAATTATTCCACCTATAGGCAGCATACAGAAGTAGCATAACATTATACTAAATTACTAAAGACCAAAATACAAGGTTCAAGGAAGAAAAAAGAACAGTGTAAGTGCAAGGCCTATGTTTTCCCCAGCTAGATGAAGGCACATAAATTGAAGAGCTACTGACAATTTATGTCATAAAGTTTCAAACCAGTAGCCCAGTTTATTTAAGAATGTACCTTTAATTGTTCAAAGAAACTGCCTATAAATATGAAATTTTTGTCCTAGTTTTCCTTGGAGGCTTAGATTTGCCTAATGATTTTTATTTAAAATAGAAAGAAACTATCAAAGCACTCTTAATATAAAATTTGTACAAAACTAAAAGCAATAAAATAAAATAAACCAAAACATTTAAAAATCAAATTAAGTCTTTGAATAAAAGGAGACATCATGTGGCATCCAGGGGCTGACTTCAGATCTATGAGTGGGTGACTTCTGACAGAAATTAGCACATAGTTGTCCACATACCCAGAATAAGCATCATGTGCAAACTTTTCTGTTGAATCTTTTCCCCCTGACCTGTGTTTTGGCTGGTGTGTTGATGCAAGAAATTCTAAACATAGCAGAGCCAGCAACAGGAAGATTCCAAACATAAATCAGAGCAAATGTAATTTTCATTTAAAATATAATGAAAATGTTGCCTTTATTAAGTTTAGATAATCTTTAGATTACAGAATATGCCTTTGTGGTAAATTATTCTATAATGTGCTAGAATGTACAAAGTGACTCAGAGTCTGCAGGCAGGTGCAAAGGAGAGCTGCTTTATTGCAAAAACCAGGCCTTTTAAAGCAGTTAGCCTATTACCATTCCATTTAAGTATGACAAACATAATCCAACCAACCACCATACAAACGATGTGAGCATGTAATGGTTCTATAACTTGCTTTTCTACCTCCAATTCAGCTGAGTCACCTTTCCATAGTCCTTTTCTGCTTAGCCAAAGTAGCAGGCCTGAGCCATGATTTTACAAGGGTAAAAAGGCCCTTATTTTATAAGGCTTTACCTATATGCAACAGTAGAAAATTTAAGACCCTCAGAGGAGAACTGGTGTCACCCAAAGTCCTCTGCATGTCATCTCTTGGAGCTGGCAAACTCTTGGAAAAGACCAGGACCCTGATGCTCTCACAATTGCCATGCTCTGTGAGTATGCATTTTTCAGCCCAGATGGAAAGACACATTCCATCTGCTTGGAATGCTTAGTTCAGGATCTTTTTCACTACTTTTCCATGCTGTTTTTAATAGTATAAAATAGACATTGATCATCAGCTATAATAAGGAGGAAATGGTATTTCCTATTAATACCATGGCCAAACAGTTTTTTTTTCTGAGACTTAAAGTCCTCACTAAAGCCAATTTACCTAATTGCTATTGTGTTAATATTGAGTTTACCTTAATGCTTAATAGAACTTTAAGTATAATATAACAAAAATATTTAACCCACCCTTTAATTTATTGTTCATAGCTGGTTCCACTGCAAGTTTATGGATTAGTGCAAGTTGAGGACTTCCCATTAATAATGAATCTGATCTGTTTCTGAAATAAGGCAATAGTTACTGGGCCTTGGAAATAGACAAAGCAAAAAGGTGACCTACCACAGGACTTAAAGCTTCTTTCTTTGAGGGTGCTCGCACATGTTCCAGACTCTGTGCTCTGGGCTGGTTACACATTTTACATTATGCACATGTCTATCAAAAACTTCCTTGTTCAATATCATGTACTGAATATCAATCTGCCAGTGCTAATGCCCACTGCAGAAGCACAAGAGCTCTAACTCTAACAGAAAGCATCAAGAGGAGATTGCTTTCTCTGAGTTGTCTTCTCTGCTTTTTATTATGATATCATGCTGGTACAGAAACAGTGTAAGGAAATAGAGACTCAATCTGTCAATATTTACAATATCCTCATGGTAAACATTTTATATTAACTATTTCTGAAACTTCATGGTATGAAAATCAAGCTTTTATGGCAACTTAAATGCATGCTTTATTGTGCTATAATATTCAGGATATGATTTTACTTGAAAATTCAAGTAGATCTGAACAATTGCACAAGAGTAATTTTGAAAAAGAGACCATCTCAACCCATATATAGAGAGTGGCTGTAAATTAAAGTATCTGGGGAAGGGGAAAATAGACCTCAGCTGTACCAACTTCTGAGAATTTATCCTCTAACAGGTGAGGTAAAAAAATTATGATAGCTAGCAGCCTTATTAAGGTTCACGTACTCTTAGAAGGCAACAGTTACAATCTAGCTAAACCCCTTATCTGATTTAATTCAGACAATGCTGAAACCCTAACGGTGGTGTGGCCTCCTCGCTATGAATGATAAAGTGAAGACTCAAATTGCTAAGCAGTTGAAAGTCTCCTTTACAGACAGTAAGCCAAGGATATTTATCTTTTGGTTCTAATTATGTGTGCTAAATACTAATCACATAATAGCTAGTTAGCACACTGGCATTTGAGCACTGGAGAGACTGATCAGATTGATCAGATATTTGCACCCCTTGCTTCTTGCTTTGGTTAGATAATATTGTTTTTCTGATAAACATTACAGACTACGTATAGCAGAGTTCTTAGTCAGTGATTTTATTGTATTGTCTTGGAGAAAAAAGGCCCCAAGCTCAAAAGCAACAAAGAAAACCCCAAATGAACTGGAAAGCAGAGACTTGCTGCATGCATGTAAGCAGCCTCTGCTGTGCTCTTCATGTCTGTTCATCTCACACTTGCTCTCTTGGGGTATAGTACATAGGGAAAAACCAATTACTGTAGTCAGATTAGCAGTATGCTTTATTCCTATTTTATTTAATGAGAAGAATGAGCAGAATCCTCCATAATCCTTCTTTGGTTTCTTAAACTATGCCTGAGTATCAAAGCACAAACCAGGAATAACTGGTAAGCAACCACAAGCACATTAATATTTAGACAGAACAGTGGCTAAATTAACTAATATTTTGAGAATGCTGAGGTATTTAATAACCAGACATAGTTTTCAGCACTTCATTTTCTGTTATGGCAATAGACCAAGTACTTTGCTTTACATTAACATCCATCAATGCCCTTGTAAAATTCTAAGGGATTGAATTTTTAGAGCTCCTGAAAATCAATAGCTTCATTTGTAACTAGAAGAGCTCTGGATTTCTGAAAATTAGGGTCTTGTATGCATTTGGCAATTCTGATTCATGTATGGCTTAAAGGCAGGAGTTTCTGCATCTCTGTTTTGTATTTGTTGAATTTTACTTGTGTCAGGAAAAGGCTGACCAGCATCTCTCCTTCTTCACTGAGATCAGAGGCATCTGTACATTGTCTGTGTTGCTATCTCTCATGATTTAATCATGTGTCTCGTATTGGCTCATACTAACTGAAATGACTGGGTCTTTGAGACGGGGGAGTACAGGAGGAAAACAACTTTCATCTATGATTAAATAAGCTTCCAATCCCTATCCTTACTAGGAAAAGTGAGAATCATTACCAAGGTTACCCAAAACGTTTGCAAAAATAAGATGGCAAATTAAAAAACCTTCAAATATTAAAAGGAACTAATTTTTCAAGATAATATCTTGATCTGGACCTAAACTTTGGTAATTGGGTATCAACTACAACTTGGGCTGACCTTTTAGTTTTTACTTTCTAAAGAAATAATCTCACTGTGAAAGAGACTTTTTTTTTAAAGATAGGCACAGAATTATCACAGAATATCTTAATGAAATAAAAATGTAAGTAAAGTAACATGAAAATCCCATTCACATTATTTGATAAGAGAACTATGTTTCTTCAATATTAAATGCTCTTAACATCAATGAGAACTGTTCTTATAAAGTCTTGTACTATTAGCTTATCCAGCTGTGTCCCTAGCTGCAAGCATACAGTATTATAGGTGAGGCTGAAAACTGGCAATGTCAAGTTTCATAGTGAAAACTGGTTTATCTTTTACTAACAATCTTAGCAATGTGCAGTGACCCGACCTTGGAGCAGTGGTTTAACAACCTTTGCCCAAGCACTTCGCGGCCCTTCTTATATCTGTAATAGTTTACATGATGGACTATGAAGAACTGCCAGATGACAGTTCTATTTCATTTTTGTCACTGCATGGCTCTCCATTTTTCTCACAGTCTTTTTCTCAAGGGCACAATTCTGTAAGTCAGTGTGGCAATGTTGAAGATGGGTATTGCTTTTTCAGTTATTGTACCTTGATGCAGCATGTGCAAGTCTCACGCATGCTGCAATTCCAGGCCCTCAATAAAACAAAATCATGGGGAATTTTATAAATCCTCATTTCTTTCCTAATGAAGATAAACTGAAATTGTAGAATGTGAATATTACATTAGGAAATTAGTTAAAAATGTAGTATAAACCATTCTGTGGGTTTTTTAAATGAATCATCTAGCAAATGGTTTATAGATGCTAGAAAAAATAACTTACTCTTTAGAAATGTCGAGGCCTTTACTGACAGTGCATACAGAGGAGCAAAGAAATATAAAGAACAGAAGGAATGAAAGGAGAAAACCAGACTGAGTACATATCCCAGTCCAGTTTTTCAAAGAGCAGCCAAAATTTCATAAATTTCTCTGCATGATGTATTATGTGTTTAAAGATATACATTTACAGTTAAGGCATAGTTTTGCCCACAAAGAATGAGCAATTAAAGATAGCATGTCTGTTCATAAAAAGGCATTTCCGTTTATTTGCACAAATAAGTGGATTTTTGCTTTCCCAGATAGTTCCAGGTGTATATGCTATGTAAAAACATATTGATATTTTTTGTTGTGTGACTATTTCCCTTTTGACTTTTAGGTTATGACTTGTCACATGGACCTTGATAGGTCCATGTCAACATCCTAACTGTATGTCAACAGGCATTTTAAAGAAAGGTAGATTGCAGTAAAAAATGGTTTGCTAAACACAGAGACAGAAAAACTGATATTTAACTACTGCAATATAACTCATGGTACATCTGTTGATGTTCTATAAAACAGAAACAAAGTGATTTTTTTTCTACAGTTAATTCCTTGCAATTATGTCTAAGTCATTCCCCTGATAATACTTGGCCCCAGCATTATTTTCAGTTCAGTACTCTGCCCTTGTGAAGAGATATCATGGGTGGCAAATGTTGAGCCCCTGCTCCCTGTTCCACCCCGGTGTATCAGAGGCAAAAAGCAAAGTCCTTTGTCATAGGTGCAGAGCAGGAAGCACAGCAAGAGAGCACAGACCTGAAGACTGACACATTATGGGTTTCTCCTTGTGTCATATACAAAGCACTTTTCCAAAGTGTTTTTCAACAGCCTTTTTTATGTCAGATGCAAAATTAAGTGAAATATTGGGGGCAACACAAATCAGAATTAGTTATTGCTTCAGGATGTTTGCAAGCTCATATCTTTTATTTTCAAAACATAAGAGAGATAAACTTATTTTTTAATATGGAGGTGGAGAATTTGATGAAATCCTCTTCAATTTGATGGTCATAAACTGCAAATTTTGTTGATAGTTTTGTGCCTACATTCCTCTGGTTTTTGGTGTTTTTTTTTTTTAATTAACCAGAGTCAAAGCTAACTGCAATGGACTATAAATAGAGATTTCTACTTTTCTGTTCAGTATTCTTTTGTTCATCTGAGCATTTTTCTCCTGCTCTAATAATTGCTATTCTGTCAGAGACATGGCTTCTTCTCTCTGAGTGAACATCATTCTACCCTCCAACTTAGAGTAGTATAATGTAGTATCCAAATATCCATTAATCTTCCTGCTCAAACTGAAGATATCCTGGAAAGTTATATATATGTGTTACTCTGTGAGAAATGATAGGCTATGGCTCATTATGCCCATTAAATATTTTACAAATCTTTTCCTATTACAGTATATTGTTCCTCAGTGAATATATTTTGGTGCCTGTTGATTATATATGTATAGCCTTTAAGCTTTAATGAATGATTTACTCACATTTTGGTTTCAGCTGGATATTTTATGAAGCATATATATATACATGCATGTATAAATATATATGTATATATATATATATATGTGTGTTTTCTATAAATATAGAAAACCCTGAGTCATCTGGGACATAAAAATCTGTCTGAAACTATCTATAGGCTGGCATCTGAATTTAGGGGAAAAATGCCATAAATCTTTAAGCTTATTTTTTAACATAAATATACTCCTGCATCAAATGGAAAATCTTGGTATATTAAGGGCAAACTATCATAGTTGTCTTCTGTGTTAGAATAAGAAAACCTCAAAAATGCGTTTCTCTTCTATATGAACAAGTTTTGAAGTGAAGGTGCCTCAAAGACTTTTGAGTCTGCAGCGCCAGATATATAATGTATATTACATTTCCTAAAGCTTCATAATACTCTGAGATTTAAGGTTGTTTGCTTGTGACAACAGTGAATAAGAAGTACTTGAGCATATTGTTCAAAAAACCCCACTGCAGGCAGCAAGACAATACATACTCCTTGTTCTATAAATCACCCTGACATGAGAACAAGTAGTCAAGAAGTTGGGAAGGAGAGCTTTTAGCCACAAGGGATTTCACCTGCAGTGAATCTATCAAAGGCCATGAAAATTAGGAATTGCCATCAAATCCTGTGTAAAGAGGAAAGCGGCAAGTTTGGACTGAATGCATTAAAATATAGCCACATTGCAAGGAGAAACATTCTCCAGAAACAGAGAGCAAATTTTGGGCAACAGCGTATTTCCTTCCACAGCACAACGCAGAGCACACCCAGCTCCTGGGTAAATCTGCCACTGGGACTTTGTTTGTTGACAAGGTTTTTGTTTTTCAGTCTCAGTGTGGGACTGCTCAAGCAAGAGCAGTGCCCTGCCAGGACATGTCTCTTTTGTCTCAGTCTACTAATGACACTGGGCCTGAGAGGTTGTATTTGATTTTGTTGGAAACCACTCACTGGAACTTTCCTTAGTACATAACAGTTTCAGGATCCTGCATTTCTGCTACAAAATTTTAATCCTGCCAATATCTCTTCTATTAAGTTTCCAAGAAAAGTGCATGCAATCATCACAGCAGCTTTCCAGTGTTTGGTTTTGGTCCTGTGACCACAGCAAGCATTTTGGAATTCACTCATGTTTTCCTTTGCTTTGATATTAAAATTCTTTTGCAGGATCTCTTAAATATTTTTATAACTATTATAAATCATACAATATGATATTCACTAAATCTTTGAATTCTTAAAATAGAGTTTTTGTTAAAGTGTAGGATGAACTGAATTGTATGCATCTGAAAAGTCACCATTGCTTGATGCCACTGACTAGGATGCAGTCATCATATGATTAGTGCTAAGAGGAACTTAATTTGAGCATAGGTTTCTCTATGTAGGCTTGCAATGTGACACAGTAGCTCACTTGGCATTTCTGTCAATTCTTGTCTTTGTTGGGCTGCTCTGTTCTACCAAGTGAATGAAATTTCACCTTTTTTTTTCTCAGAAATCTGCAGTATAACATTAAAAGCCAGGCCTAGAATATTACTAAAGATAACTTAAAGAGAACACAGTGAAATCCAGATGAAAATTGTAGTTTGTAATCAGTTTTGTACTATGCTGCAAGAATCAGAGAAGCTATAAGGGTAACGTTACCAGAAAAAAGCTTTTTATTTTATAATATCGTAAATGTTTTCCTTAGTTCAAGCTCTCATCTCAGTGAAATAAATGGCACTTCTGAATATATTTTTTCACCTCTGTACAGTCCATGAGGTTTTATTGCTAGTAATTTGGATATACAATTAACTGTGTCATCAGTCATTAACATTATAATTTTTTATATTTTAAGAAATAGTTTACATAGTCTTAGGTCTCATCCTCTCTGAGACTTTTTCTGATTCTGCTTCATATACAGTCTTCCTTTTCACTAGGGCCCACAAGTTTGATTTATATCTCATTTACATCAGTAGGGTTTGATTTGAATAGAGAATCCTAGTTAAAATTGTAAAAGTGGGTCACACTACAAGTTTGTCTGACCCTCTTTTTATAACTGTCACTGGTACAGGAGCCAAGCAGGCATAGCAATATGGAAGTATTATGGCAGACCACATACACTACAGTATTTATTTATGGCTTACAGCAACACGTGCCTTAAAAATCTCTAGAGTCAAAGACTAGAATTGGCTTTATGGACTTAATTCCACGAACTTTACTAATTCTACTTTACCCCACTTATATCTTCATCAGAACACAAATCCCCTGGCTTACCTAATCACTTTGTGTCTAATATTACAAAGGAATACAGATTAAATTCATGTCTTTCCAAGAAAAATAGAGATGATACATGAGCTCTGAGATAACACTGAGGCTTAGGTTAATGGTTTGTCTGATGGAAAGAGTGTGCTGCTTAAGTAACCAGAAGTAAACAGCAAAACAGGATTATAAATCAAATGTTCTTGACAAAGAGGTGTTCTCTTTAGAAGAACTAAAGTGAATGTCTTCAGAAGCATTAAGAGTTATGGTGGAATACTAACTCATAAGCACAGTAGAGAATAAATAGCTATGTTATAAAAATGTGTTGCAGAAATAAATTGAGTGTTTGTAGTAATGATAAGCTACTGTTATGAATAGCATGGCACTACTAAAAAGGGGAATGCCATTGAAAGCACAAGCTGGA
>JAYDZK010000268.1:32302563-32321260 GCA_034509185.1 Euphonia xanthogaster | reverse complement strand
TTTTTCTAATTGATATTATTATTATTATAAAATAATTCTTTTCTTTTAGTTGGTACTATATGAGTTTGGTACCACGGTCAAGAAAGGGATGAATCCTTGGGACAATCTAGAGGAGAGAAATAATGATCCAAGATTTAGAAAGCATGTTCTACGGGAGCAAACAGAAAAGAAAAAGGAAGAATTTACTCTCTGTTGTTGATTGGAGGAAAGCAATTCACTAAAATCACAGTAAAGGAGAGTCAGATTGGGTATTATGAGCAATATTCCTAAAGTAGAACATATCACTGGCAAAGATAGCAACTTTTCTGTGAATGGAAGTTTTCAGGAGCACTCTAGGCACGCATGTCTCAAGAGTAACACAAGTTTAGCTGGTTCTGTTACAGGAAGAGAATTTGGGTGGGAGAATTTTCTGACTTTTTAATGTTCCTATGACACGCTGACGCTGAGGTTTATTGAACCTACAGTATCTTGACAAACCTCTCTCTGTTATAACACCATTAAGCCAAAATTTCAGTTTGATTGGTTACTACAGAAGTGCTAAGGGACAATCTAAGACCCCCACATGGTGGGCAATAACACAGTGCTCTTTTGCAACAGCACCAAATAGTTTGCAACTTAAGTGGATAGCACAGATGTGGGAGACCGGAGAGCTGTAAAACATACTAGGAAACTGAGATAATTTGAAAACATCCATGTCTTTTAAAAGCAGCTGTGTCCATTTTGAGCACCTGCAAAACGTGATCATCACAATTCTCAGTGTCTTAGAATTGGCATCTGTATGATACTGAACAGCTGCAATGGGAAAAGAAATTATTTTGTACAGATGTCTACTGCTTGAGACCAACTTCCTTGTTCTGCATTCACATAGCATCTTGGCTGGTGTTTCTCACCATTATCACAATAGAAATCACACATAAAATGCAGCGTTCTTTGAAAGTGAATAGCAATAAATCATAAAACAAGTACTTGACCAAGTAAGTCAAATCACAAGATTTAGATTTTTGAGGCTTGTCTGAGCAACCATCCATAACCTCAGGTGTGTGTCTGAAGGTTGTGCAGAAAAGGAATCATACGGAAAAGTTTTTTTAGTAAGATTTCAAGTCTTGCTTTACAATAGCCTTGAAAGCAGAATACAACTATTCAGTTTTTCTCCACTTTTCATGGCTTTATAGAAGTTCATATTTTTAAAGCATTCATCATTTTCTTGCCTAGTATAACAAAGAGGACTGATTCTTTCAAAAAGTCACAAATAATCATACAATGTCAGAATAAATATCAGCTAAGCAAATGGCTGTAATCTATCTAAGCATTCTGCATTTTTTTTTAATGAGAACCAGGTTCTCAAGTAATATAACTTGACATGGATGCCATTTGTAAAAATGTCATTTTTAAAACCTATGCCAAACTGCACCCACTTAGGAGCTTTACTTATGCTTTCCAAATTCCTAAGAAAGAGAGAGGGGCTTACATTAGTTCTTTGACTAACTGATGTGAAATTTTGGAAGGAATTAAGGATGTGGTATGATTGGGGTTTTGTATAGTTATCAATAAGAAATAGGTGATCAATTGCCCGGTTGTCATTTTCTTGCTATCAGCAACGCTGTGGCTCAGGAAACATGGCATGTGACACCTGTCATGTTGATCTGCTGAGGCAGTTACATGAGAGGGAATGGGAAACTATTAGCATAACATTTCCAGTACATATTTGACTTTGGAAATTTACAGCTGAAGTATGTGGGTCATAGCTCACAGTCACTTGATTTCATAATGTTTTACATATCCCCAAGATGTTTGGAAGTCTTATGCATTCTTCAAATCAGTAGTTTTAATGTATTTGACAGTCTGAAATCTGCTGTGGATGGGACAACTTTTAACATGTGAAAATACATATTCATTATACAAAAATCTAAAGTATTATAATTTTGGTTTATTCATGTCTGTGAGAATATGGCAGGTGAAAGATGGCTAGAGGAGGTTAAGTGATGTTCTTGTAGATTTGCTGTGATGTATAAGATAAAAGACACCCATTAAATTATATATCTTATTTATGGAGAAGGAGAAGTAGCCCCTATGGATTGTCAAACACCATATGAAATATTGCCAAGCATAGTAATGTGTTCTTGCTAATAGTTCCATTGTTTGCCTGGGACCAAGGAGTAAAATAGATATTCAAAAGATATTTAATTTGTCTATATATTTTAAACCATTTTCTGTGTGGGGTTTTGTTTTGTTTTTGGGGTTTTTTATAATTACAACAGTACCTCTTCATTGTATTTATCTAGGATTCAAATAATTTTAAATACAACAGTATATGGAAAATAAATTATTGTCAGGCTGCTATTTTGAAGCCAACACATTAAAATGAATTTTGGATTATGAATTCTATTTTAAAAGCTGTTAAGATTCTGTATTTTTTATTCCTTTAATGAAATATTTAAAACACAGTTAAACTCTGTTTTCTGTTGGAAAACACAGCATAAAAGCATAGTGCAACACAACTGACATAGTCAGATGGTCTTTAGTTTGAAGTCAACAATTGTTTGACCAGTCACAGAATATGCCCTTGTCTTTCCTAAAAGCAGTGTAACAATATCAGAAAAAAAAAATCTCAAAATAAAACAATCAAAGTCAAAACAAGCAAAAGCACTTGGGCATTATGAAGCAAGATATTTTGCTTTGGTCATCACTGTGCACAAAAGGAAACTTTCATTTCCAAAACTATTCTCCCAAAGAGAGAAAAACTCAGAATAACAGGAATAATCAGAAAAAAAATATTCACAAAATAAAGCATAAATCATAACTGCTCAATGAAGAAAAATCTTAATCTTTTATATTTCCTGACCAAACACTTACTCCAATTTGTTTGTAGTTCTGCTGAAGAGTAATGTTAGACAATAAAAACTATGTATTGCAAAATATTGGACTTGCTGGCATTAAATATATGCTTTTTACAGGCTTATTGCTTTCCAATTGCATAGTTTTTAATTCCTCTGCTTCCTACTAAGATGCCAAAATCTTTTTGCCACATCAATCGACCAACTCATTTCTCACTTGGAAATGCAGGTCAGGAATGTGGGAGCTAGATAGCTGATTCTACATGAGTCACCATAAATGCTGAATATGTTAAAGTACAAACCTGTAAGGTTCACCTTAGAGTTTATCTGGTCCCCAACATCTTAATTAATGCACATTGACATTTTGGCATTACATGGTACTACTGATTTACTGCTTTTACTGGCCTTCACATTTGTTCTTCTATGGTCATATTGTTAGCCTAAACTTACAGTGCTTGAAAAGTGCTAGACATAGTTCTAAGTACCTACCTCAATGTACAATGAGATAAAGGACCAAAAAAGGGACATAGGTTCTGATTCTAGATTTAAAAATTAGCTGATCAGTTGAAATCAGCATTAGAGATGAAGTAGGGCACTTCGTTTTTCCCCTTTTGCAGATAATGGTAGTTTGTCTATAGTGAAAACTGCAGTTTCAAATGCCTGGTGTGTGTTCAGCTTTGTCATTCCCACCAGTACAAGCAACAGCTGTTAAGACTGGGAGGCCAAGGTTGTGCTGTGGTTGTGCCACAGAATAATTTTTCAATGACGACTGAATAAAATTTATTTTTCATTTTTTTTAAATAAATATTTTGATGGGATATGTTCTAAAAACCAGAAGTTTCCTTTCTTACCCTCTCAAAAACTACTGCTGTAACTTTGAGTCTCTGATAGGCATACAAGTCTAAAATTGTACAGCTATTTTGACGTCTAACCTAACATTTAGTTTTGTAAAATATTTTAAAAACATTTCCTGTAGGTACACAGTTTGTGGTAATTGGGAGTGGGGCTGGGGCCAGCCTTGTCCCCAAAGGGCTGCAGCTGTGGTGTGGTGTGGTGTGGTGTTCTGTGTGGGTTGAAGATTTCTGATATGGTGTGGTGATGATCTGAGTATGGTGGCCCTCTCAACTGGGGCATGTGCTGTGGCATATGCTGTGACAATTTCCATAAGAAGGAAATTTTTATTACTTATAGAAGGTATACTTTTAATCTATTTCCCTCTGTTTGAACCTGTGCACCTAGGTACCTTATTGTAAATTATGGTTCTTGAAGTATGCCCTTGCTTTAGACTGTGCTGTCATGGTATAATTTAGCCTTAAATTCAGTGTCAGGTCTAATGATGAGTTTTTCATTGCCTTTACATGATAGCATTTTTCTGCTTTTCTGCCTTCATTCCCCCCTTAGATTTGTATTTAACTTCTGCTATTTCACTTTATGTGTGTGGCACTTGTGCAACCTCTACATTTTGGATTCAGCTTTCTGTTGGAGACATTTTTAATTTCCCTGCTGTTCCTTGTCATGTTTAAGACCTTTACTTTTGATTACTCCTGTGACTTTCCTTCTTTTTTTTTTGTAATATGTTAGAAACAGTTCCCATGGGTCTTTAATCCCACTTTCTTGCTGCCTGGGAGAGCAGTGGGGTTTTTTACATGCTCTTAAGGTGAATGATTTGCAGAAGGGGGGGCATACATAGGAAAGTAACTAAATTCATATTGCTGATCAGTCTGTTCCCCAGTGGAAGGAAAAAAGAAGAAAAGAAAAGAAAAGGAGAAACGCTGAGCAATTTTAATTATTATCACATTACTTTCCTGTATTTCTTGTTTTCTCTTTACTGTCTATAAATCCCTTTTGTCCCTTCTTTTGGATTCACAATTCCCCCTCCTCCACCCCCAAAAGCAACAAACCACCTGAGCCAAAAAATCCCAGAAATCCTAATGTTTCTAATTATTAATTATATGATATCCTTATCTTTCTTTCTGGAAGTCAGCTTAAGTTGTGAAAAATCCTTCCTTGAGCTTCACCAGGAAAAATAACAAATTTGCTTTGGTTACCTGTGCACTTCCTGCATAAGAAAAAGTAAATATTTTCTTCTCCATCTGCAATTTTCTATGCCCTTATGAAATGCTGCCATATTGGATAGAGTAACAGAATCACATAGGTGGTTGTTACTTTCCTTGTGTGCTGTCCTGAAACTGCTTTATACAAGGCCCACAACAAGAATTGTAGTATTATAAGCCTCATACAAATCTTTTGGTGATTGTGAGATGTACTGCTTGCACAAGAGTCATTACTTGCTTTTCTAATCTAACTGCAAGCAAAGTAAACACAATGATGAAGACAGCTGCTGAAACCTTCTAAGCAGAAACTCTCAGCAAAATCTTTCAGCTGAAACTTTAAAACAATTTTGCTGTTCATTAAATGGGTTATTCCCAATGAAGCATTAGTTTACTTTAACCAAAAAAAAAAAAAAATAGAACCAAAAGGCTATTTTTTACTCTTCTCTGTATTTAAAGGCTTAAAATAATACTTGTGGTTTTCCTCTACTTGAGTTTTCTTTGTATATATGACATCTCCTGGCAAGTTGGAATGAAGCCCCAAGATGCTAGGAAAGAATCAAACCTTCTTTAGTGTCTGCATCCCAGCTCCCAATGCCTGAGCAAACATGCTATTGTCCACAGAGCGTCCCTGGTGAGAAACCCAGCTCCAGGAGAGAGTCCTTCCCACTGCAAAGTTTTGTGGTGAAATTTATGAGCCTGTCACTCTGTCAGTTGAAAGGGTTTCCGTTTTTGGCCTAATGCTGTGAGTTTAATATCTAAAGTTTTGGAAAGGAAGTGATTTGTTTCATTTTGCTTAGGCCTTTATGTAGCTGAATTATATTTCAGCAGTCCCCAGTATCCATAGCTACAGTACTTTCCCACTGACACAGTGGCACTTCCTGGTAAAGTTTCCCCTATAACTCAGCCAGCAAGCTTGTCTGAACTCCAACTTCTGTTTCTCCACTTAAAGCTAATTACACTTATATGGCACTGGGCTTTCCACTTCCTTCTTTTCTTGGGGTGCACAATTGCCAAGAAGATCTATATTTGCCAGGGGGAAAAAAAATCCTGAATGTTGGTGCCAATTAACAAAACAAATATGTTGCAACTTAATGAGTACCCAGCAGATCAAACCTGATCTTGCTCAACAGAAAGGTGATGTAGGAGTAAATAAATGGCAGTGCTTAGCCACTGGCAGAAGGGGAGGGCATTTTGTTTTACCAGGGAATGCGTTTCTGCTTTGCTCTACTTAGTAGGACCATGCACTTTCCCCCCTTCAGACCCTGCCCACGGTGCCTAATTAATTCACATCAATTTTGAAAGAATACATGATTAGCTGTCCTAGGGCTAAGCAGTAGCATATTGAGTCACACACTAGAAGGCCTAGTTTGGGCACTGGCTCAGGATGGCAGGATCCATGCCAACATAAGAAGCTAAATTGGTTGCAGGGCAGGGGGTGGGGGGCTTGCCAACTAACTGCCTCGCCTCATGGCACCATCTGCCAATTTGTAGACTGATGTTGGCATCAGATCTGAAACAGCCACTTATCCACTTGCACAGCTATAGGCCACAATAGTGAAAGGAGAAACGTTTGAAAATAAAAAGGAAGTTGACTAAAAAGCGCATCTCGTCTAGCACAATGCCTGTCAGGTTACTGTCTACAGTACTTTATCATCAGATACGGACCTTTTTTAAGAAATTAAGAAGCTAATCCATGATTAACATATTTTCATACCTGAGATTACAGACAACATAAGGTTATTGCTCCCAGGTGCAGTTACCTGCTTCATGCATATAATGGCACATACAAAACTAAAACCTCTCAAATGTTACTGTGAATTAGCTTCCAAAGCCAAAAATTAGTTCTTTGTTGGTGTAGTCTACTTTGGGACTTCAAAAGTAGAAAGGCATTATTAAAAGTATGTAAATTAATTTCAAACTTACTTCAGAGGTAACCTGGATAAGAACCAAGCATTTGATGAAGTATATTATGTTCTTTAAAACCATTCCTTGTCTTAGGGTCTACTTCAATTCAACATTATATCAATGGGATCTTAGCAGCTTGCACCTGGCAGGAATTCTTCATCCTTTTCAATCCCACAAGAAAACTGAACTAAAGCTTCTGAGATGCTCATTTCTGTGTAATGATTTATGTATTGAGCTCAATTCAACCCTATCATATTGAGAGAACAATCAAAATGTTAATACTAAAGGCACAATCATCGACTACTAAAAAAAAATTTACTTGAAATAAGAAAACAAATACTACATTGTTTAGATGTTTCATTTATTGCTAGCCATGATTCTGACCCTGGCTTCATCTGACATGGCCTTTAATAGATTTTGTCCTTCTTCTCATTGTAGCCCCTATGAAACTATATCAGCAAAAGAGGGGAATGACTGGAGTGAAAAGCAATTGTGATCAAGTCTAAAACAATACAAAATCAGATAAAACTTTTTTTTTCTTGCAATGTCTTATTGTAGAAGGTCAAGAGAAGTCCTGTTTGTCATTGGCCTTCTCTGGAACATGGTGACAGGTCCATTTAGTTGCATAAATATGCATAAAGTAGCTTGAGATCAGTACGTCCTACCACCTTTTTATTCTCCAAAATAAAAAGGACTATGAAACTCTATCTGAAAGAGATAGAATATATTCCATCTCCTTCTCCTGTCCTGAAAAAAATCCTATGGTTTTATACAATTGCATGTCTTAGTTTTGATTACTGAAATATCCTGGTTGCACTCTTGGGCCAGACACAGTTGGATAAGATCCAATACTCCCTTGAAGTGTGTGCATGCAGACCTGATTAACATTTAGAATCCCACCAAGAAAAAGGAAACCTTCCCTCATGTGGAGGCACTGCAAGAGTTCTGCACCACTCCATGAGGGGAGGCTATACAGCTCATACTTCTAGTTGACACCTTACCCATAAATTGGCCCCCAGAGATCTTTGGTAACTGTCTTAAATTAGAGCAGCCTAGAGCAAAGTGCCTGAGGCTGCTTCCATTTCCAACCGGACTGATCCAGCACTAGAAAATCCTGGGACTACAGGAAAACAAGCCCACCTTTGTACAATCTCCATCCTGCAGTGAGTGCTGAAATAAGTACTCAAAACTCAGTGAACGACTTTGGAAGCTAGATAATAGAACAGAATTCCAGAGCACTCTTTGTTGCCCTTTTTGTTCCTTTTAATGAGTATTATACATGATAATGTAACCCAGAATTACAAAAATATCAAAATACCTTGAACTTGATGTTCTGCCATCTGCTGTCCCACAGTTCATTTGTGGGTTTTGTGTGCATTCTACCATGTGCACATTTCATGTATATTATTTATTAATTAGGGTTTTTTTGTTGTTTTGCGCTATAATTTATCTTGACTTTTTTCCTAAGCTGGTTAGAGCTCGTAGGCATATGTAGTGTCCCAGGAGGATAACATTTTCTTTCTAAGGTATTATGTTCAACCTATTAAATTATTTTCAAAAGACATTCAAAATGGTGGGAAAAGGAACGTAGCCTCTTTAATAATAAATAAGTATCAAT
Organism: Euphonia xanthogaster; assembly: GCA_034509185.1. NCBI lineage: Eukaryota > Metazoa > Chordata > Aves > Passeriformes > Fringillidae > Euphonia > Euphonia xanthogaster. The sequence goes on along the minus strand of JAYDZK010000268.1, from coordinate 32,312,849 downwards.
ACTTAATGGAATAAAAGATACATCTTGACTGCATTGCTGCTTACAGGAAAATGGATGATGTTAATCTGCACTAAGTTACCTAGAGAATAGTCAAAGTGGTGAAAAGTACAAAAGTGAAATATTGGTGAAATATGGTGAAATATTTCAACTCGAATCTGTTGTGTACCAGAGAGTGAGTTGTTGCTAAGTAGAAATTTATTTTCAGACTTATCAAGAAGTTTGGAGGAGCCGAACAAACATCTCTGAATTTGAGTGAAACTGACTTTCACTGAGATGACAGGACCAAAGCAAGATATATGCCATTTTTTTAGAAGATATTAGAAACTTATTGAGGTGAAAATTCTTACAGTTAAGAGACAGAAATAATGCAATTATGTTGTCAAATAGTGTTCAGCAGGAAAATCTCACTGACAAGATTTTTGTCTTAATGATCAAACCAAATAAAGCTAAAATTAGCAGAATAATTGCAAAGTCAGGGAGAAAGCAGAAATGTGGAAGCAAACAGGTTATGTTGTAGTGAAGGTGTGTGTGTGACCCAAGAAGAACGTTGGTACAAGCAGTGCCAAAGCACTCCTCATGCAGCTCCTCCGTGCTCTACCAACTGCAGCACATATGGTCCTCTAGCAGAGGGTCTCAGAACAGCGGGTTAGTTTACATACCATATGTATGCAATTGGTGCGCACAACGGGGTTGCGCTAAGGTTATTGCATCTGCCCTAGTTCGGAATTCCCTTGTATTTTTAGGTTTATGTCGGACAGTAATGTTATTTTAACAGCTTTTGTGTTAAATTTCACATGTTTTTTTAAACAACATTATAGCTTCCTTTATTTTCTTTTTATTAATTTTGACTTTGTAATAGGGACTCTGGAGACTTAAAATTGAAACGTGTTGTAGAATGATGGCTTTTGGAAGTTCCAAACTTCCAGGAATGAATGTCAGCTAAACCTTCTGCTGTCTCACTGCTGTCTATTTAATTGAGTACCTAGTATTTTGTGTTCCAAGTATTTTGAGAATGAGTGTGATCTGTGGGTTATTTATAGAAGAATTCTAGGAAATATTTTTTTGTTCTGAATATCTATCAAAAAGTATTTTTCTTTGGGGTTCAGTAATATGAAAACAAGACGTTTTGACTGGATAGTGTGATCACCAATTATATCTATTTTGTACATAATCAAACCCTTGCAATCATATTGTATATGATTTAATCCTTACAGTCAAGTTGGATATTTTACAATATCATCACAAATTCATCTTATACCAGTAGTTTCAACAGATGCCTAAAATATTAATGGCAAATATGTAGTGCTTAGGAAAAAATACATAAGAGATATGGATGACATTAACATGTATTTTAGCAAAACCTTCATAACATTATGAAGTAATTCTGCACTATTTTTACTGCTTTGTAATCAGAATTCCTGTGAAGAAAATAAAACTGTCTGGAAAGAAGAGGTTAATGATATCCAATGTACACACAAGTTTTCTGCTAATAGTATATCTGTTGCTTCATTTAACTTTGTTTTTATCCATTGTATGTTATCCACCACCACACACAGGAGACAAGGAGTGCTCTAATATTCAGATTGCAAGGTGAAATATACTTCTTGTATCCATTACTGGAACAGTTTAAGCATTGGTTTACCTCTAACTTCCTAGTGCCAGGATTAATAATGTCTGGCAAATGCATTAATATGGTGAAAGCAACAGGAGATAGCAAGCCCTTTCACATAACACATTTCAAGCATACCTTAAACTCTTTTATAAGTGCCTTTTATGGTAGACAAACAATGGAAAATTATTATCCTTGTACTGAAAAGCTGTGGTTATTTCACTTTTCTTCCAAAGACAATGAAATCCTGTAAAATTTAATGCAGGCCAGTAGTGTATTTTTTTAAAAGGAAAAGTAGGAAATAATTGGAGATTCCATGGCTCATGATAATTCCATATCTCATGTGCTCTACAAGCTAGGAAGATACTGAAGCTGGGAAATACAGTGCAGGTAAGAGACAGCCTCAGGGACATACCACAGCATACAAGAATGTAAGGAGCACCAGGGCTTTGCTGCTAATCAGGTCATCTGTTCTTCTGAAACTGCAATCTCTGCAAAGGAGCCTTTCCTACATGGCATATTTCATCAGATTCAAAATGGGAGGAAATTATGTAGGAGTTGGATTATTTAAATTATAGCTACAAATGGAGTTTATATAAGGACCACCAACAGACCTAGATATTTTAGATTAACTCAGAAATTATAGGAATTTATCTTCAAGTGTAAGGGTAATTATCTAAGGTCTAAGCTTTAATCTCCTGTGAAGTCTGTCAACAAAAGCCAACTCATGCATGGCCTGAGAAAGCATTCCTGAATACAGGAAGAAAATGTTGCTAACGTCCATGAGGAGAGTGTTGTAAGCTTAAACAGAGATACCTTTAATGCGGAGAAGCAAAACAAAATCACCAAACTTTGACAACCATAGAGATCAAAGATTTATGCAGTAGTTCTGTAAAGAGTTGAGTCCTCCAAAGTTTAAACATGCATCTAAGAGGCAACAAATTCTGCATCTGATTTTATTGAGCATAAGCAGCTTCTAAAGTTAACGAGTAAGATGGTAATTTAAGTTTGTCAAAGGCCATGCACAGTTGAGCTCTCTGCAGCAAATGAAGATTCTCATAGTAAAACACTAATAAAGAATAAGGGAATTTTTTAAATTAACATCATTCTGAGTAGCAAGGGAATTTTTTTTTTATTAACATCATTTTGAGTAGGAAAATGAAAATTTTTTAAACTTGTAAAATTGAGCTGACTCTTCCAAATGCTGCAACATTGGCAAATACTCTCCCTGTGCAGACTAATCCCTCAGTGGTTTGTGAAAGCTGACCTTGTTGGTTACTCCACTTAAATTACTGTAAAAGAACGGAGATGTTCAACATCTTCAGGTGGAAAAAATAGAATAATTGGTGCTGTGGAACTTTGAATCAAGTCCTGGATCCTCTTGGAATTAACGTAGTATGGTCCTTGCCATGGATTTCTCTTATTCGTATTACATACATGACGATGTTCATAGCTCCTGGATTTCTCCCAAGGAAATCCCAAGCTGGACTATCATGCAGTATGTACAAACTGTGTTCTACAGATTTCAGATATATATTATTTCTATATATTTCACAATTAGACTGATTTATCTGGGATATATTTGAATTCAGCAGCTCTTTAATTTTCAGACGCCTTACCTGATGTAACAATTTATTACCTCAGGATAAGCTAAGCTAATTTATACTAAGAAATGTACACAGCAGCCCACTTAAATTTTTTCCAAATCAGTTACTTTCCAAAAGTTTGGTTGTATCTAATGCATTTGTTCCATGTATTTTGCCTGAATTTTGCAGGTAGGATTAATTCAGAATTGATTTGCCAAAGAGGCAGAAGCCTTCGGAAAAGACAGTGTATAAGGAAATACTGAGAGAATTTTATGGAAAGGAATAAATGCCCTGTAGTTACCTTAAACAGCTCATACCTGCAGCTGTACCCACGGTAAGGGTAAAGCAGGTGTTGGCTTGGTGGTGCAAAGAATGCATTTTTACAGCCATTACAGATCTGACTGGTCATAATGCATCTGCAGGTGTAGAAATCCTAAGCAACCACAGGGATATCTGCTGACTTCTCAGGTATGCGTTATTGAAGAAAGAAAATAATTAATTTCCAGAATTATTCAGCAATCATTTTATGCCTCCCAGATTGATTGTTGAAGACTTTGTTTTGAAAAATGGTGCATTGAAACTCTCAGCTGCTGTTTGCACTGGAAGAATTACTTTTCCAGCATTTAAATTCCTTCTTTGGGATGTTTTTTTTTTCTTATTTTGAATTTTTGTCTTACATTCCAGCATGCATTTAGCCCTTGGCAGATTGAAAGGTGTCTCTGTCAGGAAATATCATCTGAGGGAACACAAGATACTACACTGCACAAAAAAAAAAAAAAAAAGGTGTGGTGTAGGAGGAGAGAAAACATCAGAAGCATTGCAAAAATACCTTTTTGTTTTGTGTTCCACAGCTTTGAAACTTTTCAACAGCTTTGAACCATTAAAAAGTGTAACTTGCTGACAACTTTTTACACAGAATGTCAGCTTTGTGTGATTTGAAACAGCTGAGATAATAACTCCCAAATGAGAGGATTATAATACTGAGAGGAACATAAGTATGTATGGTACCAGCAGCACCTTTCTATTAATGACTGGTGTAGATCAATTGATGGAATAGCCAGCCTTTTATCTGTACTCTTCTTAAGAGTTTGTTTCTAGTGGAGTTATCTTTTACTAAACTGAATGAAAAATATTTCCTTGGAACTGTTATCAAATTTATTTTGACCCATATGCTACTGCAAAACCACTAAACCAATACATGTTTTTTAAACAAGTGTAGAGAAAATGATAGAATAGTAGAGATGTGTGAGCTGAGAATGGTTTTTAAAGTTTGCCATGAGGTGTCAGCAGCTCTTTAATTTTCAGTAGCCTTTTCTGACATAAGGATCTCACAGCAATTTACAGAGCTACTTGCTCAAACTCTGTCAACAGTGTTGGAATATTTTCCTCAAATAAAGATTTATATTTTAGAGGTCCTTAAATATTTCCATGTGGCTAACAGAGATGAGTTTGTCTGTTTATTATAAATGCAGATATATCCACAAATAAGTTAGTAAATAAAAGCAAAATAAATTTGTAATGTTTTTCTTCCAATAAGCTCAGTTAATTTACCTGCTGTTCATTATGTTTACTACCTTCATTAAGTTAAGAAGTGCATAATTTCCGTAAAAAAATTAAATATTAAGAAATTCAGTAATAATATACATCAAGGATGTCTTGGACCTAGCATATATAATAAACTTTAGAAACTATTATGAATTTTCAAGTTAGAATGTTAAATTTCATTGCAAATACTGTATCTTCAGGTTTCCCCAGGTGGCAATGTGTATTAAGAAATGAATGTCTATGTCTGGAAATGCTGTTCTTGCTGTTTTTATTTTTGGAAGTTATTTTGCTGCTGAATGTAATACTAGTCTTGGGTTTAAGAATGCCTTCAGAAGGAAAGTAGGACTGGAGGAAAACCATGACAACTGTGTCTCTTAGTATAGTGGGCTCCAGGTAAAGCTAAAACCTTATCCAGGCTTAAGAGATTAAATCAAAGCCAATATCCAGATAAGCTATCCTATCGTTATCATATATAACCTATCCTTATATTCTGTCTGCATCTCAAATGCATTGCAAACTAAGTAGAGTCAGAAAATTGGTCTTGAAAAGCTGTATCCTAAAATGAATGTTTGCTGGAAAAATGAATATATTCCTGCACCAAACCCCTGGAAAATTGTAAGAATTGACCTTAAGCATTATGATTTTGCTTTCAGATACTAGGACTTACCCTTCCTGCTAATCCTGAAAGTGCCTCTTACATTTTGTAATAAACCAGTATTTTGTAATAGCACCAGTAGTGCTATTCCACTGACCTAGCCAAAAAAAAAAAAAAAAAATCCATAATGACCTACAAACCTGGACTCTGGCATTCAAAGCAACCTTCAGTGTAGGAGGACAGACAGGTCATAGCAGTTTGTCTGTGCTCAAACCTGCAGATTTCCCCACAAAGGTTTCAGAGAAACCAGAGTTTAGCCTGATATAAGTGCTTCTTTTCCCTTAATGGTGGGTCATCACACCTGAACACCACATTTTTATTCTGAATGATATTTCATGGGTCAAGACATGCAATGTGGGCAGAAAAAACTGCAGTATGTTTAATCATTTTTCTTTCTCTTGAGCACATGAGACAAAGGAAGGTGTGAGGAGGATATGGCCTGAGCTGGCTAGTCTGTATTATTATCTAGCATGTGTGGAAAGTGATTTAAGATCAATAGGTCACACTTCACTTTGAAGTTCAGATACTGCCACTCTTTTTGAAAACATGATCCTGAAATGTGCTGAGCACCCTGGCTGAAGGCCAGGGAAACACATAAACACATGCTTAACTCTAATCATAGGACTAGGCCCCTTGTGTTAAAGTTGACATGTGCTGAAGTGCTGGGCTGGACTCGTGCCAGAAGGTTCAGCATCCTTCAGGACTGATTCCTCAGCCAATAAACTAAGGGCTGCAGCTTAACAGTAAGCCTAGGATTCTGTTTACATTTCCTGCCTGTATTTTAAAAATAAACCAGTGATTGTTATACACGTAGAGTCCTTGGTCCTTTGAGAAAATTGGCATAGATGGAGGGACAAAAGTTCATTTTAACAGTTGCAAGCAATGAACAGGATGTTCACTTCATTTGGCTGTGAGCAAATCACCTCTTTCCCAAACAGTCTCTTAATGACCTGCCTGCACAAAGCTATTCAATGCCCAACAGAAGTCTTGAGCTGGCTCTTGCAATGGTCTCAGGTGTCAGTGCACTGTTCCTGAACTTCCATAGCAGAACTTAAGTTCATTCCCATTGCTAAGCAGGCAGTTTTGTCATTTGAAAATGGCCAAGGTTTCTTCTGATTGTTTCTGGCAGATGCAGAAGGTAAGAACTAACACTGAGGCTTACAAAAATTTAGTTTCTAACGGGCTGAAATCCACTCCAGCCTAGAAAGAGTTCGTATCTTTAAACTGTGAACACAGATGGTAGAGCTGGGGTGCATAGTTATGAAATAAACTTTCAATAAAGGTAGAAGACATTTCTGCAGGTGACTGTGCAATGTCAAACACAGATACAAACCTCCACTATTATATCTCCAAACTCTCATCCTCCCTATAATCCTTCTTTCACCATCAAGCAGAAGGTGATATTTTTAAGCAAAAGAACTTTGCAAAGTACAAATTAAACATACCTCAATGTCCAACTAAATAAAAACTTTAAAAAGTCCCTAATATGCTTACAGATTATGCTGGTTTCTCCCTGGTACATACAAAAGATTGGCTAAAATTTACATTGGTTAGTAAGAGAGCAAGAAACCTATTTTTGAATGTTTTTTCCTGAATAATTGGAAACTAAATCAAACAAGTTAAAAAAACTGTGTTATTGAATAATTTCTTAAGGTTTAACAAATTTAAAATTGTCTAATTGTTTTAGTTCAGTAACATTTCTGGCACTAAATACATTGGAGAATTATGAAAAAAACCCCATTCTAACTGACAGTAGGAATTATCTAATTCCATGTAAAATCTGTTTTTGCAAGATGTCTCTCTGTCAAATTCAATTTTACAAACATTAGAGTCCTTGAGACCATTAGATAGTTATCAGACAGAACCAAAAGAACTTCCAGATGTTACTGATCCAATTTTCATGAATATGAGAATGAGGAATTGTTGCCTTAGTGGTAATGTATCTCTTTCTACAGTTTCCAAACAGTACCAAAAGAATGACTCTTTATTAGTGAATGTCTTTTTCTTTCTAAAACTTTATGGAAGTTCAAGCCAAGCATTTGATTTTTGTTTGTCAGAACTTAGTTATTAGCAAATAGTAAAGCCAATAAATATTTTTTGTGTCTGAGACACTAAGCTCACTCTCAGAGGTTCAAATGTAGTTCAGAAGTCACCTTTTGTTTCTCGTTCTTCAGATGCATAATGGGAATTCCCTTTCCTAGCTTAATGTATTTTTGAATAGGTGTCTGGAACCCAAACCTTTTGGTAGAAAGTGGTTGAAGTAGATGATTTACAAAGTCCATTCCAGGCACATACTTATGCGTTCACTGTGAATTCTTGAGGGTACCCCTAATATTAGCATCTTAATTGTTAGTACCTCATCATATTTAGTCTTCTCACTCCCAGGCCCAATTAGAATAAAATTATTGAATAACGTGAGTTTAGTCCCTTCACCCCGCAGTGATAGAAAACAACATCACCTTGCAGTTAATTCAGAGGCAGAACCCTAAGGAATAGATGGTGCTTTTGTGTCTTCTGCCCCTTTGTACTGTGACTCCGTGGTAGTGCCTGAAAAACCCACATTGTACGACTGCACTTGGAACTTCTCCAATGTTACCAAGCTTCACAAGTAGAAGCACCACTGATTACTTTGTCCTGGTGTTGTTTTTTGGGGGAAGGGGAGCAGGCTGAATCAAGGATGGAATTTCGAAATTTATACAGATTAACTTGATCTGATTGTGTGAAGGAAGTTATTTTAGAGCATTTCCTTTATTTTTCTTAAAAGAGTAGCCTAAATGGATCTTTTACAGGGATCTTTTTCATATTCTGGTTTTGTTTAGCTATCATCTGCTGTCAAAGGTGTTCAAACAGACCTGAACGATGAGTTGTGGCACTGTGGTAAACTGCCTCCTTTGGAAGATTTTTAGAAGCCCTTCTTTGAAGGTTTGGCCTTTAGCCTATGAAGGTCAAAACACATTTGGGAGCTTATATTATTTGTCACCAGAGAGAGGCTAGGGTAAACCTAGAAGCATATTTCTCTTCAGAATCCACATGACTAAAATTAAAATAGTATGTCTGGTATGTATACAGAAAAAAACCCACTGTATTTTCTTCTTTATTTTCAGATAGATCCAGTAGGCAATTAATCAAAAATAACATATATCACGTGTGTGACATGTTTGTATAAATATGTGTGTATATATATCTCTATATAAAAAACATATGCAAAATTTCCATATCAAAAGATAACAGCATTAATATATTAGCTCAACAGAGTTCTGCAGGCAAAGTCCTGATTCTGTAAGTTTAAAGCTTGGGAAACTTGTGTAGCCAGCTCTACTGGAAATGATGATTCACAGATTTTTTTATCTACAAGTTTAAAAAAGTAACTTTGTCATAGGGTATTGCTACAGAACCGATAACAAAATTCAGCTCAAGAATGCCTCAGATGCACCTTTCATGTACAGAGAAAACTTTAACTTTCAAATTTGAAACCCAAAACACTGACAGAAAAGGATGCATGCTTCATGATCTGGTATAAGACAAAAAAAAAAGAGATAATTATTCCACCAAAAGAATTTTTAGCTTCATTGTCCATCACTCATTTTCAGTCCTGCTAGGACTAGTAGGAGAATACAAACTCCTGTAAAATAATTATCCTCACATTTTAAAGCAGCCTAAAATTGTATTGAAAATTTAGAACTAGATTTTATTAGCATGAGAGAAATTTGAAGGATGTGGAGTTGTCCCAATTCTGCATTCATTTTCTGTTCTGTTCAGAAAACTACTAAAAGATTTCTTGTACTTTTATAGATACTATAAGCTGAACCAATTCAGAACTCTGCATCTGATTCTCCAAATTGCCACATTTTAAAATACAAAAGAAATTGATTAAGGTGAAGGAAAATTCTTCCTAAACTGATCCATAATATTTGTCATAGGCTGAAATCTAGGATTTTGGACTGCATGAAAGAGCTAATGAGTCACTAACACAGAAAGCAGAAGACTTGTGTTATGTTACAGACTCTATCATTAATCTCTTTTGTAGTCTAAGAAAGTCACTTCCCTTTATCTCTCTTGATTCTCTTTTCCTCTCAATATAAACTTTTAGAGATTAAATTGACAGGCTATATTTTGATATGCTAATATCAGCCCTAGAACTCCAAGTGCTGGATCAAACTGATAACACCTGCGTGATTTGAAACCTTCCTCCTGTAAGAACTCGCTCTGAAGATATGGGTTTGGGTTTTGTTTGTTTGTTTTCTGGAATGACATGGTACTAGTACCCCGTATGTGCACTAGGCCTCCTCTGGTTGTTTGCATTTATTTGCTCCGAATTCTACTAAAGAAAAATGTAGGTCCATTGTATAACACTGAGATTCACATCTGACATTTTTGACAGATTGCACAGCATTAATGTAAAATGGAAACATGACGAATAACATTTACTAACAGCTAATTAAACTGATCACTGGAAATAATTTATCTTAAACAAAGTTACAGAGACCCATTCCTTTCTCACTCCCTCCCTTCTCTCCCTTCAGAGAAGAATCACCATTACACCTCTGGAAAGAGGTCTAGTGTTCACACTTCATCAAAGGAGGATCAAACATCTTAAACTGTTCCTTTCAAAGTTAATAGTTTCCATACTACCATTAGTAGTTTCTTTTAAGTGAGAAAAGTCCCAATACTGAAAATAAAAGCAAATATCCAAATATTGCAAAACTTTTGTCTGTAATACCTAGTAGACAACTTTATTTGGACTTTAAAACCGTTGTATAGTTTTTTACTACAGAATTTTAATTGGATCCAGTCCTGTTCATCCTCTTTATTGATGATCTGGATGTAGGGATTGAGGGCACCCTCAGTAGATTTACAGCTGATACTAAGATGGGTGGGAGTGTTGATCTCT
>JAYDZK010000268.1:32275109-32302223 GCA_034509185.1 Euphonia xanthogaster | reverse complement strand
TTTGGGCCCCTCTCTGTAAAAAGGGCATTCAGGTACTGGAGTGTGTCCAGTGAAGGGCAACAAGGCTCTGAGAGGTCTAGAGAACTTGCCTTTTGAGGAACAGCTGAGGGAGCTGGGCTTGTTTAGTCTCAAGGAGGCTCAGGGGAGATTTCATCGCACTCTACAACTAGCAGAGAGGAAGTTCTAGTGGCATGGGCACAGTCTTTTCTGTCTTGTCTGCAGTGAGAGGACCAGAGAAAATGGCTTTGAGATAGGAGATTCAGACTGGATATTAGAAAAAAATTTCCCTGTTGGTGTGGTCAGATTTTGGAATAGGCTGCCCAGGGAGATGGAGTCAACATACCTGGAGGTGTTTTAGAGGTGTCTGGATCTGGCTCTGGGTGATGGTTTAGTGGTTTAGGGGTTACAGTAGTAGTTAGTGCTGGCTGATGTTTGGACTTGATGATCTTTAAATGTCTTTTCCAACCTTGATAATTCTATGATTTTATGAAATACTGTCAAGTTATGGACATTTTGAGCTCAATATATTGTGCTTATTTTGATGTTTCTGTTGTGCTATTTCTTTCATTGCTCATATAAGAAATAATATTCAGTAAGATGCTTTGTACATTTGCAGCTAAGTTAAACAGCATTGCCCCCAGTCTGGATTTAGCAAAGCATTGTACCAAGTTGTATCATGCAAGCAATTGCATGATAAACATTTACTGAGAAGCAGAGTCTTTTTATGCATTCTTTCCTTCCTTCTATGTTGCCAAGGTGACCATGCAGAGATAAACCAGCTTAAAATATAAATAACCATATCCCTGAATATTTCAAATTCAGAATGTCTACTGAGTAACATTAGAACTGTCAGACTTACACAAGTAATCGTATCTGAAAGATCCTGCAGCTTTTAGTTACATTTCCTTTAAAGTTATAGCCTCACAAGAAAGCAATCCACTGAATTTTTTTTTCCTCCCATAACTTGCAATGCAGCAGTATTCTGCTGTAGGAAACAAATTGTTCAGAAAAAGCAAATCCAATGTAAGACCCAGAATTACTGTGATGTCATACTATGATGACAGCCTCTGACAACCAGTCTTTAGCTGATAACCTTCAATGTAAAATTTTTACAGAAGTTCACTTGAGTGTCAGCAACTAAACTGCCATCAAGCACTGGCTTAGGTTTTCTTTCAAACACTTCTCAATTTTTTTAGATTTCAGCTTTATGGAAACAAAATACTCCCCAGAAAGACGTAACCGAGACATGTAGCTCCAAGGAGACTTCACAGCTGAAAGTCTCAAGGCCATTGTATTTGTTCCTCATATGCTGTTCTTCAAGTGCTTTTAACCCAGTTAAAAGACCACGTTTCAGAGGTTAGTTGCTGAGAGAGTATATGTTCAGCTTCCAGAAAAGGAGCAATGCTCTGGCACAAGAGCTCTACAAACTTTTCCTACAAATGGCAGAAGACTCCTAAAAGTATTTAAAAATCATTAAAAACGTAATTAAAAATCCCTACAGAAGAATCAATACTTTTCTTGTTTTTCAGATGTAGAAAAATATAGTTTCCAAAAATCACACACTAGTGACATGCATTCATATCTTTTTCCTCTTTTAAAAGTATGACTCCTTAACATAGATCAGCCAGTAATCCTGGCAAGGCAAGGTAATACTGGCTGAATTTTTTGGTGATTTCCAGACTTATAAGTGCTGCTCCTGAGGTATGGGCAGAGCATTCACAGCAATCAAGTTGTCAGAAAGATATCATGTGAATTCAGGAAGCTAACTTATGCTTACCTTTTAAGACCTCTGTGACACAGAAGAGAACAAGATTTCTGTCTTCTCAATGCTAGCTATGGCATTTATCTGGGAAGCAGAAGAACTAAGTTTAGAGTCTTTCTTAGACACAAATTATCCTTTTCCTGCATGTCGGGACAAAGTCTGATCCAGAAGGTTTCGTGCAGGCTGCAACTCAGCTGCTCCCTCCTGTTCTTTTCTCCATCTCTGCTATGCTGGACTGGATTCCACACATTTGGCAAATGTTACAACAACTGTTGTGCCCGGTAAAGGAGACTGCAGGGTTAATCAGCCAGTAAGGAGCTGAAGTCTTCCTCCCCTCTCAGGAAGGAGGAACACAGAATTTACCATGTGGCACTCAGCTCATGAGGATTTGTATAGGCATGGTCCACATTCTTGTTGTCCTTCTCCTTTAGAGAATCTTATGCCCATCGGGATGTGTTGGAGCTTTCCACTTGTGTGTTTAGAAAGAGGATTCTGCATTTTTTCCCTTATGTGTGCCTGCAATCTGCCACTATTTTAAGGAAGCCAGCTCAAAATGAAATAAAAACTTGTTTTGATAAAGTTTTTCTTTTATATCTCTAAGACAACAGGAAAAAAAGTCCACTATAAGGTCTTGAAGGGCAAGATGAAAAAACAGATTCAGAAGTGGAGATGAGGTACAGAGTAAGAAGAAGCAGGACTAGAGAGAGACTAAAAGACACAAGTTAGAAAGTGCAACCAGGAAGAAGGAAATACTCAGAAGTGTAGCTACAGGTATCAAATAGAACAAGAGGAATGTGTCAGTGGTGGGATGTCTTACTGAGCAAATAGAGATATATCCATTAGTCACACTCACAGCCTAGTTCTCAGGTGGTGACATCTTTAAATGCCATTTAATTGTTCTTAGCTAGAAAGACATTTAATGTTTCTAATGAACTCTAGCAATTAAAAAGTCTAAAGAGAAATATGTATGCAACAGGTTTTTCCCTCAAAGCTAAGATTATGAACTACTTGACAACATTTTGACAAACAGGTACTGTACACTGAAATAATGGCAATGTGTGCCCTTGGCACTCTTCAGAAGCAACAAAACTTTGTGTCTCTCTGCCCAAAGAAGGTGTGCTCTGAGGAATGATGGAGGGGAGGGCAAACAGGGTGGGACAGAATAGCCAGCTACTGCACATCAGATACTCTATAGCAGGAATTCATGCAGAGAGGCTGCTGAAATAGTGTTCAGTGAATGGCAGTGATTGAAATCCTATTCTTATTGTAGACACAAGGCCTGATTCAGATAGGGCATAAGCAGGTGCAGCTTCATTGAAGTCAATAGTGCAGCACCCACTGGGCCTGAATTTAGCTCACAGTAGGACTTGCTGTGAAGTGTATTACACTAATGATAGCTATGGCAACATACTGCTTTCTGCATGACCTAGATGCATTTGCCCCACATAGATGTTTTCACACCAAGACAGTGTTGTTTCTTAGTTTTTTCCCAGGAAGAAGATTAAATTGAGAGATGAATTTTTAGGCCCTGGATTATGCCATTCTGTGGGTTTTAACCCATTTCTTGAAGGATTATACAGTGCTGCCCTTCATAGTTAGTAGGTCTTTTGCAAATAGGCTTTTTAAAGCCAGGTCTATATTCATAGCTTCCCAAAGTTAACTGTAATTTTCTAGTCAACTATTCAGTCATTTTAGTTTATGATAGAAAATATTTAAAGACAGCATTTTATTACTAACTCCTCCCCAGAGGTGCCAATAATCAAATTACTCATTTCTTTCTTGGTAGAAGATATCTAGGGAATTATGTGTTTCACACTTGGGAAAATAAAGATTTCCCAAGATAAATAGATAGAAACGCGTTTTGTTGGTAAATTTCTAGTTTCAAAGTAGAAATATATTTGCCATGTCTAAAGTGCAAACTTTTAATCTCATTTTTAGTGTTTTACCTGTGTATAAGGGCCTAAAACCTTCTTCTTTATAAAGTCTTATCAAGCACTACTTCCTCTTTGGGAAAGAACTCAATCAAAAGGTTGTGGTTTCTCCTGCAAGTCATGCAAGACTTCACAGTTTATTTTTATGTGGGTTTTTTAGCTTCATTTTAAGCTGCATGATAAATTTTTGTGATATATGTGTGCTTCTTTCCTGTAAACCTGGTTCTCTTCAACTTACACAAAGCATATTGCTCTGCTCTGCTTTCATGTTTTCTTCTTATTAACAAGATAAGGAAAATATGGGTAAGTTTTAAACAATGCTTGTTTTTTTCCTAAAGTTGCAGTGTATTTACTGAGTATATTAGGTTTGTCAGAACAGTCCACCCTTCTCTTTTTTCCAAACTATTACACTATGAAATAACATTATGGAAATCTTACATAATATACAATGACACAAAAAAGGTCCAGATTAATTTTTGCTTCCAATTAATTAAGCACACATTTGACTAGAATTGAAGTAGCCTACCACTAAATTACAGAACAAGTTGCATCCATCAGAATTCTTTAACTCACTTTCTCAAATTCAAATTAGGGACTTGGTTGTTGCTCTTGGATTTACTGGATCCTCTCTAATCTGTGCATATTTTTAAATTCTTTACAAAATGGCTTCCTCAGCACAGATCATGATTCTACAGAGGAATCAAGATAAAAAATCACTGATGGTGCTGAACAGAAATATGGTCCTTACCGGTGCCGCATGAGGTGCAGGAATGATAGAATCATAGAATTGTGAAGATTGGAAAAGACCTCTAAGGCCATTGAGAACAACTGCTAAGCCAGCACCACCGTGTTCACCACTAAACCAAGGTGCCATATCCACATGTCTTTTGAACACTTTCAGGGATGGTGATTCCAGCACGTCCCTGGGCTGCCTGTTCTGATGCCTGACCACACTTTAGGTGAATAAATTTTGTGTAAGAGCCAATCTAAACTTCCCCTCATGTAATCTGAGGCCATTTCATCTTGTCAACCTCCTTTCATGCAGTTGTAGAGCGCAATAAGGTCTCCCCTGAGCCTCCTTCAGCTGAGGCTGAACAACCCCAGCTCCCTCAGCTGCTCCTCATCAGACTTGAGCTTCAGAGCCTTCACCAGCTCCGTGGCCCTTCTGTGAACTGCAGCATCTCAATGCCCATCCTGAATTGAGGGGCCCAAAACTGAACACAAGATTCAAGGTGTGACGTCCCCAGTGCCAAGTACACATGGACAATCACTGCCCTGCTCCTGCTGGCCACACCCTTTCTAATACAGACCAGGATGCCATTGGCCTTCTTGACCAGCTGGGCACACAATGGATCGTGTTCAGCCACCATGGGGAAACCTAACATTGCAAGGAGGATCATCTGGAAAAGCTGATACAAATGGTTATACTCATAGCTGGGGCACAGCTAGAACAACTTAGTACAGAGCAGTAAGTTATTTAATTATTTTCACTGTTAAAAAAATTTGCTTACATATATTTTAACTAATTTGGGTTTGGTCTGTAAATGCAATTAATGCCTGGGCATCAAACCTACTATATTGCACAATATTCAAAGATAACAATCATGTCAAGACTTTTAATTGATTGAGCAAAATGTTTTAAATGAAAGTAAAAAGAAATAACAGTGAAATGTAACAATGATGAAATCAACAGGAAACAGTCCTTTCACAAAATAAAAAATTTTTACCTCTTTTTCCAAAAGAGGATAGATTTTCGAGAAATACTTATTAGCTAAAACCAGTATTTTTTAAAATAAAATTTCTTTATCCTTCCAAACTGTGAGACTCCTCCTGAACCAGCAGAAAGAAATCACCAAATATTTTATCAGTTTCATGCAAAATTCAAGGTTCCTAATTGTAACCTTTCCTTTTTTTAGGAATAAAAGGAGTAATCTGAGGCTTATCATGAGTTTCAGTCTCTTATTCAAAATTGTTGACATACTGTGAGAAATCAGACATTTGCTTTTAATTAGGATGCTTGAAACACTTTTAAAAGCTTTAGATTCATCTGAGTTCATGAAGCTCAAAGTGTTGTGCTGTTGTGGCAGTTTTGTGTTTGAAACTGGAATGCCATCTTGCAACTGAAAGCTGATCTTGCATCAGGTTGTGTTACACTGCTTCTTGTTCTTAAAAGCAAGCAAGATTTTCAGATCTGCTTGATTTAAATCCCAAAGAATTTAGTTCACTGATTCTCCTGTGGTCACTTGAAAAAATGCTTAAAGGCACTAAAATCCAATATTCTATTCAAAGACTTTGATTTATGAAATACAATTGTGCAAAATTTTTTGTGGCCCTGTTATATTTATGAAACAATCACACAACACTTCACATATGCTTATATATGTTGAGATTTGGATTTTCCAAAGCCTGTTGCTTTGGAGACTTATCAGGATGCGAAATACTAAAGACTGCACAGAAAGCTGTAGCAAAATGGGAGAATCTCAAGTTACAAAACTCGGATAAGCAACTGGATGTTCCAGGGCAAGAGATCACTTGATGACTAGGACACATCATGAACAACCACAGAGGAATGAAACAAGGACAAAGAATAATTATTTATGGTGCTATAATTTAACAAGGATAAGAATAATTATTTATGGTGCTAAACAATTGCAAAGAATAATTATTTATGGTGCTAAATAATTAAATTATTTATAATTTAATTAAAATTGCCAGTTGCTGCAGTATGAAAAGCTTCCTGAGGTAACATGACTACATGACATGGTTTTGGAGTCATACTCTGCAATTTAGTGCCCCCTGCCCCAAGACTCCAAAACCACATGCTGCTGACTTGCTTTTCCTCCCCCACTGGTAGCTGGAGAGGATAACTGGGGACACAAAAGGCAAACATCACAGGCTGAGATAAGAACAGCTTACTGGAAAAAATCATGAGATAGGAGAACAAACAGTAACAGCAACAACATTAGTAACAAAAGCGTATAAAAGAGAGAGCATGGAGCACAACCCAATCACACACAAACTGCTCTCTCTGGTCAGGATCAGCAGTATTCCATTACTCTGTCTGCCACTCTTGCTCCACTGGAAAGAGACACCCTTCTTTTCTGAAGCAAGAGTCCTGTCCCCTGCCCCACTACAGTGACATGAGATGGTTTTAAATAACATTAGGGTCTTGGCTGTACCACATGGCTCCAGGCTCCACCTCCTCATGACTCCTGCAAAAAATTAAGACTTGGCCAAAACCAGAACACTACACTTCAAAACAAAAGGAAAAAAAAAAACAACAAACAACTAAAACAACTGTCAGGAAACATTCCTTGCCAAGTTCCTTGGGTAGTTGAATTTCTTCATATTGTTGACAGTAGTAAGAATAAAACCATACATCTGAAATAGTGTACTGGTTTTTTCCTTCTGGTTTATTGGGTAGGTTTTCTTTTCCATCTCTCCAAGTCAGGGAAAATTATTAAGAAAGAGAGAAAGATTTCTCTAATGAGTCTACATGTAATGCAAAATTTATATGGCTTCATGTGCGGCTGGGCAAAGCATGACATGGTGAACAAATAAGAAAGGAAATTTTCCATGTTTTTTGGAGGTAAGAATCCTAGTTACTACTGGCCATCATGACCTACTCGTTCATTTTAGGAAGAAGTGGATACTTTCCATGGGAGAAGCTTAAGCATCGGATTTTCTCCTTGGAGCATTAATAAAGGGGCTCAGTTAGCTTCATCTCATTATTTTACTATGAGTATTGACTTTGGCCTAGAGTCATGTATAGATAAAATGGTGCAAGGGCTTGTCCTAAGTGATTACTCAGAATTACAAATCATTTCACATGTAACTGAATACTGCAGCCTAGCTGGCACTCTGCCCCTTTCTTTTCCCACCTGCATCTTTCCAGCATCCGACTTTGCACTCTTTCCTGCTCCAATAAGAGAATGAATCTAGTTTTGGTTAAATGGATAATTAATCTTACTCACTGAAAGTGGACTTTTAATTCACCAGCACAGGGAGAACATACATGACTATCTCATAGAGTTATGCCAACGAAGATATAAGAAAAATATCTAATGGTAGCCTGGTAGCAGGCAAACAGCAGGGAGTGTGTAAACATGTATGTGCCCTTTCTCTAAAGGAGTAATTAGACAGGACTGGGGTTTTTTTGGTGTTAGCAATTGCCTGATGATTTCTGAATACATAAAATGTTATCCACTAAATGTGTGTGTTTTAAAAAGGAATGAGCACGAAAGGAAGAAAGATAAATTTTAGTTGCTCTGGGATTCTAAAAGCCTATTATTTTTAAGAGTACAGAGAGGATCAATAAAATAAAGAGACACATAAAAGCTCAAGATACTCTTGGTACATCCAAATAAAATAAAATAGAAAGTGCAATGTTCAACTTACAGATTACAAGACAGGAGATGAAAAGAGAGTTTTTTAGGGATATACCTGGTTTCCGGAGTACATCTTCTGTGGTATATTACAGCAATTTTCCCCTGAGCAAGATCCTAGCATTTTTTCTAAAGTTTCTTTCATATCTAGACTTTGTGTGAAGGAAGGAGAATCTTGAAACAGTTACTTTGCACAAGTACCTATGATCAAGGAAAAGATTTAATATATATTCCTGCTTATTCAGGTATCAAGTTCCCATAAGGTCACAAAACAGATTTTTCTCCCAGATTTGTACAGGTCTAAACAGAATAAAAATTCTTTCTGTGAGCCACATGGTATATATGATATATAATGCAACCAAATGCCTGAAACTATCTGCTCAGAGAGGAAACTCAGAGTTCAGTAATTAAAAAAAAAAAAAACCAAAAAACAACCAAACAGAAACCCAACCAAAACATTCCTAATAATTTCTAATTTACCTGCTATGGTAATATGTTTTATGGTACTATTTCTAGTTATGGTTACTATTTCTAAAATAAAAACAGATTAAAAACCAGAAAGTGCATAAGATTTGAGCCATGCAGGCCTTACTAAATTTAGAATTATGATACTGATATCTCAACTGAATATTTTACACTCAGCTTTGCAAAAAACTAACAAAAGAGTCCAACAGTAGATCAAACCACTTAGTGCAAGGGAAACTTTGACCTTGCCAATTTAGAGCCCAAAACTATTAATGATGATTAACAATATATAATGCATTTATATTAGCAATAGATTTTGCTAAGTTGTATGCATTTCTTTGAATTGATGTATCATATTGTTTTTTCCTGTTCAGTTACATTTCGTACTTGAATGTTTGTGTTCTTTTAATGAATTTAGCTCACTACAGTGGAAATAATTTATTTTCTAAATTCAGTCTGAAGGGTGCTACTGAAATTAAACCTTTTCAGCAATTGGGAAAATAGCTTAATGGAGTTAATTTGAAATTTAGCATTTTGTTTAAAGCATCTAGAATTATGCAGCTCACAGACTGTGTTTAATCCCTTAGGGAGATCAGGTGTGTCGCTTGCACCATATCTGAGTGTGTAAGTCTCAGAAAAATTGTGCCTCCTGAAAGAATGGGCTGACCTTGCCATTTTGGGAGACAATCTGAAGAGCTTTCTTGACAGAATGTGGCATGGAATATGTCTGGTCATTATAATTATTATAACTAGCGGAAGGTCCATTGTACAGCAATGCTCCACCTATCAAATCATATTTTAACTAAATATTAAGTGTGTGTGTTTTTTTGGTGGTGATGATGTTCTAATTGTTTTCTATTTCTTCAGTTATCTTTAGAGGATTACTATTCCTAATTTGCAGGATTAGCAAAAAAATAATCTCTTTACCCAAATAAGGAAAGAGAGGAAAAGGTCAGGATATGTCCTGAACACCTTACTGCTGAGAAGAGTGCACAGAGTCACAAGATGCAAATGATCTGGACAAAGACAAATATCTGCCTTTTCAGTAAATAATTCACATGACAAGTGAAGTATGCTAGCTGGTCATGATGTGGTCATTTTGATGAATTTAATAAATTAGGAAGCCCTTCCTACAAACATTTGGAGTGAATCAAAAACATGAACTCCTTTATAATTGTAAATATTTCTGTGTGCTGCAAGTAAATTTATTACTGGAATGTACTTTTATAGATAAATCCCAACAATGTGAATATATTTTGAAAACACACACCCTAAATATCCACTGACACAGCAATGTCAGGATCTGTTTAGGCCAGGACAATTATCTCATATTGTTTCTACTCATTGCTAAAACTATTCCATCAGAATGAAGATGGTCTCTCCTGTGGAACCATATAACTTATCATCAGTAAGAAACTTAACTCACATAACCTAAGCAACAGAGCACTTGCTGCTTTTAGAAAATCATACAAAGGACTTTACATTCTTACCTGTAAAAGTGGTAAAAAGCAATGAACAAAACTTTCCAGTAATTCCATTGGTCATTTATAACTATACATTAAAATTATTCAAGGAAAATCTGTTTCTTACAGTTTAATCATTTATAGATATTGTTTATAATATTGTTTACCGTGATGTTTTTGAATAAAAGAGATTTGTTTCCCCACATTTCAGTGGAGCTAAGAAAATTAAGAAGTGACAAAAATGCATGATTCAGGGAAAATGAGCATATATTTCACAGAAAAACATATTTTAAATGTACTGACTTCCAAGATAACCTACACATGTACTGTAGACAATGCCCAAATGAAGTTTGTTTGTGCACCCTGTGTATGTGTATCTTGTCACTATATTTACATATGCCTTCCTTAGAACTGTCCTTGAATTAGGACAAAAGCTAATGGTTTACTAAGAGTGAAAATAAGCCCAGCTCTGGGAAAGAAGACAACATCTGAAACAAACTTATGATTTAATATTTTTATTAACCACAGTAGTAGAAGAGGGTTTCTGACCTGGTGTTTTAACATTCCCTAATGAAGGACGTCTGGTGCCCTGATCATAGGCTGGGCCAGACTGGTGGGAAGTTGTTGCACAGGGAAAAAGGTGCTCTAAAGCATCCTCCAGAGCTTGCCAGCTGTTAAGCCATTAAAAAAAAGAGGTGTTCAGATGGTAAAGTGTGCAGTATTGGATCTCACTAATGAAATAATTTCTTTGTAGCTGCTTTGTAGCCACTCAATATGCTATATGCTCTACTCTTTCCCTTTCTGTACAAAGGACTGGAGAACAGAATATCAACTGGCCTTCACTGCCATACAATGCACATTCCAGTGACCTTTGCCTTCAGGTTCTACACCGGGGTGTCATCTGCAAAATGCAAAAGTAGCTGCTGTTCATGCACTCTTATATACACAGTTTTTGCATAGGGAGGCTGCATCCTGAAACATGGCCTCTATCTGACCTGTTTGGATTCACGGTGTCTCAGAATCTCCACTGTAATGCTCAGGCATCCTCTTGGAACACTCCTCTACTCTTGGCAAGCAACACCGCCCAGTTAGGTTCTCCAGAAGACTAAGTACCATAAAAAATTTTCATCTTAACCAGTTTTTGAGTAGATACCCTACATTTCAGTTCCAATGCCCAGTGCCATCCTGCATCTAGTCCTGCTTAATTCTATGTGGTTTTTTTGTTTCATAAATGGAGAAAATAAATGACAAGTTCATGGGTGGAACAGAAGCAGTAAAACAGCACATAAGCATTATTCTAGCAGAGACTTCATTTTCGCTACAAATTGCAGTGAAAATAAAAGAGCTTCAGCAATCTTATTTAAAATCTATATCATATTTTCACGCATGGGTTTTCCCTTGTTTTGCTGTGACTAGAAAATGAAAAAGCAAGACAATGTGGGTAGAGTTAATTCCATTCCTGAAAATCAGTTATTGACTCCATGGCTGGATTTCATTGAATCCAACAAAAAGAAAACGGAAGAGTAAACAATATTGGTATGTTATTTGCTTTTAGCTTTGATAACCTCTTACATGTAATTACAAATAAAAGGCTTCTCTGTATCTGTTGTCAAAATTAAAATAATGGATATTTTCTACTTTCTCTCTAGCCCTTTTAGACATCCTGTGAAACTACAATAGGGTGCTGAAGTTCTGTCTGGGTGACTTCTTTGCAAATTAAGATGGATGGAGTTTTTCCATTTTAATTATTAAGACCAGCTGCTTTCTAAAAGAGAGAGTGGGTTAGGTTTTTGCAGGTCTTCCAAGCTAATGTATTATCAGAGTTTTAGTGATTGATTAACTAACTCACTGGTCTAAGTTTCTACCTATGAGACATCTCAGCAATTTAAACAGATGTCATGCAAATGAAGGAAGTCTTCTATCCATCTACATATAGTTATAGGTATATGCATGTGTTATAGGAAAGATACTAATTTTTGACCTGTTCTGACAGTAGTTTTTTAAAGTTCAAAAAAATTCATGAATTTTTTTTTACATTTATTTATCATGTTTCTTAAATTGTCAGACACCCTCTACCTTCTTTCCCTGAAAATAGACTTTTTGTGATCAAAATTATGTTGACACTACTAAAATTGATTTTGCTGTGTCATCTGTACTATTTTTTTTCGAACCCACTTGGTTTTTTCTCAGCCACTTTTGCAAAAGCCTTGCTTTGCTTGGAGTGCTAACACTCTGTTCAACTACCAGAAAAGTTTGCTAGAAGCACAAATTAGCTGACCCTTTTCTTGAAACAGCCCCTCTGCATCTTGATAGAATTCTGCCTGTCCATGGCTCTCTTGTAAGGAGGTGATACCTAGCTAAATCTGAAATTTCTATGTCGCAGTTTGGAAATCAGACTGAGAATGATACTTTAAACTGCTGGTTTCTACTAAACCTTATTAGCCTGTAAGTTTTTGTTGTTTCTCCTAACATACAGATAGTAGTTCTGTTCTCTGCTTCAGAAGTTAATAAGTTTTAACAGGTTTTATCATAACCCCATAACTAGAAGTGTGCAATGATTCTTAGAAAGGGGTGGTTCATTCCTGTTACAGATAGCCCATGTGCTGGTGTCATAAATGGCCATTTTATAGATGGATAATGTACTATAGTCATAATTCTTTATTGCTGATAGTTATTGCTCTAGATCATGACCCTTGGATATTGAGAGTCAGTTTTTAATATCACAACCATTTACAGAGGTTAATGGACTAGGTTTTGCAGCTTTTGACCTTTTGATGGTGAGGGTTAGGAGGTTGCATTTGTGCACTAAACTGCCAGAAAATATCTGTTTATTTATCTTAACTATAATAGACATGGTTACTGCTTATAATCAAGAAGCTGAGAAAATGTGACTTGCATGAATTGGAACTATTTGAGCTGCATCTTCTAAGGTACACCTAGTATGAGATTTTCAATTATTAATTAGAAAATCAATGTTTATTAACATTTAATCTTTACTATGTTTCATCTACATAAATAAAGTTGAAATTGAATTATAGTAGCTAGAAAATATTTGATAACTGGCTTTCAATACAGAATTGTTTTAAGGCTCATAATCATGTCTACGACTTGGCTAGGTTACCTGTAGATGACTTGCTCAGGTGTTACGTGCACTGATCTGAAAGAGTCACAGCAGGCTAATCACAAGGGTAAATTTTCTGGTTGAAGTATATGAACTCTTCTGTTTCAGAAAGCCTTTTTCCTATGCCATAAAATGCCTGCAATATGAGGCAGCCATTTTAATGCTTCTGCAACAAAAAAACAAGCATGAGGTCTGCAGTATCGAGAGTAGCATGGACTACAAAAGGAGAGAATTAAAATTCAGCCCTTTTCCTTTTAGAAGTTCAAGTTAACTTTGTCAGTTACGTAGAAAATAAAACATGGGGGTGAAGGGAAGATAAAACCTTCAGAAAAAAAAAACAGAAGAATTCAGTAATTATTCTGATTCAACACTTCAACAGTATAGCTAATGTTAAATATGGGGAATATTAAAGGACCCTGTCTATATTTAAAATAAAATTTCAAAAGTAAGTTGTAATTTGAATGTCTAAAATGCTTATTCAGATGGAGATGTTTAAAAAACAGATGGGAAAATGTGGTGAAACTATGACAGAAAGAAATGGGAACATTGAATAGTAGAAGCACAGTGACTTGTCTAAGTTCAAACTGAGACCTGATGCACTGACCTAAGGTTTCTAAATCCTAGTCAAATTTCTATGATTTCTATAAAGGTTAATTTTTGTAACTGAAGACTTAGAGATTTTGTTCATTGTTTCTAGTCAGAAAAACTTCATTGATTGCGACTGCTTTAGCATTATTTTTACCACTATTTCTTTTTTGAGTACAAAGTAATTCAGATAGTCTCATAGAAAATTTGTCCAATTCTAGCCTGAGAGAATTTGTAAAGCTCTTCAACCACAATAGCTTTTTTACTCTTATTTATCCTTCTTACAGCTTTTATCCTCCCTTCCCCCTCTTCTTTACTCCCTCTTCTTTGCTAGCATAGCAGTGTGGGTGGGAGTGCTGCATTTTGTTTGCTCTGTGATGCTGAATGATTCCAATATAATCAAACTACACTTTTATAGTGTTGCTTTATACCATGCAGCCCAGGGTGCTAACAAAATAATAAAATTAGCAGCTCAGATAATGATGAGCAAGGCAGGTCAAACAAATAATCTTTTAGACCTGGAATTGAAACTGGAATGGTATTAGAGTTGCAAACAGCCAGAGGCAGTGTTGACATATGAGACAGTGCTTAACCAAGCCTCAAGCATAGATATGTGGGGAGTGTTTTGGAGATCTGATCATGGATGATACTGAGTGCTTTCTGCAGGCCACGAGAAAGACAAAGTAAATAGAACACAGCCACAGTAGTGGTACTGACAAGTACTCAGCGTCTGAAAGAATTGGACTCTAATGCCCAACCTGAATTTTTATTTGTAATCAGTATTGTGTTTTCAGGTACCTAGGGGCAAGGGTATTTCTACTCTACCTCATCTGTAGTTGATTATTTCATTTTACCTTCAGCTTGAGTCCATTTACAATGAAGAAAAAATAGTATCAGTTAACCAAACATTGCTGATGTGATGAACTACTTACACGGATTTCTTTAAAAGGGTGTTTTGGGAGGTAAAAGCCAGCAGTGCTTTTGCAGTCTGAAATCATGTAAATTTCCTCTTTTTCAATCAGGTAGCTTGCAAATCTCACAGAGGAAGTATTGCTTATATTATGCAAGTCTAGTCCAAATCTATCAAGAAGCTTCCCTCTAAAAGTGTGAGGGACTCTTTAAGATTTACACTGGTTAGATGCAAGTGCTTTTTGCTTATAAAATGGGTGATGGTCAGATCGATTAACTACAGTATATAGTACTTAAAGTGATGAAGAAAGACATTGGATGGTCAAATGATTAATGTCAAGCTATCAATTTTTGATGCTCGAAATCCTAATTGTGTTTAGCTCTGACCTCTACCCTCATTGCTACCAATATAATTATAGGATCCCATCTAAATGAGATGTATTGAAGAAAAAAAAAAAAAGAACTTGTTGTCTCTAGTTTATCCTCAGAATATTCTTTCATATCTACATAGAGAATGCTTAGATTCACCATTTTTTTAGCTGTCTGAAATATGCTCTTTGGAGATAATAGCACTTCATTGCTTAAAGTTACACATTAGTATTTCTTTCTTTCTCTTTTTTTCTCCTTCTCTCCCTTGTTCGTTGCCTACTCTTTTGTTTGTACAATGTTCTTTTATCCTGAACAATATAACATTTGAGTTCTTGTAATAAATGCCTTCATGTGAGGCAGTTCAGCTAAGAGAATGTTATTAGACTGTGCTCTCAGGCAGTGCACCTTCACACGATCAATATGAATCTGAGCTTCTGTTCATTCCCTCTTTGCTTAAATTCCCTGCAAATGTGCAAGGGAAGCAGCAGAGGGTGTCATCAATCATGGGCTACTCTGACACGCGCTGAAACCTGACCAATGCTGAGATGTTTTAATAAGGCATCCATTAAAACCCTCAAATAAATTGCAATTTGAAAACAGAACGTAATATAGCCAAGTTTTCCTCATCCATCTTGTGGCATGTCATGTAGTGTAATTGCACTGTTAATTTATCCGAGAACTTTCTCTGTACATGGTTTCATTGGCATTGCTTAATTTCCCTGCAGACTCTTGTGTGTTCGTGGAGGTGAGTGTACATGCATGTGTTGTGCATATATGCATCCATTTCCACTTTAGGGGGTGATAATGGTTCTGTTTAGCATGTCATTAGCCAGAGAAACAATCAAGGATTTGAAATGTTTGACATTATGTCGATGGCTCCTGAGCTTTTGATATTTCCTAACCAGTTCTTGCCTGTAGCAGGCCCCCCTTTTTTTGCCTTCCCAGCTTGCCATTGGTTTATGCCCCTCCAGAGTGGGATCACTCAGAGTGCCTGTGGATCCCATCAATAAATATTGACAAAAGGGTTGAGGGACCATTTAAGATCACAAAGCAATGGCAGTCAAAACAACACAATGCTGTTTTTTCCCCTGTGCTTAGGAGGCATGTGTGAAGTTTTGGCAAGGGCAGAGGAAAGTGAGAAGTAGTATATCAATAGGACAGAATGAAAAAAATGCTTGTATAAAGTAATGTGCAAAAAATTACATTTAAGTTTCTCTTTTTTGCACATAAGTTCTGTGAGGGAAGATACAGAGAGAAGCTCATATAGATTTCTTTGTCTGCCCTGCATAAGTCTAAAAATAAAGCTATTCCTCATCCATGGCTGCATCAGCAGTTTCTTTACTTTTATTTACTTTTCTGGGTTTTTGATAGTCCTTTATCTCTTTGTTGTGAAAAAAAATCCACAATCACAGTTGTAAAGCACAATACTGCTGCTGTACACAAGAACTCTAAATCTGGTCTTCCATTCTAACTTTAATACCAATTAAGATTTTGTTTGTTTTAGTTAAACAATTTCATTTTTGGAGTCAATAATTGCCATATTAAAAAACCAAACAAACCAAGCCCCCTAAAAAAAAACCTGGATTTTTTTTTCAGCACAATGAAATTAAATCAAATGGTAATAAAAGGAGTTTTAAACTAAAGTCAGAAAAATTACATTTGATTTCTACAGTTAGATGCTCTATAGCACAATTCACCCAGTTTCTAAAGAACTGCTCCTAAATACATTTTTTCACTTCTGAAAATACTTCTGTATTTTCAGTTACATTGCAGACATGTATAGGGACATATTCTGTATCTGGAAAGGTTCAACAGCCTGTATTTCTGAGTCACTGAGCACCTCTGGTCCTGAATGCCAGAGAAACTGCAGGGATCAGTACTGATGATAATAACATCTCAAATGTGCTGTACGTACTATGCATGTAATGGATATTCCAGTCATTGTGGTGTCAGCATCTTAAATCTTTATGGAAGTAATTTTAAATCACTGGGGAAAAAACCCTAAAGTTTTAACTTTCCAAGCACTTGATTCCATTTTTTTAAGGGTTGAAGCATCAGTGTAGTGCATTTAAAAATGGACATGAGGCAATATTGCTGCAACCCCTCACAAAGGCTTCTTTCTGTGTTAATGATCAAAGAACTGAAAAAAATATGTCACTAAGACCCAGAATCAATTAATATTGTTTTTAACCACAGAGTCTCCTACAGAAAGCATTCATAAAAGCATCAAAATACTTGCAGAAAAATTCATCTGCCTAATTTTTTTTCATTTTTTCCATAAAATCATTGGAAGTTAAAATTAGGTAAATATATTGTTTCCAGGAGATTCTATTTTTTTAATTATCTCCCTTATAGGGCAAAATTTTTAATTCTTTGTTTCTGTTTAATCAATCTTAAGATCAACACTACAATTATATGAAGGGTTTTGTGAGGCACTCAATCAATTCTACAGTAATCATCCCTGAAATACTCATTTGATATAAAAATGATGGCATTGTAATCACCCTGAGTAATCATTACTTCACTCTTTCTATGTTTAATATTCCTAAGACTACAAATATTGTAGGTGAGAAAAATTAACAGAGATCTATTAGTAGCGGTTTATTTAGATATGTAGGTATAAGCCATCATTTTTTAATATACATAGAATTAATGAAATATTAATGCACTGAGAACACTGAATTCAGTTCTGTCAGTCTACTTTAAGGAGAAGAAATGAATATGAGTCTTAAAATGATATAAAAAAACCCCCATAAAATAGAAATGTGCTTGTTAAATAAAATTAAACAGAGTTTATGTGTCTGTTTCACGGGCACTGGGCATGATTCCACATTCCCTAAGGATACTATACATCACTTTGCTAGTGTAAAGGGAGCATAAATCATATTTACAGTTACTTCATGGCTGCTTTATACTGCCAGAGTCATGTAAAACAGTGCAAGTGTAAATGAAGTTTGAAATAAAAGGAAATGCAAAAAAATTCTGTAAGCACAGGTAAAGCACAAAAGACACACTCATGTATTTCTGGTACTTGGAACTACAGCCATTATGGAAATCAATGGAGTGATTATTTAGTTTCTTTCTTAGGAAACACAGGAACATTTAAAGAAAAAGGGCTTGACTGTTGAGTCCGCTGTGGCCTGCCCCATTTAACCCTGTGATGTTTTTAAAGGAACTGATTTGTTTTACTTTTTGATTTCCTTTCTCTGAGTTCTTTCTTGAACTGATTTATAATTCTTGCATCTATTGCTGCCTTCAGCAATGTGTTCCATAATTCAGCCACCCTTTGTGTAATTAAATTCTGTTTAAATTGCTTATAGGCTTGTACTGCTTGTAAGCCTTCCATTTGGGATCTCTTGTTTCTGAGTTACTAAAACTGTACCATGAAAAGTATACCACGAATAATGTAGTTTGACTACTAAAATACCTGTGTCTGAATTCAGACTGAATCTGAGTTAAGTAGGCAAGAAAAATCTCTGTAAAACTACATTTGAATTTTGGGCCTTAGAATTTTCTAATGTTGGTAGGTGACAGCTGAAATCTATGGAAATAAAATATGTGACACTATAAACACTCCATAAAAAATGAAATTTCAGTCCTGGTCTGACAACATTTCCCATATTTTCTTAACAATTCCTCCGCCCAAATTTGAATATGCTATAATGTTTTAAATTCCCATTTGTGCTATTTATAATATGCATTTTTATATGCTTTCCCAATGCCCTGATAGTTATGTTTCTCTTAAAGGAACAGGCTTCTCCTCTCTCCTCCTCCCCCCTTCACTTTGAAAAAAAAACTCAGGAAAATATGCCAGTAAACCAACATGACCACATGCAGTGATATTTTCAAGAAAACCTCAGGAGAAAAGCATTTCTATTTCATAGCATAAATCTGAGCTCTTGGCCAGCCTTCCGTTTGCAAGTCGCCTGCACAACTCTCATGCTAATTCTCCACCAAACCTCCAGTTTTATGAAAGCTATATTTTATCTGTTTGGTTCTTTGCAATCACATGAGAGTTGAAAAAGGAATATTAGCACCACTCACATTTTATAGTGGGAGTCACAGTACTTGGTTGACCCCTTTTTTCAGGTCCTATTGAATTTCCTATACAAAGGAAATGAAAATGTTTTATATTTGCTATAGCAGCATATAACAAGAGGTTTAGTTATTACACATAGAGCTGCAATTTTCTGCCTTTTGTTTCAGTTGTCTGATCTGAAATTTCAAAGGACAATGTTTGTTGTGGTTTTTTTTAGTGTTGAGTCTTCAGACTCAAGGAACGAGAAACACTGTCATATGTATGCAATTTACTCCGAGCAGGTAACATGGAAATCAGAGACTACAAGCACTGTGTTCACCTTTTGTTATTTGACTCCAAACCTCAATTAAAATATATTTGAGATACCTTTTCAGTATGGTCTCATTACTGTAGAGCTCTTCACAAATAAGTAAAATGATTAGTGTTAAATTATCCTGCTCCCTTCACCCACCTGCTTTTTTCCACCTATTCTGAAAGGAATTTTAGCATTGCAGTAATTTTGACCCCTGGATCATCTCTCCTAACCTGTTAATCTGTATTTCTCTCCCAGCTACTAAAAAACCTGTGAAAAACTTAAACTATACCTGTGTAAAGCAGAATTACATTCTGTTTTGTGTGGCAAGGCAGCAAAGCATAATTCCTCATAAGGAATTTAATACTGATGCAATGAAGTCACTGTTGTGACATAATTTAGATGGCTTAAAACCTCTGACTGTGAAATAAAAAAAACCCCAAAATGTGAAATTTTAATTTGGGGAATTATGCCGTTAGTTTCAATGGGTCAGGATTTCACTCAGAATACTTGAAAGGCCAAATATTTGGCAAGCCTAAAATAGACAGTAGGCTATGTGTGCAGACAGGGCTCTTTCACACCGAGTGAAAGAATCCATATTTGGGACAAAAAGGGAAATGGGAAATGGCTAGCTTCTTGGATCAATTATTGTATCAGTGATAAAGGAAGATAAGAATTTAGAACAGGTTAAATTACAGAACAATGCCAAATACATGCCCAAGAGGACATTGCAGGCAAAATCTTCAAGTTAAAATAAAGTCTAGCCGAATAAAACCTCACTTCTGACAGATGCCATGAGCACCTGTAATAAAAATTGAGGAAACAGAAGTTGCATATCTTCAAGGATAAATATGAGATTGTAATAACAGATCCAAAACAAAGTTCATGGCAGGAAAATTTAAAGCATCACAAAATAAAACTAAGAGAAAAAGTAGGCTTTAGGTTATTTTTTGTTTGTTTGTTGCTTTGGTTATTTGTTTTTGTTTTGGTGGTTTTTTGTTGTTGTTAGCTTTTTTTTTTTTGGTTGTTTGGGTTTTTTTTTTTTGTTTTGGTTTGGCTTTTGGTTTTTTGTTTGGTTTTTTTTTTTTTACCTTAAAGGAAAAAACAGTAGTATGACTAACAGTTTATATGCAGAGTTTTCAGTTCAACGTTATTTGAAATCCTGGAATTAGGATTTTCTTGCAAAATTTAATGCCTTTCTGTGGCGTTTTACTTATAAGAAAACAAATTTTCCGTTTTTTTTTTTTTTTTACACGAAAACCTAAATTATTCCTGCATTTTTATTGGCTTCTTCTTGGTTCTTTGAGCAGTCACTGGCCTGCTCTTCAATCCTTCTGTGCTTGCTGTCAGCGTGGATGTATCCCTAATTTAACATCACTAGTTTAATGCGGGGAGCCCTGCAGCCATGACTATTGACTGTGGGACCCCACACAACAGCACTGGTGCTGCCTGGGTGTTTGGTTCAAACATTTTGTTCCTCACGCTGAACTGAATCCTTATCTCTGCAAATATCTAATCTTTATCTATACACTTACTCCCGTGTTAATGAGCTGCGAATGCTAAAGGCTTATTAGTTAGGTCCTGAATTTTTCCTTTGACTTGCAAAATGCTGAAAACAGCAGTGGTGAAAATGAGAGAAATCCAGGTCCTGTGAACAGTGCAGAAAAGCAAGACTGAGATTTGTATTAAGACACACTTAAACATTGGTAACTCTTAGGAATGCCTTTTGTAATAGACCATAATGAAAGTTTGAAACTGAAAATCAGTGGTTTTGGGGGATTGTACTCTGTAGTTTTGTTTCAGACCACTTTGAAAGAAATATTAAAGCATTCTTTTTTAATAGAGTTTTGAGGGACTTTCTCTGTCTCTAATAGTAAGCCACTGTCACCAGGAGGAAACAAAGCTTTTTGGTGGTCAACACTATTCCTAACAAGTTCATAAATTTGCAGTATATTTTTCAGAATTATCTTTTAGTGTTGGAAAAATCTTACTAACTTTCTTTCTCAATCTTTTGAAGTGAAAAAACATAAATTATGTAGTTATTGAATAAGAACTTGCCATTCCAACAAAAACACCACGCTTCACCTTTCTGCCCCTAATTTCATGGGCAAACAAAAGCAATCCGCTGTTGAAGATATTGAAGCTCATGAACCGTGCTGGGGAAACTGCTCCCCACTGTACAAGTTATTTAAGGGCAAGAAGTGAGATAAAGGTAATTTGAGCTGCAAAAATATTGGGAAGGGAGAGAAAACATTGAAATTTTATGAAGAATGATGGAGGAAAATATTTCTTGGGAATATTTCTATAATAACTTCTTGGCAGTAATAAAGTGGTGGGATAGTCTCCTCAGTTCCTTCTCTTGTTTGGGGTAGCTAAGCAGTGTATGCAGAACTGTCATCTATGCATTTTCACAGGCAGCAGTTATAACAATATGTCCATCACAGCTGGATTGTTTTTATTTGCTATTCACAGGCAGTTCTTCAGGAGAGAGTTTACAACATCAGGGCCTGATCTATGGCATACAAGTTGGACCAAATGGGTGATAAACTAAATGTGAATCCATGTAAGCAAAGTAATACATTTTTCTATACACTGTAGCTTCTCTGACAACACTGGTTTTTATTGGAAGACAAAGAGCTACAAATTAGTTGGAAAGAGAACCTGCTCCACTCTTAAGGAGATTTTGCTTTCCTTCCTTAGCATTTACCTCAGTTGAAAATAAACAATTCAGAATGTGACTACATGGGCAGCACACAGGGACTTAAGCCTACTGGAGCAAGAATAAAGCTGATTTTCAGGCCTGACTTTTTGTCTGTAGCAAATACAAATTCCAATGTTACGTGGTGATTGCTGTCACCTACCATTTCCTTACACCTTTCAATAAAGAGGCCATCTGCTGCATCTGCTCAAGATCCTGAAGAAGCTGAGTGCAGCTGTCTGACTAGGGAATAGCTGAACTCTCAACTGCCTTGTACTGCCTTCTTGGTCAACAACATTCAGTATTGTTGCTGATGTACAAGGAAGTGAAAATTGCTTATTCTCAAAGACCTTAATCAGAAGGCACATCCTGGTCCTCAGCTGTAATTTCTTGTCTAAAACAATGTCACTCATATGACACACAGTAATTTCTGGATCAACTCTAACATTTCTTTTGAAATCTTTTAGGAAGGTATTCAACCTTGACATAAAAGCTACATGGCATCATGTGCATCACCCAGAATCCAGCTCAGGAAAATAGTCACTGTTATTGGAGATTTATTGTATCTTCAATAGCTCTGTATCTGTTGGTACAATCCCGCATAATCTTAGTTCCTTATAAAATTGGTACTATATTTTTTCTATACAAAAAATCAGTGACTTTAAATTGTTGCATCCATTAAAGAGCAGAAAAACATTTGTCTTTTAGTTCACATAAGTAAGTGGAAAAAAAGAAGGTCGCTATCTTCTAAATACCAGTATAATCTTCAAATTGTGATCCTTCAAAATAGAATGTAGACACCACATTCAAGATAAATTAATGTCTCTGATGGTATCAGGTTTACAGAGGAAATGCATACAAATATTTTGCCAAAAACAACAGAGATGACTCAGAGACTTGTTAAGGAAAATAGACACCTCTTGTTCTAAGGATTTCTGGTTTTGTCTTAGACCTTCTAACTAGGAAATAAAATTATACTTAATAGGTACAACAAAACTTGTGATGTATGAAGGTTTTAATACAAGGACTTTTTTGTGGGTTTTTTGTTAAAATGTTTGAAAAAAATCCTGTGCCAAAGATTAGAATTTTGCTTCTGATGAAAAATGATGCACTTCATTCAAAACTTTAAGTAGATATCAGCAGCAAGAAGGAAGCCTTTACGATCCTAGGAAGAGTTTGGTAAATATTAGGTGCTAAAATAAGAGTAACTTTGAGTTCATGTGGATTTGGTGTTACTGTATATAGGTTTATAAATATTTTGGTGGATGAAATATGTTTCTCTCAATTTTTCCAGAAAATGCCCATGATCACTCTAAAAAAAAATCCAAAACCAGAACCCACTCTTCTTTTTCAGGATATAGAACTCACAAAGTAAAATCAAAAATGTATTTGAAGACTTGTGCAATTTTGAAGTAAGTTACTGATTTCCTCCCAGTGGGTTGCTCAGCCCTATAAAGAAAAGAAAATAGAGTAATAAAAAACAGTTATGCAAAAATTTAATTCCTCTCTAAGAATAAGAAATTACTTCTGTGATTTATTAAGCTTTTTACATTTACAAAGGCACATTATAATTCTAGTTTCTTTCCTCTCCTCTGTCAGTCTACTTTAAAATGTAGAACAAAAGATACATTACAATATTTTGGTGGGAATAATTTTCAGTAGCATAGAATATCTGCATCCAATGACACATAAGCAAACATAAGAATAAATGAAAATTTATAGTGATTAAGTTATGACTCTTAAAAGAAAACTCTTGATTTGTGAAGCAGTTTGTTGGTTCAATATAGTTAAGCAACTCTTTCTTGGGTTTTTTTTTTTAATTCTTTTTTTTTCCCCCGACTCTTTCATTTATTTGACTCTAAGTTTCTTGCTGTTTTCTAGGCACAATATGACCTATTATCAATCAGGGTCAGAATTAACCACTGTGAAAAATCTAGTCTTATGTTCTATAAAAAACAATTGAGGAATTCCCTCATCTAGACCATAACTGATCAGCGAGTTAAATGAAAACTTTTAAACAGAAATATGACCTGTTCTCAGGCTTAGGGTTTGAAGACATTATATCCTTAGATACTGTTTCAATGTTTTATGATTATATATATTTAAGAAATAGGGCATTGTAAAAGTATCTTTCCATTTTTTTCTATTTAAAAGAAAACTATAGTCCTGAGATGTCCTAAAAGACAGGTTTCTGTCTCATAACCATTGGAGTAGACAGTACTTAGCTTAATGATACAGCAGCATGAGACACAACATCTTTCCAAATTCAAATGCAAATATTTATTGGACCCTTTGACATTTTTTTTTTCTTTCTTTTTCAGTTGCACATTTTATCAGTTCAACTATTTATATTTAAGAAATAACTTTCAAAGTTCATAAGGACTGCATGAGGACTGATTAGGGAGAAAAAGTTACATGCTTACATTTGCATAGTTCACATATGAGTGGGGAAAAAATCAAAAAGGGATGAGAAATCTCTTTACAGCTTTCAGTGCTAACTCAGAAATTCCATAATGGACTCACTTTGCTGAAAATTGAGTTAATATTTGTAATAAATATAGGTAATGGATCATTCACTGACCATTCCAAATGACCATTACCTTCCTAGAATTTTACTTCCTATCTCAGTTAGGAAGTGAAACAGTCAAACTTTAAGTCCTTTTAAACTTTCCTAATTGTAGGACTGTGCTTTCTAATCAGTGAGAGCTCTAGAAATATAATGATTAACTACTGATTCCTTCCTCTCACCATAGCTGTATCGTTTTCTCTCACCATTGCTCTATCACATCAGGATAACATTTGCCTGCTAAGGCCAATAGAGGAGGGAGATAATCAAAACTTGAACATTAAAAATGCTTCTAGCAGTTTATTACGCCAGCTGGCCTCTTTCCCCAAAAGCAAGGACCTTTGAGAGACAATTCGGAAAGTATATTGTCAAATACAAGTAACATTTCAAGCAGAAAACCACAACATTAAAAACTGTGACACAGATGCCTGTGTTGGTATAAACAGATGCTACCGATGCCCATTGCAACTGTTGATCTTTGCCTTTCTGCAAAAACACAGGGGTTGTGGCTTTCTCCAAAACTGGCTGAAGCCACTGCCTAAATAGGTGCTGAAGAAAGGACAGTGAGAAATACCACATTCTCTATGTGGAGTGTCTTTTCTTAAGCCAGTTTGATTTTTTTCTGGCATGCTAAACTCATTGAACAATGTATGTACTGCAAGCTACTTGGATGTCAGTGTGACATGTGAGACCAATACATATAAGAGAGCTCTAGAGCAGTATAACATAGAAGATAGTGATAATATCCTTCCTGCAAAACGATTTTAAAAAGTCTTATTTTAAAAAATCTTATTTGTGAAATGATGGAGAAGATTGTGCTTGTGATCCTATGTGTGACAGCACTGTAAGCCTGTCTTTCCAATTTTAACATCATGGTCCATCATGTAACCAAAAAGCAGCAATTCTAAAACAAATTGAGAAGCTTGGTATCTTGAAAGCTTGAGAATCTTTTGAATGAGAAACTGAATTATTCTTGAAATATGAATATAATCATGCAGTGATCCATTACTAAATGCATCTATCTACCACATGTATTCATTAATATCTGTAGCACTGCAGGCCTGTAAAGCATTAGATTGTTTTATACTAAGCACTTTGTAAATACGGATAAAAAAGACAACTCTTGCCCCGGAGAACATATTTGTAAAGCAGCAGCAAAGCGTTCATGAAGCCCAGCAGAAGAGTTTGTGGAACCAATTTCAGATACTTCCAGTTCTCATAAGCTGTGGCTCAATCAGTAGTCTAACGTATGTGAAATGTGCTCTTAAACACTGATGTCTTCATCTTCAGATTTATGTTCACCACACATAAAACTTCTCAGTTATGTTTTCTTCAAGGTAAATGATTTTTCAATAACAAAACTATTTTTAAGAGGTGCTGAAGTTCATTCATTAGCAATCACATCCAGTTGATACCTGTAATGATTTTAAAAGAAGGTAGAAATTTCTAGTGGTGTAGAAAGTAAGCCAGTAAATAATGAATGAATGAATAAATAAATAAATAAATAAATAAATAAATAAATAAATAAGACTGTCAAATATAGTTCATGCAGAACAATTCCAAGGAAACTTGTGGGTTTTACAACCTTTGGGGCAATAATTTTCTCATTTAAAAAAATTCCATAGAAACTGTTATATGTAAATTGGAAGTCTAACTGAATAAATCTATATGTTAGCCAGAATAGGAAGTGATGCAATTTTGTTCAATTTTTGCATTAAAAACTGCAAAAGAAACTCCAGTTACACTGTTAAGACATTCGTAAAAGTCCTGAAACTTATTGAAGTAATACATCCAGATATTTTCTTCCATGCTTCTGAATTGATTCAGTTCAAGGAAATGCAGTACAGTTAGCATTCAACTTTAATTGCAATGAGGTGACAACATACTGGGTAATGAGTTGTTTATGAGTTGTAGATGTGTTTACAATGAGTTGACAATGTGTTGGATAAAGTGTTCTTCTAAAGTTGTAGATCTATTTACAGTGAGCAGTGGGGGAATGTTCATTAGTTGTCGATTTGTTTGTTTACATTGTTTTCGATTTGCAATTGCTATAAAACAAATCCCAGGCTGATGAAGGATGATTGTTTGTGCGCTTTAATGATTTACTGTAGTAGCTTGTCTGAAAAAGTACTTAACTCTGCTTCATCTGTCAGTTCTCACTGCAAAAGCTCCTAGTCACAATAGTTTTATTAGCACAGCATGGGCCATTTGTAAGAACATTACGCATCTAAAAAATATTAGTGCTTTCCTGTTCAGTCTGTTGTATTTTGGCTGACTGAGCTGAACAGAATTTCTTCTGCTCTGTACAAGTTTATATCTTTTAATATGTACCAAGACATTTACTTGAAGCTGTACACATACCATCCCTGGAAATACTTTCCCTGATCTGTCTTAGGAAAAGAAAGGTCATGTGCTTTAAGTTAAATTACTATGTACTTTTTTTCACTGCTGCTACCTTCTCAAAAGCAATTTTAAAAAAAGGATCTACCATTAGGTTATACTGGGTAATATGACAAGAAGAAATATAAA
>JAYDZK010000268.1:32254897-32275009 GCA_034509185.1 Euphonia xanthogaster | reverse complement strand
GGGTAATATGACAAGAAGAAATATAAATATATGTTGGAATATACTTGCTTTTAGGTTACAGAAAATCATTCAGCAGTTTTCAACAATTTGGCGAAATAAATATGGCAACGTACTTTGTTACTTCAATCGGTGTATGTCAAGAATTTCTGTTCAAAAGAAACCCAAAAAGGAATTTTCTATTGTTTTGTGCTCACACTAGCTTTTCTCAATTACTAGTCCTGTGGTCCAGAACAAGCACGGACCCTGGGTTTTTAATGGGTTTTTTCCTTTGTTATTTCCCAAGAGCACTGTATGACAGATACCCTCCCTTTCATCTTCCCTTGCTGTTCATCTGTTAAGTATGCATCTTTTAATAAGATTTTGCAGCTCATTTTATCATGGGTTTCTCCAATATTCAAAGACATTTCATCCTCAAGTGCTTGGAAAAAAGCTCCTAAAAGAGTTGATAAAGGTGTCTAAAAGATTTCTTGAGGTTTGGATTACCTTGCTATGCAGAAAACCTGCTCTACCCAGGCAAAGTGAAGAGCTTCTGGAACTTCTCAAAACATGATTTTGATTGTCCTAAATAATACAAAATTAGTTCAAATAATCTAATTACTAAAATCCAGACATCTGATAAAATCTCTGTAATCTTAAACACATTAGAGAGATATGGAGAGCGAAAAGGACAAAAATACAGCATTTAGAAATGGTATATTGCTGGCTATGATATGAATGCATTACCAGTGTTCTGACTTTTTATCTTTCTTCATTATTATGCCCTTTTCATTAGTTTGTAATTAGAAATTCAATTATTTGGAATTTATATACTATAATTCTCAATACTTTTTCCCACAGTGATCATGCATAAAGAGCGAAAGCTATAATTGCAGGGAGAGGTGCTGGCTCCCTGACATTCCTGCTCTTTGGGGGAGTAAGGTTTTGCCACACTGGGGGAAGGAGGAAAAGAAGATTAATAGAAACACTAGCTAGACGCTTCCATAATTCTGTCCCACAAAACCAGAAGTTGCCAAAAAGCTAATTTTTGTTTTGCCTTGGCTTTCCTAACATGTCAGTTGTGATGCTCATGCACTGAAGCTGGGAGGCTGACAAGCAGGGGCAGCATGTCTCCACAAGACCTTTCCGTGCACAGCTCTGTATGGCTATAGACCTCAGCTGGTTTTGTGATCTAAATTCTTAGCCTTTTTCTAAGAGGAGAAAAACAAAAGAAAGGGAGATAAGAAGGAAATTAAAAAAGAAAAAGCTAATTCTCCCCAAGTGGAAACTTATGCATTTTAGCAACGAGAGCTTGTCCTTTTCTGGACCTCAGCATTGAGAATGTTGTCCATGTTGAAGCAGTATTAAATCTGCATTTTTTTTTAATCCCATGAACAAACAATACCTCTGTAGAATCCAGATACACTCTGTGAAGTGAAACTTCACAGTATGTTTATTCATAAAGAACAATATTGAATTTAATATACCTTTCTATTAGCTTTTTGGGACAAATTAGCATTCTAAGACAGGTATATGCACATTATCTTTCACAAGCACAATATTTAAAACTAGATTATATTAATTTTTTATACCACTAGGTCATATTATACCACATTTATACTATAATGGGACATTTTTTCATAGTATTGTTTTTTAATAATTCCAGACATATAAATAATATTACTTTTAGAAAATTTCCCTTTATACATAATACTT
Source organism: Euphonia xanthogaster (assembly GCA_034509185.1). Classification (NCBI taxonomy): domain Eukaryota; kingdom Metazoa; phylum Chordata; class Aves; order Passeriformes; family Fringillidae; genus Euphonia; species Euphonia xanthogaster. The sequence goes on along the minus strand of JAYDZK010000268.1, from coordinate 32,273,317 downwards.
TATCTGTCACGTCTTATTTTTTCAGTCACTCATTATTTTGTTAGTGGTACTAATTCTAATTCCAGGAAATGGAAAATATTACCACAAAATCAGCTGCAAAGGCTGAAAAAAAGCAGTTCAGGATTATTTTCTCTCACTGGGAAATATTTCAACACATAAGGCCAGGCTGAATGGGGTTCTAAGCAACCTGGTCTAGAGGAAGGTGTCCCTTGCCATGGCAGAAGGGTTGGAGCTAGATGATCTTCGAGGTTCAAGACATTCCAACCCGAGCCATTCTATCATACTCTCTAAGCTGTTACTTTTCATATTAGGAAATAAACAAATAAATAAGGAAATAAAGAAGATTTTTATCACAGACAAGTAGGGGATAATTTTCCAGAGCATGAATGGAATGCACTCATAGAAATCCCATTAACAAATAATCAAAGCTTCGGGTATACATCCATTCACATTGTTTTTGAAAATATACCCCAGGATGAATAATTTTAGTATGTACAGTAAGTTCACAGCTGATGCTTTATTGTCCACTGAGCCATCTTTTTCCTCATCTGGGAAATCAGCTATGCACATGTTTTTACATCAAAAAGAAAGTGTTCTTATTTACTAATATGCAATGCCATAAAACTTTGAAAAGAATTTTAATGATATTTGCAAATTAGTGGAGTCTAAAACTCACCTAGCAGCAAAGAATACAGAGAAGGTAATAGAGAAACTGCTGTTCATGTAATTTTCATAGCTTCTTACATATTCATGTTCCAAAAGGATTTCTTTCACAGAAGCTCATGCTCATCTAACCAGACACTTTGTAAGTAAAAATGCATGAAATTTAAACCAGCTTTTCATATGGACATTTTTTTATGGCTGAGTGTTTTAGCAATCCAGCAATGGTAGACACCTATAAATGTATAATGTGATGGATTAGATTGTAATGCAGTCTGGATGCATATGGAGGTGGTGTTTGCCCTTCAGTGCAAATCCATTTTAATGTTAAAAAGACTACATTGGGATTAATAGTGCATTGTCCAGGCAAGAAGTAAAATGTTGCAGTAGTTTTTTACTTTGAAAAAAATCCAAATCTTGCCCCTAATTATAACAATTATGACAAAGGATAAAGCTATTTCTAACAAGGAAATACTTAGAAAATCAAAATATCAGTGATTTGGATAAGTTTAAATTCCTGGTTCAAACCTGGGTTAAAATAAGAACCTTAAAGAATTTGTTAAAGAAGATTTGGTCTCTTCATGATTTGTCAAAGCACATTGTAAAACCAGCAACAGACTTACACCTTAGACAGACATGCATGAATTTGGGGCATGTCAACCTGGGGAACTTGGGAAAGTTAAAACCAAAATAGCTGAAAGGTGTGAATGTAAACCTTGTTATGTAAAGTGCTTTACTGTTCTGTGTGAATATGCTCCCTGAAATCCCAAATCCTTTTGAAGCTTTTCAGCAGTAAGACCACCTTGTTTCTCTGCAGGATTCAAAGCCCCTTGAAACTGAGGTCTACATTCACATGCTTGGGCAACTCAGTTAAGCTTTACTGAGAGCCTTCTGGTGAGTGCATCCTAAGTTTAAACCTTACATTAGAAATAATTTTTAATAGGGAAAAAAGCATCCAAAATTGGTTTCGCATCTGTGCGACCTATATATGATTTTAGATTATTCATATGTTTAAAATGAGGATTCATATGTTTAAAATTAAATATCATGCTACATTCCAATGAGCTTAAGAAAATCTTAGTGGAACCCTAAGGAAAGAAAGGAATAGAGTGACATCCCTTGTTATGTCTCCACCAAAAAACAGTGCACAAGCAAGTGTCCTAAATGATTCAATATTTTTTGTACCAAACATTTCTGAAAATATAAGTTCCTGATTTTTCTCAAATTATCCAAAAATTGTTAACAAGACATTTTTAAAATATAGAAAGCCTTCTATTTTTTCAGCATTCTGGTTTTAATTTTGGAGGTTTTTCCTAAGATGGTAAAAGTATTTCATTCAAAACCAAAAAAAGAATGAATAATTTAATTTTACAAAATACTTATATTTAAATTCCTTGTGGCTAAAAGTCTCATAACAATAAACCATTAAAAAATCCTCCACAGATATTTAGATTAGATTCTCTCAGCATATTAATTGGCTATTTCTTTTTATTTAAATCAAGTTTGTCCCAGAATCTCATATATCTAACATTTGGAAAAGCCAAAAATTTCAATTTTTAAGAAAGGTTCTTCTGGGATATGGAGAGAGTTTTCCATTATCGTTGTCATGATATAACCCCAGCCAGCCACTGAGCATCAAGTACCTCAGGGAATCAGGAGGCTAAAAGCCAGAAAACCCATGGGCTGAGATGCAGGCTATTCAGTCGGGAGAGCAAAAGCCAAGCACACCAGCAAAGCAGGACAAGGAATTCACTCACCACTTCCCATGGGCAGGCAGGTGTTCAGCTGTGCCCAGGAGAGCAGGGACCCACCAGGGGCAATAGTTACAAACACTATCACTCCAAATATCCCCCCTTCCTCCTTCTTCCCCCCACCTTATACACTGAGCATGGTGCCATGCACTGTGGAATGTCCCTTTGGTCAGCTGGGTCACCTGTCCCAGCTGTGTCACCTCCCAGCCGCCCATGCAGCCCCAGTGCCCTCACCAGCCTGGCAGTATGGGAAGCAGAAAAGGCCTTGGCTCTGTGCAAGCCCCGCTCAGCCGTAACAAAACATCTCTACATGTCAACTCCGTACAGAGCAAATCCAAAATACAGTCCCACACTAGCTACTGTCAAGGAATTCAACTCTATCCCAGCTAAAACCAGCAAAAACCTAGAGTCACAGATGGACAAGAATGTTAATATAATGGTAAAAATGCCATGTATGCACTCAGATTGCAAAGAATGATTGACAATGAATATTTTAAATCCTTTTCCACTAACTTTTCAACCTTAAAAAAGTAAATTTCTTCAGTACTTCATTAGTTATTGAAAATAGTTTTTTTTCCAACACCAACCTTTTCGAAATACAAGTTATATTCAAGCCGTCTGTCAAGTAATACTGTGAGTGCCAACAAGATATTTTCCTCTCTTTTCTAATTGGGTAACACAGCTAATTACTCTTGTCTGTGGAATCATGTTTGATTGGCAGCTTGAATGTAAACAGAAACCATAATTTCAGATGATATTGTATAAACATTTGGATAGGGACGTGCAAGCATTTCTCTTCAAGCAAGAGAAATGTATGTTCTGGATAATAAAAGTTACCTGTGTATCATAGTTATCTGTCTCTGATAAAAATTCTTTCAATATATATGAATTCCTGCCAAATGCTCAGAATACTTTCAAAAAAAAAAATAATTGGCAAGCTATTTATCAAAAAAAAACAAAACCTGGAAATGTATTATAAATTACACAGAAAATATGAAAAATGAATGTCACAATAATGTAGTCTTTGGACACGCTTTAAAGCCCTTCTAGAATTAGGTTATAAAAAGTTCAGGAAACAGAGATATAGTCCATAGTACAAAAGTATAACAATAAGTAGATTATACATTTGAAAATATCTTCTAAAATATAGTACACAAATTAACTTCAGAAGGACTAGGATTATTGATGGAAGGGACCTGTGTCATGAATATTAGCAATATGTCAGATTTCATAATTGTACTCCAGAAATCTCTCTGAAGATTCCTTCATAATACTTTCTGATCTTAAAAAAAAATAATTGAGTGTGTTAGATAAATACACAGGTCAAAAGACAAAATACTTGGAACTGGAGAAGGAGGAAAAGATTGAGTCCTGATTTTTTTTTCCCTTGAAAATTTTATCCAGGACACAAGCAGAAAAATGCAAAAATCAGTCAAAGGGATTACTATCTGCCTAAAACATTTATTTAGCAAACTGATGTCTTTACCTCCTTCATGTTTTTTTTTAATGCTTTACCAAGTTAGCTTAACTGCTGTTCCTCTGATTCCCAGATATTTATTTGAATGCTCGTATTTAATTTAATAAAGGTTTTTTCAGAATGTTCAGAATTCGCATTAACTCATTGAAATTTCTGCTGGACAATTCTAACCAGTTCAAAATGCAGCTAAGAACCTGTTAAAATGATGAGTTCTTTTTGAGAAGAAATTTGGAGGCTGTCCCAGTTCTGACTATTTTATACAATTTGTTGTTTCCACCAAAAACACCTTCACTGAAGCTAATTCTAAAGGTTCTGCCTGATTGTTATAAGACATTATTCTTCTAGAGACACGAGAATCTGTGCCTCGTACTCTGCGCTGCAGTGGAACAGCAATGATCTAGAATGCCAGGCATTGTCTCTTGAAAGACATCCTTTGGGAGCAATGGCATCTGGCAGTAAATGAAGCAAAACATGACTTTATGTGACAATTCTGGCACTGGATGGTGTATTGCTTTGAATGGCAATTGTACTGAGTGTTTTCTGTTCGTGAAAATTTTGAGAAGCCAAGATACAGCAGCATACTGTGTGATTTATCCCTTGTGCCTTCTCTCCTTTGAGCCTGGCTGAATAGTTCTATCTGAACTGAAGTCCTTGATTTATTCACAAAGTAGGGAGCTCTCACATTGAATTATTCTCTCTGGCTGGTAATGCTTGCTTGTGTTGTGGCAGAGTCCGTACTACAAAGAACCCCACAACTGTGGTTATCTCATGTGAAAATGACCATTTGCTTTTGTAATAAATATTCTGCATTTGTAAAATTATACATATGTATATATTATTTTGATTGTTGTACATTAAAATGGAGCATTTTTTCACAAATTAAATGTGCAGCTACTTACTATTTACTTCTGAAAGCACAAACATTGGCTTTACTGTAAATCAATACAATCTCACTACACAAACCTTTTAAAAGTTCGTGTCATGTACTATTGTTCTTGTCTAATTATTTTGCTATGGATAGGTTAATCTCCTAATTTTGAAAATTTATGACACCATGTGGCTTTAGATTATTTTAGCTTCATGCATATGTTTAGTATACTGATCTAGATGGAATTGCTGGAAATTGAATTAAAATGTGAATATATGGAAAAAACTAAACTGATTTATTAAACAATTACATTACATAATGACTCAGCTGAGCAACAGAAATTAATGTGATATATCTGCTAAGAACTGAATCTGCTTTCATGACTGGAGACTGACAGCTCAGCAGGAGGAGGAAGCACATGGGAACTGCTTTCTCACAGCAGGCAGCAGCAGCTGGTACACAGCAGCCAAGGAGATTGCAGAGGGGTTTCCCACCACAATGTGCAGAACAGAGCCATGACCACCTAATCTGCAAAATACCTCCTAAGCATAGACTCACAGGGAGATCTCAGACCTAAAAAAACCACTACCCTTATTTGGAAAGGCTTTTCTCTGTAAAAATCTTAAGCATATCACAGAGTTCACAGTCCTGCCCTGCTCTGAAAAAGAGCCAAATCCCTCTTTCATTCTCAAATAAGATGTTTGTCCATTTGTCAGCAGCATATTTGGTCAGAGATTTGGGTACTACTATATACCAACTAATTGTTTTAAAAATGCAGAATAGAAAAGGAAATTAAATTCAAGCTTTTACACTATTAAATTCACTGACATCTAGGACAACAGCTACAGATCATCTGCTATCTTTGCATAAAAGCTTCTTACTGCTTTTATTAAACAATGAAAAGAATTAAAAAATGCAAGATAAAAAATGTAATGATGCTTAAAAAAAGAAAGAACTTTGCCATTTCACTAATAAAATTTGCTTGATGTTTAATTTGTATTCCAGATAAGGTTTACATTAAGATACATCTTGCTTTCTGATCCAATTGTAATTGATGTTTATATCAGCAGGAGATATATCTTCAATATGGATGTTCTATTTCCTTCCACAAACCCCTCCTTACCCATACGGCACCTCAGAATTTCTTTTTACACACAAATATTAATACTCATTCTAACACAACTTAGTTTCTTCGTGATATAACAAAGACCATTTGGAGGAGCTAAGGGACTTCATTTTACTCAGTGTAGTAAATATCAACTGCAAGGTGAGCTGACCAGTACTGATACTATAGTTAAAAAAAAGGGGAGAAAATTTAGTGAACCTTGCAGCATATTAAAGGAAATTTTTAGAATGCAAAGTTAGACCTTGCAACCTGCAAAGAAGACTCAGGGCTGATGAATGCATATAAGTTTTACAGCTATGCGTGTAGGTCAGTTGGTTGTATGCTTTGAAGTCTTTTAGCTGATAAACATTATTCTTCAACAATCCTATTATAAGTAGAAGTGGAGAAATTAAACATATATTGCTGAAACCCATCATATTTAAAATCTACAGAACAGAAAGAATAGGTTTAGTCTCAAACACATTTACTTATACATTTGACACTACTTACTACTTACTTACTTTATCGAATGAATTGGATTTTCTTTGTGGAGGATAAAATCAAAGAATTTGGACACCATTTTTGATTTATCATCTAGGAACTGTCCTAGACCAGACATTCTCTTAACAAGACGCGGCACAAAAGATACCAGCACTATATCAATTTACTTCCCTCCACTACCAAAAAAAATAAAAAATAAAGATGTTATGCTTTGGGAATACAAAACCTTTAATTAGAAATCATCAAGTCAACCAATGAAAAGATTTATTTTATATGCGTATTGTCTATCTGCAAACTAATTAGTTGTTGCTAGTTAAAAAAACCCAGACCCAAACTAATATTTCAAGTCTTTTTTTTCTGCACGTAAAACTAAATCAAACATGAGTTCTGAGCATTGAACAACCCATAGTCAAACTGTTAAGGTCATATAATATTGAAGGAAATAATGCAGCAAGATGTCAGAGAAAATAATTTACTCCCAAACATAAGTTAAGATTGGAGTTGGTGGCTGGCTAACTACTGGAGATGTTTCTTTAGTAAGCACATTTTTATAAGCAGCAGTCTGAAATACAATTTATTTCATTGTATTTGGTCACAACTCACCTTTTCCTTTTTTGATTCTATTAGGAAAATTGCTTATTGGAATAATCACAGAAGTTAAAGGAAAGCAAATTTTTCTGTGGTCTGTTCTTATCTAAATAGAACTTGCTTTAGAGCATTGTTTCATCTTGCAGACAGAAACATAATGTCCAATGATAGGTAGAAGTCAGTAAAGCCCTACCTGGAAATAAAAGTTAATTTTTGATGGTGAGGACAATTAACTATTGCAACAATTTTTCAAACTATGATCTTTTTCATGACTTGGAATCTCTAAATCAAAATGGGTGGGTTTCCAAAAGACAATCCATTATGCCTCTGTGGGCTACCGTATGCTATGGGAAGAATGAAATCTCTGACCTTTTTTGTGCAAGATAGCATTATTGTAATGGCACCTTCAAAATACAATACTGTATTCATTTAGCCTTCTAAAATTCAAGCTAATATTAACAGGTCTTTTTGAAAAAAAATATTTCTGTATTCTGGTCTAAAAATAGCTGTCATGTTTGTGACATTGATAGAAGTAGCATTCAAACACCACCACTTTCTTTGTTACAATCATTCAAATGCCAAACAGGGAGTGGCTTCTGCCTTCTGCCTTGTTGTTGTATCAGCCACAGGTAATTTGTAAATAACAGTGACTGGGTATGCCAAAGTTTGTCCTTGAAATGAAAAGGAGACAGCTGAAGAAAGGAGGCGGGGGAAATTCTGCACAGTCAATGCCAGGTTGGGGATCTGTCAGTATCAAATTATCATTTCCATTTTGTCTTGTGATTGTAACTTTCATTGTGAATTAGAGCATTCATTCTGCTGCAGCATCTTGACACACAGTGAGAGAATCAAGATAGTGTGTGACAGAGCAATCAGCGGCTGAGCTGAGCCAGTGCTGAGGGGCTGCTCTTTACTAGAGCAATGACATCCAGGCTGCTAGAGCCACTGACTGTGAATAGCTGCAGAGGCAATGCAGGTACAAGGACGGCAAAGGTTTGGAGCTGAAACCTGGACCTTTCCTGCTCGCTTTCAACTTCTAGCAGGCAATCGAGATGGCAAAAGAGGAAAAACAATCTCCCCTGAGCAAGGCAGGCCGTCTAGCAGCAGAGGTAATAAGACCAGGCAAACACCAGAGGGGATCTGGTTGATCTAAGTCAGATGTAGATCAATCTTAGGAGTCCCAAGTGTAGCAATATCTAGTCTAGACCACAAATCAAGAAAATAATGTTCTTCATACAATCAATGTTACTGCAAATATCCCCATTAAAGAAGATAAGAAGAGATGTTGAGGAAAGGTTTCATTTTCTGTCATTTCTGTCATTAATTTTGCTGCTTCAGTGGTGGCAGTGAAGGGTTTTTGTCCCCTTTAATCGTGGCAAGAAGCAACTCATTTAGCTATATTCATCAGAACACATTACAGCTCACGGCTGGAGGGAAGGAAAGTTTCAAAACTAAAAAATGGCCAACCTCTGTGTATCATTATGTCTTTTGTCTATTCATGTAACTGGAAAACCCCATCCTAATTATGACTGGAACTTTAAAAAGTCAAATATACATGTACTTAAAGTAGCTTACATGCATGTTTCTGTTCTATCCATTCTTTCTAAAAAAACCACCATTACCTATGTAAGATAGTTATTCTAAAGAAACACTTTGAATATTGTATCATCAGAGCTATTTTTATTTTGAGCCAAATCACCTCTGCCATTTTTTATTGCCTTTGTCAATTACACTTTTTAAATGGGAATTTAGCATGAGATATACAGCAAAATGTTTGGAATAATAATTTTTAATAATGAATACATAAACACCCAGTGACTGTTGAAAACCATATATAAATAAAATGTAAAATAACTTATTAGTTAGAAAGCATACCCCATAAACTCCTTTACTACCAAAGTTGCTATCTATAGGTTTGTTTGAAATTAATTTTCTAGTAACTGTGATTTGCACTTGTATAGTATTAATAATTACAGATGAGTTTCTCTAGTTTCAACTAAAGATATTGCAATAAGGACATCAAAGTCCATGAAAATCTCTTCATCTTAGGTGTATTAGAAAAAAATAATTACTAAAGGAATGTGCAGGTAGAGGGTATGAAAAAATGAAGACCTAATCACTTGGGTGACCTGGGTTGTGAAGCACAGCAGTCTTCCTTGTTTTGTTGAGTCAGACTACATTTCAATGGTTACGAAAGCACCACTGTCCAACTTCTTTTTCCTTTTGCATTAAATTTCTCCCTGATGCATCACCACTGAAACCAAGATTTTTCCAGGGATATACAGGAAATCATTGCCACTGAAAACTGTATTTTTACATTTTAAAACCTGATTTACAAACTTTTATGTCTTTCCAGAGTTTCTTAGCAATATTTCCACTGAGATCTGAATATAAACTAGTGGCATTTTTTCTGGCTACAGAACAAAAAGCAAAGGAAACTCTCCTCCTTGGATCAACAGTCCCTGGTAAGGAATCCATCCATTCAACTGGCTTGATCAATGAGCCATTACAGAGGTAAGTATTTCCTTTTTCAAAAATGACAAATTCTTCAACACTGCAAAACCACTGTGCAATTGTACCCAAGAATACAAATATGCAACAAGTATATGAGAAGCAAATAAAAGCCATTTTAGTATCATAGTCTTCTAGCCCAGTCAGTGTCTGCTTGCATTTTTTCTACTTTTAAAAGTAAGAAGATGAAAGTGGAAAGTTGATGGTGTTTGCTGGTTTGTTGAGAAAATTAATCATTATCTTTCATGTATCATAGCACAAAAGCCCGTTTGTATAAATGAATGGACTAAATGATTTCTGAACAATTCCTGAATTATTGCACATCTGATAAGTTCAGCATAAGGAAGAGGCACAATTTTCATTTTTGGGTATCAGGTGTGCAGTTCAACCTCACACATTATAAAATAGTTTTTCCTGTCATTATTCCTTCTCTTTAACATATTCCTATGTAAGCATGGTAGTGTCATCAAACTCTGAGGTATATGATGTGTAAACAAAAACTCTCACTGTTAATACTGTTTTATTGATCAGAGGCTGTATCCTGACTAGGTCAGGCTTTTTCTGTGTGCAGTAAGTTTGTACCGAAAAACACCGTGCATCATAGCTTGTGAACTTGTGGGCTGCTCTCCCTGGAGCCCAACCTGTTTGCCTGCTGAGAACAGGATCATCTCCCTCTCAGACTTCTAAAAGAACTGTACATGAAATTAAAAGTGTGATATTTTTAGAAGAAAACTAAGTGTGATGCTATTTAATTATGAAATGAGGAAGGGAAGACTTTATGACAAAAAGCTAAAAATTTAGATATAAAGTGTAAGAAGGTTGAAATGCAGTGTGGGTTTACCAAAACTATAACCTAACAAGATGAAAAGGTTACATACCACATAGATAAAAGAAATGCGCTAGACTTCATTTTCATTAAAACCTAGATAATTCAGATAATTCTACATTGCAAGATATTTCTCAAACAAAGATTATCAAAGAAACAGAAATCCTTGTCTTTTGAGGGCTGTCTTTCAAGCATGGCTTTTGAGGTTAAAAGGAAATATAGTTACTGCCTAAAAAAAAATCATGGTATACATGCCAGTGATAGAAAAGAGCCATTTAAAGATAGGATACATTTAAAGAACATTCACTCATGCCAAAATCCATTTAGAGGAGAAAAGAAACTTTCCAGCTGTCAGAGTTTCTGGGTCTATCTTCCAACGGAAGAACACAGGAGAGTCGGCTTCTGGGAAGGTCTTGGCATTTCTGAAAGAGCAAAATAATGCAGTCCCTGGAGAAGCAAAGGGCTCCACTCAGTGGCTTAGGGTCTTTCTAGTTTTACTCTCTGGAGAAAAAGAGAGTGTGAAGGATGTGAACCTCACTTTTATATGTCTCTTACTTATTTTCATTGGAACTGTAAATATTCGTTCACATGCACATACTTAAGAAACTTTTCTCGATACTTCTAATTAGAATTCAAGGGTTTTCCTTCAATCAATTATCTCCCTCTGAAAAATCCAGTGTAAGTACCTGAAGGAACTCAACTGAAATCTCTCCAGTAGCACCTACACTTACATGAGTAGGAAATAGAGCTTCAGTTGATGGAAGTTGTGGGGAATGCAAGATTCACCACCATCATCTTTTTCAGTCATTGGGGCTGTCCTGGCTTTATTGTTAGTGATGAAAAATATCATTTCATGGGCTTTTTTCAGATTCCAGGAATGAACTAATGCTAATTAGTGCTGGTGAGCTGATCCACCAGCCAGCAGATTTTTGTAGGACAGTAAATATGACCTTGTTGTGTGTTTTAGCTTTAGCTGACTTCTTACTCTATAAAGGTACAAAACTTTGACCAAACTTAACCAGTAGGTCACTGTCAAAGGTGCCATTGTTTTGTGCTAGAGCATATGTAAAATGTCTGCCTTCTGGACTGTTGAATGTTTCCTGAACTGTTGAATGACACCACTGAGGAAGACGTGAAGGCTGCAGTACCAGCAGCTGATGGCATGTGAGGGTAATAAAAGATATTCCTCACCCTGGCACCCCATTCCTGGTATAACTGACAGTGAATGGATGTGATAATTAAAGAATTGCAACAATTTCAGATGGAAGGATTTTTTAATGGATTTTTTTTTTTTTTTGTGTGGTTTTGTAACTGTGACATTATGGTATGTGAAAGTTATGCCGTGGGCCTCACATGACACACATATTATTAGATGGATTATACTTTTGCCTTAAGCCTTGTCCCCTACCCCAAATAAGACCCCATTACAGTAGGGATTGGATAAACTTGTAGTTTGATGAACCTCAACCAAAAGGAAATTCTTAGTTCTTAGTTTTTCCATAGACTTTTACAAATTTCATTGCCCTTACTAGTTTAAAGAGTTTGCACCAGAAGTCTTCATGCTCTGGGGATATCTTCCTTCCATTTCAATACTATTCTCTAACACTTTGAACAGGTTGGTTTTCAAGGCAAGTGGTGTAATTTGCAAAGCTTTCTTTTTCTCATTACATCTATTCAAATATTCTCTCTGGTTACCATTGCCCTCATCAATCTGTTTCCTACTCAGCTTCTCTGTTTGTTACTTTTTAGCCAAGACAGGAGGGAAAAATAATTTTTTGTCTATGACAGCAGTAACAGACATGCAGCATTTCAACCATAATGAATTGCATAATGATATATCTCTATCCAAATAGCCCTAAATATTGCTTAAGTTTTGATTTAAACAGATTCAAGCCTATTTCTCTTTCTTTAGCAAAGTCTCTCTAAAAACCAGCATTCCATGTCCTGGTAATCTTTTGTTTGAAAGAATGTATGTCTTTATGCAAATATCTTTCAAAAACTGCTTGACCAAAGTGGCTTTAGAATTCACTTCACACATTCTGAAGCTATAACATTCTGACATATTAGTTCACTTGGGTTCTGAATGGTTCACAACTCTTCATTTCCCAGCAACTCGATGTTTATGGCATGTGCTCAATTGTTTTAAGGCATGACTAAAAAGTGTAAAACTGGTCTATGAAATCGCTAGTTCAGAAAAAATTCTCTGCTCTGTTGCATTCAATAAGCAGTGTGTATATTTACTTTCTCTGTCTATTACTTTTTTTTAAAAAACCTTTTGAGTGTTTCAGAATTGTAGGGCTGGAAGAAGTACTTAGAAATACCAGTTTTCTGTATGCAAACTTCATGGTGCAGAAAACATTTTTTTTTTTTTTTTAATGTGGAAATGTGGGTCTCTACAATAATTGCAAAAAAGCTTTGCAAAGCAATCCACAGAATTTTACCTACCTCCTCAAGACCACCGAGAGAGAGGAAAGATGAGGAAAAATAGCCTTTCTCTATTCATCATCCTGCAGTAGGGAAAATAAAAACTGGACAGAGCACTGTAATTTGGAGTTTGAGGACAAAAAGACATAAAATTCTGCTTCCCTAGAATAATACATACAAAAATTCCTTTTCTTCAAAGCCTTCTTCAATCTGTACACCATGAAACCACATTGAAATAAATCTTTGAAATAAATTTCTCCTTTGGAGGCTAACAGCTTTTTCAAATAATCTGTTTTCCTTAATGATGAGAGAGGTACAAACTTTAAGAAAACCAGCAGATGTTTAATGGCCATTTTAAACTAATTGCATTGACTGTATCCTGTTGAACCAAAGAATTGTATCCATTAGAATTCTCTTGTATAACATTCTGCCTTTGCTGACATTATCTGTAGTGGCAATGGAATTTCCCTGATCATTTAAGTAACTTAATAAAGTGAGATATGTCAGATTCCCTTTTTGACTTCAGCTCTCCCCAGTCATGAGGAAGACACAATAATTAAAAAGGAAAAAACAAAGAATTGTATGAGTTGTAGGCTTTTTATTAAAAAGCTGCTTTTCAGTTGTACTAAAAGTGTCAACATTGACTAAATGGAGAAATAGATTTTCGCTTCATGATAGGTGAAAAAAAAGTGAATGCAAATGCATTTTCAGTTTCAGTACAGGTATAAAGAATGATGCCTAGTTTTACACAGCTCTGCTAAGCAGGTACGTATGCATCACTTGAAATGGTGTCTAATATTCCACAGATGGCAATTACTTGCAGAGGAATGGCTAGGGACTTAATTAAAAAGGCCGAGAGTTAGCAAAGTAAAATGCTGCAGAAGCACATGAAAAATCTATACATTATGCAAGGCACTCCATAGAATATTTAGGAAGCTAAAAGTGTCTTTTTATATTTTCCCTTCATTTCTGCACAAAAGGTTTACAATAAAATAAAGGTTAGTTATGCCATGTTTAAAATTATATTTTAGGTAACTGAACCTACTACACAACAAAGCAAAATATATTTGACTGCATGATATTGATTTTACATGAAAGCACATCAGTTAGTAAAATGCAAAAACCAATAAAACATCACCCCTGGCTGGGATAGATATCTCTAGATACAATTTATTTTTACATTTAAACCAATTATTGGGCTTGTTGCATTTAAAAATGTGCACCATATATCCTTTCAAGGACTTTTTTATTCAATCAAATCAATTGCATTGATCTCCATATTCCATATTAAACACCAATCTTAAATTAAAGCTGACACATTTTGAAGGCCAAAGTACAAGTTTCTAAGCAGAAATAAATTCTACAAGGCTTTCTTTGTGTGTTTTTTATGCCCAAACATGAATACAAATATTGATTATGTTTTAACACACAATTTATGAGCTATTTCAATGCTTATTTCTTCCTAAAATACGTTCAATAATACAAACTTACAGAAACAGAATGCTCCGTGAAGTTCTTCTGTTGCATTGGAATAAATACAATGATGATTTTCATAAATAATTAAATGACAGAATGGAAATAAATCCTTAGGCATAATTGTTCATGAAGAATCTATGACTAACAGGATGTACAACTAACCTACCACTTGTTGAAATGCAGATATAGGGACAAGATTTGTTTCTTTTGAGCATGTCATCAGAACAGCTAACATCAACCTTGAGCCTGACCAAGGTGGTTTTGCTCCCAAATGGTATCTACAAAGAGAGCAAGCAAGACTGTGAATTCAGCGAGGCCATTCACATGGCCAAAGCTATTAGGCATAGGAGTGCTTCTAAGTATTCTCATGGCCTCTGTCCATGGATGATAGGGGCAAAACTCCAATTCCATACAAAGAAACCAGCGTGTATTTATCCAGCTGTCTTTTCCCCTTTTGGCATCATTTCTCTATGCCTGGTAGAAAAACAGCCATGCCACTTGGAAAGAGCTTCCACTTCTCCCTGGCTCATCAGTTTCCCAGCTTTTAAAGCTCTATTGGCATTGTTTCTACTTTGGAACTTCTATCTCCTGATAGTTTTCAATTAGCTTTAGATGCATTATTCAACTCTCTGAAGCTTTCCAGTTTACACAGAGTTTGCATGAAAGTAAAATGGAAGAATCCAGACTTTAGAAATATTTTAAATATTCAGAATGTTCACTGTCCTGTTCACACCTCTCCATCTCCTCATATTGTTGTGTGCATATGTTGCAGTCAAATGAACAGCATAAGAACCAAGGAGGGAATTTGTCAAATACTCCAAATAGCTGCACATCACTACAGATTATGACTGCTTGGATTTAGGGAACATTTTTTTGGCTGAGGAAATATTCCAATGGGATAGATTAATCTATGTAAACCACACAGCTCAGCTGAAACTGCTGTTCAGCATTCTAAATTGCCACCTTCGTCTTCTTTCAGCACAAAAATGTGCATTTCTTCCTATAATAAAGATATTTTATAATAGCAATAAGGCAACTCCAGGGTGTGCGGTTATCATGAGATAATCATACCCTGGAGGGATTGCAGATACTTGGCTGTGCCTCATAACACCCCATGTGTGTGTTTATCTCATGATAACCCTACTCTCTTTTGTATCTTATTGCCTAATTATCCTCTGCTAATGCAAAATACTATTTTTTTTGTCTGAAACAATATGTGCAAGAATGCATTGCTAACAATCACTGGAGGACATTGACAAATAATGCTGTCACTACTTTCTACTCTCTTCCAGCCAGAAATTTACATAAAGAACCAACTTTGGATATTTTTTCCTAAACCAAATCAAATTCTTTAAGGCAACATCAACTAAAATATTGGAAGCAGCCAAGTAAATATCACTAAAAATGCCATGTGTATTCTTGTATGTGATTTGTATAGTTTTACTTATATAAAATACCAAATTTCTTTCTTAGGTATTTACATTTCTTTTCATTTCTAATTTTAATACACAGAAGGTAGTTTCTTGACTGTTGCTTATGGATCCTGAAGGGGGTCTTAGGATCCCCATCTGATATTTATCTGAGGATAAATTTTATTTTATTTAATCTCCATATAGGGAGTGCTAGCTATGGTTCAGATACCATTGGGAGATATTCAGAGAGAGTAAAGATTCTGGACCTCTCTTAAGGAGATAGAATTTTTGTTCAGTGTAATATGCAAAAAAATGAGCTAAACCTGTTTTCCACTGATGCTGAAATCTCACAGATAATGTTCAATAGCTCATTAGTTGAATCAATGCCATAAAAATCACAGGGAATCACAATTCATTGAAAATAAACAAACTAAAAAATTGGTTCCCATTTTTAACTGATAGACTTATTCTGCAATTCAAGTGTGAACATTATAAAACACTGTAAAAGGTAACCTAACACATAAAAATAGTATGTATAAGAATTGCCTTTTCATCTTTTAATAAAAGCTTTATCAATTGAAAAACATTGACTGGTCAAATGATAATCTGACATATTAAGATGACATTAAACCCCATGAAATGTAGCAGAAAAAATGTCCTCAAAGTGAAAAGTGTTAATCCCAGAGTTTAACTTACACAGACTTCATCATTCTATATTAATAATATTACTGAATTTTATTACACATACCGTATTCATTTGTCCAAACATTGTATGAGTTTTAACCAATTTCAAAGGGTTTTTTCGATGGACATTCTAACAGAATAGAAAAAGAAACCTGTATACTATTCAGTAATGATAAAGAAATACAAGACAGGTTTTTATGTAAACAGAAATAAGAGAGGACAAACAGTACAATATTTTTAGAGAAATTCATTTGGTACAATGCCAAACACAATAAAAAATGCAATTCTGAGAACCCACGATATGACATTTTATATATCTATCTTATATATGTGTGTCTGTGTTTGGTTTATATCTATGTAGGTAACGCACATTTTTGGTTTTATTTTGTGTTTTATAATATATTATTATTTTCCATACTGTTTGCAGTGAACAAATTCTACTTTTAATAGCACCACCTGTGTAGATCTGCAGGCTTTGGACTCTTCCTTCCTTTGTTGTGAGCTACAGTTAATTAAATCAAGATTTTTTTCTTTCAGAATATCTATTTTTACACTCTGTTTTTATGTAAAATTGCTTTCATGTTCCCTGTCCTCCCACTCAACCAGTTCTTCTGAAAAGCACGTATGTTTATCTCTCTTAACATTGCTTACAGGTCTCATTTCTCAATGCTTTGATTATTTTAGATGGCCTTCTCTGAATTCCAGCTTCCTGGTGCCAATGGGAGAGAATTTCCTTAATGCAGTTCTCAGAATTTGCTAGCTCTGTGGCTGCCTTGCCTGTGGCAGTCCTGGCAGCCCTTGCCATGGTATGCTCTTGGAAAAAGAATCAAGGGGCATATTCCCAATGAGCACATACCAAAAGAATTATAAAAAATAAATACCTCTAATACAGGATGATGTTGATATGCAAAACCCACATTAATCATAGCAGCTGCTGGTTTAGAACAAAGATTTGAGCTGTGTCTCCTTATCTTAATAAAAATATGCCTATATGTGAGGCAGGAAGGGGCTCAGAGAAAGCTACATGCACTAGAATTAGGAGGATTTTCCCCTAGAGTGTCCTCAATACTACTATTATTATTATTAATTATATCCTTGAACTGATATGAATATGCTGCTGTGAATGAAACATAAAACATATCTACTAAGAGCTTTACAAATAAAGAATAGTCTATTGTCTTAGCTCTGTCTTGAATTCTCTCCTTTTTCATTACTTATGCCATTAAAATTCATCTTACCCTTTAAAGTGGACATCAATATGCCAGCAGTAACAGAAATCACTCTGAATAGCCAGACAAAGTTTTGTGCCCTACAACATGGTGGGAAATCAACCTGAAATCTTCCTGATCAATTGGAAACTGGGAAGAATTGGATTTCAGTTGCTACAGTCAGGCTTTCACCTGTTGTATCACCTTTTTTGGAGAATTTTGCTAGCCTTTATCTTGAGACACACCTTACTGACAGACTGCAGGACTGCTCGTCCTCCACAGAAATAACCTTCCTCCTGCCAATATTAACATTAGCATTTGGCTAACATTTAATTATGACTAAATGAAAATAGTCCAACAACTTCCAGTGAAAATGTTTATCATTAAAACTTTTGTTTGTGCATTATGAAAAAAAAAGTGGATATGAAATATTTTACTTCACAGAACATTATTATGCATGTGCAGCTGTGCAGCTCTTCTGTAATTTTATTTTGTCAACAAAGATTTAACATGACTGTTTCTTATCTAAGCAATGAGGGCACAATGATGTCATAAAGTCACTCATAATAATTCTTAGTGGAGAAGCCCTGTTTTAGCATGTATCGTTGTCTACAGTCTTTTTTCATTGAGTAGAGTCTTGCTTCTGTGATACTGTTTTAATTCTAAAATTATTCATAGTCAGGATCTCCTAGGAATATTACAAAAAAGAAAAAACACATTTAATGAGAGTAATAGCAATGGCTTAAGGAAAACTTTGTAATATTTCCTATTGTAAATCAAAGACGACCCTGACGAAGGGGAGAGAGAATGATGCATCTGACTCCATCATCAGAAGGCTGATGAATTACTTTATTATACTACACTATGTACATTTCATCTGAACTGAATCTGCCATGCACTCGCTCTTGCTCACAACTGCACAGAACTGC
>JAYDZK010000268.1:32239340-32254797 GCA_034509185.1 Euphonia xanthogaster | reverse complement strand
TCCATATTGCATTCTACTTTAGCACAACACAGGCACAGCAAGCGAGATAAGAATTGTGTTTTCCTTCTTCTCTGCTTCTCTCACAGCTTCTCTCGGTTCAGAAGGCATGTGAATACCACATTTCCTTTTCAATTAAATAATTAATTTTGAAATATCTGAGTTTCTCATCTTCAAATTTTGCATTTGTCATTATTGCTAATAAAAGTTTATTTAAAAGAGCAAGACATCTTTATTAAGGTCCTTCAAAATATGCCACTCTAAATTTCAACTCAGCTGTACACCAATATGTATTTAGCAGCTAAGACACCAAAAGAGATACATACACATAAAGCTCACTCAGATTTGCCAAGGATGGCTTCTCAGTTTATGTTTTTACCCTCAAATCCTGCAGTAAAGCTGCATTCAGCTTAGAAATGTTGTTTCAGTTTCCATGTGGTGAGGATTTTCTCCTATATTCTGTTATCTTTACATACATTTACTGGGCTGGACTTATTTCAACAAAGCACTTAAGCATATATGTAAATTGATTCCTTCCCCAAATATATGTGACTTTGTGCTTAACTGTAAACATATCCTTATGCTACGCTTCCTTCAGTGAAATGTAAGCACTAGCTGAGGTGCTGTTGTAGGACAAAGATCCAGTGAAGGCACTGCTGGCCTTAGTGAGAGATTAAAATCAGGGCCTTACCTAGGTTTCAAGAAATAAAAGTCAATAAAGTTCCTGAAAGGAATGAAAGACCCCAAGACCAAATTCTGCCTCAAACATCCTAATACTGTTACTCTGTTTTTCACACCTGAAGGAAGGAAATTCAGACTGCTAAGCAAATACTTATAAATTAAGACTAAATTAAGATTATTGAGCTAACATTAAAAACATCCATTCTGAGTTGCAAGAGCTATGACTCTTGGTAAAACTTGGTCTTTTCTTCTTCTGTATCTCCAAACCTTTCCAGTATTCCAGATATTATTAATTCTTTGTTAATATCCATTTATTAATGTTTCCAATCACATTTTCATCCTACATTGCTATTAGAAGCAGCCCAGAGACTGGATAAGTTTTTCAATAGAGATGCATACATGTGTTACAAAAATGCTCATGTTTTCATCACTGTTCCTACTCACACTTCAAAATGCAGACTTGCTTACCTCCAGGGATTGCCAGAGAGCTTCAGTTCTTGTGGATGCACAATTTTCACAGCAGATATCCTGAAAACATTAGAGTTCATAGAAACCAGAGAGATTCTATGATTCCCTGAAGAGATGTGGCCAAACCACATCTTTTGAGTGAAAAGTGGCTCCTGGTGAGACAAATATGGTCTCAGAATAACAAAACCGGTATTACAGTTAAAAAAAAAATAATTTAAAAACCCAAAAGCCCCCAATTAAACAAAAGCATAAAAACCCAGAAAACTATCTCTAAAAGTTATGTTACACACTGATTTTCAAATCTCTTGGAGGAAAATGAATAAAATTTATTTTGCACAACATAGCCATTTATAACTTTTTAATAAGTAAATGAGTGATCAATGAGAAATGCTGCCCATCTGCTCTCTGCTCCATTGGCCTTTGCTAAACTAAGAGTGGAACCAGTTGCTCAGATGAAAAGATGGGGGGGAGGGGGAAAGACATGAACAAATACAGCAAAAGGGAATTTCTGTTCCAAATTAAACTCCATAGTTAGAGGAAAATACTTAAAACATTTTTCAAGATATGGATATTTCATTTAATTGCTAGGATTCACTGGTCAGACCATACTGGAGAAGTAGCCTTAAGACAGCATGCTGGAATTTTTCTGTAGTTTCTCTAGCGTCTGGAATGACACTTTACATTTTGAAAAGGTTTCTCTTCTGCATCTAGGAGCAACATTCTTTTGTTTCCTGGAACACAGACACCACAACTTGAACTGTCATTCACAAAGCTTATTTGATTTCCCAGCCTGAGATTATTTTTGAACCCTGCTTTCCCAAACGTTCTTCATTCTTGCTCTATTATATTAAGAAATAAATGTTTGCCATGTTTAAAGGCTTCATCTGGTTATGCACTCTGAACAGTAATGCCTCCTTTTATATCCAGCAATTATGTCTGAGAGAGGATTAAAATCTATGAATGTCAGACCTCCTTGGACACATAGTTGCAGTCATTTTTTGCGTAGAAGTCTTCAAATTAGGATGCGCTTGTAAGGTGAGGTTTAGGATATGTCTACTTCAGAAAAAAAACTTTCAAAAAGAAAATTACCTTTTCTTGAGCAGTGCAGAGCCATTCGCACCCTTAATTTCTGTGATTTGATTTCTTTGGTATTTCCCAATAAATGAAAATGTGAACAGCTATAGCAAAGATCACTAGGCATCAGAAAAAAATATGAGTCATATTCTAATCCCAGAGGAAAATCTTGTTTACATGATGAAACCCTTGCTGTGGAAAGCTTGGGAATCTTGGTGGGTGGAATCTTTCATTGTCAGAACTCTCAACAAAAGAGCAGCTGCAGATACTGAAAGCATTAAATAAAAATTACCAACAAGCTGTCTTACCTGTGTGCACTCCACAGAAAGGAAGGGCAAACATGAGCAGGTAGTGCTTGTACATCAGTCAAAACTATGACAGCTACAGTGTAACATCTGACAACATTGACATGTGCTGCACTCCCTAAGATATTCCTCTAACTGAACCATAAAGAGACAAATAAATTAGTAATAGTACCTTGCCTGTCAATGTCCTATCTTGCAGGCTTCTCACACTGTTGATTAGCATTGTTTGAAGTGGTTCATCAACACATTTACTTTCAGAGGAAAAAAGAGGAATGCTGAATTTTTTTATTACCTTAAGAAAAAAACAGCAAAATAAGGGGCACCTGAATCCTCATGATCAGATATTCATTTCTAGGAAAAGGATAGACAAAAATCTGTATAATGCTTCCATACTAGTCAAACACATCTGATTTTGTCTTCATTCATCTGCTGTGTGGCAGATGAAGCTCTCTTAACCAAATCAGTATCCTCATATAAGAAAAAAATCTGATGGTCAGCCACTACCTGTCAGATTTTTCCCATATTCCTGCTGCCTGACACAAAGCCAGCACAATATTTTCCTGTGATACTTTATTTTATATATACTTGTTAGTGATTTTTCTTGCTGTTTTTTGCAGCTGGAGGCATAATTATTATGAAAAAGAAGGTGACTGAGAGTACCTGCAGGTGCTAATGAGCACTAATGGTCCTGACAAGCCCCACCCAGAGCCTCCACCCACAGCCTGGCCCTTGGGCTCCATCTCATTTCAGGGGTGGGCTGTGCAGATCAGAGAAAAGGAAATTTCTGCAAGTAGACATGAATACTTGCACACATCTTAAAACTTTAATTGGCATTTAGTTTTGATGGGAAAATAACTGAATACCCTGTATTGGGGTTTTCAACTTTATTAAAGCCAAACTTTGTTTTTGTCCTGATTTCACCAAGGGTAGAGGTAGCTTTTCCCCAGTAGCTGCTGCAGTGCTGTGTGTTGTATTCAGAATGGGAATGGTGTTGTTTTTGCTAAGCCATCTTTACCCTAAGTCAATGTCATTATTTCCCCTAGTCTCATGCCCTGCCAGTGAGAAGGATCACAACAGAAACTGGGGGTAAGCATAGCTGGGATGGGTGACTTGAACTGACCAAAGGGATATTCCACACCATAAACTTCATGCCCAGTATATAAACTGAGGGGAGTTACCAGTGACCAGTCTGGATTTGGGAAGGGAGGTCTGGCATCAGTCACCAGGTGGTGAATAATTGTGCATGACTTCAGATTTTTTTCCTTTTTATTATCATGATTACCATTATTATTTACCATTACAACTGTATTTTAGAAAAATAAAATAAAATAGAAGAAAGGCCTTGAATGGATTGATCTTTCCTCAGGGCGTCTGCAAACATGGATGTACAGCTTTTCATTCAGTCTGTGACCCCAAAAATACAGTTCATTGTTGCAAAAGTCATGCATGGAAATCAGGTGGTACAGGCTTGACTTTCAGTATAAAGTACAGGGGTTGTGTCCTGGAATCCACATACAGCATGTTGTATATACATGGTTCACAGACATCCAGTACTCACCAATGTCTATTATATCTGTATATTATTCAGTGGCTCCAGGCCAACAGAAAAAATTTTAAGTCCAAGGTGAATCTGAGTCATTGTCAAAGACATTTGTTTCCACACTTCCTTGTTCTACTCTGGAGCAGCAAACATAGACAATTTTTTCCCTCTTTTCTTTTTGTTTATAGACCTAACTTCTTAAAATTATATTGGGTTTTTTTTTTTCTTCTATGATATATTTAGTATTTGGTATGTATCAGCCTGTTTAATAATGAGTCAGGACACATAAGTAGCTTTCAGTTTTTCTGCTAATCTGTGAATTACTTTTTTTATAGTTGGACAAACCAAATAATCCTGATCTGCCTGGCTTACGCAGAAAAGATAACTTAAAATGTTATCGTATCTTCTTTTTATTCTGTTCTCTTTTTACTTAGAATAGCAACATAAGGGATAGAAGATGTGATCACTAAGATCCACTTGTTAATTGCCTGGTGGATGAGGATGTGTCATCCTGGACTTCAGCAAAGCCTTTGACACTGTCTCCCACAGAACTCTCCTGGGAAAACTGGCAGCCCATGGCTTGGATAGTTGAACCTTCACTGGATTAAGAGCTGGTTGGATGGCTGGGCCCAAAGAGCAGTGGTGAATGGTGCTGTATCCAGCTGTTGCCAGTAACCAGCGGTGTCTCCCAGGCATCAATGTTGGGTCCAGACCTCTTTAATATCTTTATTGATGATCTGGATGAGGGGATCGAGTCTGCCATTAGCAAATTTGCAGATGATGTGGATGGGGGGAAGGGTTGATCTGTTGGAGGATAGGAGGGCTCTAACAAGACCAAGTGCCAGGTCTTGCACTTTGGACACAACAACCCTGTGCAGCACTATTGGCTGGGGGCAGAATGGCTGGACAGCAGCCAGACAGGAAAGAACATGGGGGTATTTACTGACAGCACCTGCCACACAGCCAACAGTGTGCCCACGTGGCCAAGAGGGCCAATGGTATCGTGGCCTGTACCAGCAATAGTGTGGCCAGGAGGAGCAGAGAAGCGACTCTTCCTCTGTAGCCTGCACTGGTGAGGCAGCACCTTGAATTGTGTCCAGCTCTGGGCCCCCCCCAGTTTTGGAAGGATGTTGAGATTCTGAAATGTGTTCAGAGAAGGGCAACAAGGCAGAGGGAGGATCTAAGACAAAAAGAACACTCTTCTGAGGAGTGACTGAGGGAGCTGAGGCTTAGCCTGGAGGAGAGGAGGCTGGGGGGAGACATTATCACTCTCTACAGCTCCTGAAATCAGGGTGCAGCCAGGTGGGGGTCCATCTCTTCTCCCAGGCAACAAGGGACAGAACAAGAGGACACAGTCTCAAGCTCTGCCAGGGGAAGTTTTGCCGGACATTAGGAAGAAGCTCTTCACAAAAAGGGTGATTGAATGGGCTGCCCAGGGAGGTGGTGAAGTCACCGTCCCTGGAGGTGTTTAAGAAAAGACTGGACATGACACTCGGTGCCATGGTCTACCTGACAAGGTGGTGTTAGGGCATAGGTTGGACTCAACGATCTCAAAGGTCTTTTCCAACCTAATTGATTCTAATTCTGTAAATGTCTAATCATCACTGCAGAATTCTGCATCTTAAGTGCTCCATGACTTAACTAGTACATCCTGAAAACTCAACTTTCTTCATCATTGATAAATATCATTCTCTATAGCATAATAAGGTGAAACATCAGTCTGTCCACTGGGTTGTGGAATGATGCCTGTATGTTTAAGAGGTTGAGCTATTATTTAGTAAGACATTATTTAATCAAAGATTATTCAATCTACCTGCCTTTCTGGTTTTTGCACTTCATGCCTAGGACAAACCTGTATTTATTATCTTTACAGATTATTCATGTAGCCACACTAAAGCCCCTGAAGTAATGGAATATCATAGTTGTCATTGAAAGCAGGAATGTCAGTCAGAAAATACAGCTATTTATAGTTTCATGTGCACACTATTGACATTTATTTGCCTCCTTGTTCACAGTTGTGTAGCCAATACTTTTACAGCTACAGCCCAAAACATTCATAATTTGCATTTACCTATTCTTGGTTACTTATGGCTCTTCTATATTTTCCTTTCCATTGGTAAGTAACTTCTTTTCAGTGTAAAGCAAGATGCAGTACGCACTTAAGTTTTTCCATTATTTAAATTTGGTGAGAGTATTCTTCTAGTTTCTTGAAATGGAAAGGGTTTCTGGAGTTTTTTGTCTGGGGAGTTGGTGTATCTACTTCTTTCTTGGCTGATTTATAAAATTTGGTTCCAGATTGTTGCATTATGAGATTTTAAAAGTTTTCCATGACTAACCACTGGTTAGCACAGTAATCAAAATGAACTTGAAGAGCAAGTGGAACACATTCCTAGCTATCATAATGATATTTTAGGAACTTTTAAAACTTTATTTTCAGTTTAGTCTGATCTGCTTGTATTAGTGAACTTATCTGTCATTACCTTGCCTTACCAATATGATTTCTGAAGACAGCATATATTAGTATCTTACAATCCCTGCAAGCGTTCCTCTCCTGAACTCTCTTAAATTTATGACACATCTTCCACTAGTAGCTATCTACTTCCAAAACCCTCTGACTCTCAGGTTTCTTTACAGTAACTTACTTTACTCTTATTCTCATAAAATCTCAATTTTGGGCCTTGTTATAAAATTTTTCTTTATTCATGTTGGTAAATGCAGAAGAAATTATTCATTGAGAATACAGATAAAGACTTAATAATTTCACTCACTTTCCTTGTCCTTTATGCATCTAATAAAGTTTCATAAATCTTAGGACTTATATAAAAGTCTAAAGTTCCTCATTTGTCAAAGGACTGTAGAAAAGGTGATTAATAAAATTCTTGTTTTATGGATGGTTTAGGTCATTAACATTTATAAATTGAAAAGTTTTGAAAGCCATTTGGTTACCTATCTTACCTAGAAGTGGCAATACGTAAAAAAAATGGGTTCTCCTTTCAAAGATGTAACACTGAGGGAGTTTGCACATTGACCTTATGATCGGCATTTGCAATTTTTTTTTTTGCCTTTATAAAGACTTAAATAAGCAATTTACAGGAACCAAAATAAACATAAAAAACCCAAACACATGAATGCACAGATGAAATAAATTAATTCTAGCCTACCTGCTAAGCACAACTACTTCATATTTGAAAGTGGAAATAAGAGAGAACAGATGTACTGTTGTGGTGACGTGACTACACCAGGCTTCCTCTGCCCTTGCACTTCACTTGTTATGGGGTTTAGTAAGCATACTTTATGTTGCAGTCCTATCAAAAGGAAATGTTATAATATGTTCTTGTTGAAAGATCCTCATTGGAAACTGTGCAAAGAGCAACCTCTGTCTAGACCTTTTCACCATCATATGCTTATCTCAGAATATTTCATAAGCTAGACCCTGCACAAAGGAAAAATCCATAGCCTTTTTAAAGTAGTTGATTTAAAAGTTTTCTTTTCCTTGAAGCCATTTTTCAGTATTGTGGTATTTAATATAGTGGTTTTGAAAATTTTGAAATTATTCTACTTAGCATTTATGACAATCATGAAAATATTTTGTAAGTGGATATGCAGTGGCTCAATGTGCATTACTTATGTTTTGTTATATTAGATAAAATGGGTTTTATATACCTTACCTGAACTGGTACCACGGGATTTTGCATGGGCCATAAATGAAGCAAAAGACCCCTTCAAGTCAGCCATCACACTCATGTAGATAGAGTGTATGGTGCCACAGAGCTCAAAGAGAAAAATGAACTACTCATTGAAGATGAAATAAAAAGTTCTGTTTCTTTGCCAGACATTATGCAGGTGTAAAAATTATTGGCCAGCTAACACATGTAAAGAATTGTTGTGGTTTAACTCCAGCCAGCAGCTAAGCCCCCACAGCTGCTCACTCACCTCCCCTGTGCAGGATTAGGGGAGAGAACTGGAAGAGAAAAGTGAGAAAACCTGTGGGTTGATATCAAGATGTCTTAATAAATAAAACGAAGTCTGCACATGCAAGCAAAGCAAAACACAAAATTAATTCACCACTTCCCATGTGCAGGCAGGTGTTCAGACATCTCACACATAAACACCAGCGCTTCGAGTGTGCCCCTGTTCATCATTCTTCCCCCAGCTCCATATCCTGAGCATGATGCCACACATTCTGGAATATCTCTTGGATCTGCAGTCATCAGTCCCAGCTCTCTCCTCTCTCAACTCGTACACCCTCAGCCCTCTTGCTGGTGGTGTGGAGGGAGAAGCTGAAAAGGTTTGAAGCTGTGCAAGCCCTGCTTAGCAGTAACTAAAACACCCCTGAATTATTGGGGGTGCTTTGGTCATAAATCCAAAACACGGCCCCATGTTAGCTAATGTAAAGAAAACTAGGTCAGCCAAATACGATGCAATAATGTAATACATCATAATATGTTAGTGATATTTACTTTAGAAAGTGAGTTTATGATTGGGTATTACATTTAACTGCTGTTCTCTTCAACTCTGGAATATGGTGACCATTCCAAAAAAGAAATTTAAAGAATAGTAGAACAAACTTTGCACTCATTAAGCAAAAAGAGTAATTTCTAATGAAAATAACAAACAAAACATTTTGAGAAAGGAAGAAAAGTGAAAACAGAAAGACCAAAAACTTCCTTTTTTTCACACATAATTCAAGATATTTTTTCCAAAATTTCTAAAGATCAAACCCATGAAATTGCTTGACAGCCAATTCAGAAAAGTGCCTCTGTTCTACTTGTCTATGAATCTTTGCTTTATTTTATGAAGAATTGTTATTTATCCGACAAAACTGAACAGTAGAGATCAATTATTTGTGAAGCACATTTGATGGCCCTGAAGTTTCTTTGGATGGTATTGGGGGTTAAATCTTTTATCAGACCAGTTACATAAATTTAATTAAAATTCAGCTACTTCACAGGACCTGTTTCATGCTGATGGAACTCTATTTTCCATACCTGTTATAAGGGGTTTATGTCCTCACACCAGAAAAAAAGCCAAGAAAATAGTAATTTATACTCCACATTACAAATTAATCAAATATATATATGTGTGTATATATATATATATATAGTGGTGTCAGCAACCAAGAATTTGGTTCTAATAGTCTAGCTTTGATTCCATGATAAAACCAGACTGCCACTGATAGATTTTTGCTATAAAAATATTAATATTTGCAGGAAGAATTCAGAATCATTTTGGAAATAAAGACTGTACTAATAGATTTATGTTCTTTTGCACATGCTTAGGGACATGCAGCAATTTCTTTTCTATTTATTTCTGCTTTATTTATTTGATACTTCAAAATCAAATGAAGGTGTGTTCTCTGTATTCAGGCTTCCATTTATTCACTGTTAAAATGCATGAAATGTTCTCTATCTTTTAGAACAGATATAAGATAGAGGATGGGAAACATATCTAATTGGAAAAACTGATAGAGAAACTTCTATCTGATTGGAAATCTAGAACCATTCTGTCTTGGTCTGCATGCAGCAGACTTCTGTCACCTTCTACTTGAATGTAGGAAAGGTAAATCACATAGATTTCTTCCAGTACCATCTCCCTAATAATTTGAAAAATATGGGCTTCTACTTGGGGAAAAAAAAAATTCTGTGCCATTGTCTCAACAGTTCAAAAGAAATGTAGCTGTCCACTCATTCATACATTCTCGAGTGCTAGAGAACCATTTCATGACATCTCAGTTCAGCTTCCTGTGTGTCCCACCTTATCTCCCCTCCATAATCCTCCCAACCTGTTTTTCATCGTGAACAGCCAAACAAAATTTTAAAGGAGAAACTAAGAGTGCAAGATTTTCAGCCCTGCCAGGTGGGATTTTCACACAGTTTCCCATGAAAACATTCTTAACTTGTTGAAGAAGTTATTGACACTGAGGATTTATCATAGTATGGGTTGAAAAGATCAGTTCTAGTGACTTTGTAGTTCCAGATCATATTAGCAGTAAAAACATTACTGAGTTTCGTCCGGAACAAAACACTGTTTTCTTCTTTTATGTTACAATATCAGCAGTCACCTCAGTAACCATAATGGTGAATAATAATTTTGGGTACTTTTTAATGTATATTGCCATACATCCTACGCATTAATTAACCATCATACCTCTGTATCTGAGGCTGTCACTAGCAGATAAAAAATTTAAGCAGCAAGGCATAGATTCACCCCTATTAAATGTTGATGCAGTCATTTAAGTTAAAAACAGGTATCTGCTGCAGAGAGCAGGGAACTGGATTCTTCTAGAGGTGATACAGTCCTTAACTGGCCTGAACTGCAGTTAGGTGCTTCAAAAGGAAAAAAGGATGAAATTGGGTACTAAATATTAAGTCATTTGCCTGTCCTTTAATTCTCAAAGCACTACAGAAGATACACAGCTAATCTCATTGTCTTCCTTTTTCTTCCATAGGTCATTCATCCAGAGGAAAAAGATTCAGATATGTATGGAACAGTCCTATCAAAGCTGAGGCTTCCATATTGCAGTCAAGACATATTTTAATTATAGTCTCCCAAACCACAAATTTGCAGAATCTAAAGTGACAATACATCTGGTAATGAAAAGTAAATCCCTCTTTACACCTAAAACTAATAACTAA
Source organism: Euphonia xanthogaster (assembly GCA_034509185.1). NCBI lineage: Eukaryota > Metazoa > Chordata > Aves > Passeriformes > Fringillidae > Euphonia > Euphonia xanthogaster. Next base: position 32,244,097 of record JAYDZK010000268.1, on the reverse strand, counting down.
GCAGCAAAAATAATTTTTAAAAGGGCTTTTTAATTATTCTCCATAGTAACCTTTTCTTTTAGGATCACCATATGTACCCTATTACCCAGTGATCTCGCTTTAAATTTGTATGACACTTTAAGGTCTTATCACTCTAGATCACAAAGGGATACATTAAAATGCCACATATTTTACTATTTATGTTTCCGTGGCAATTAAAAAAATGGCAACACCCCATAGCATTAACAGTGATTAGTACTAAGGTCGCTTAAAATAAAATGCAGCTCAGAAGTGTAATTGGATAGAAGTTTGCAAATTTCAGATCTGTTGGTTGCTGCCATCTTAGACTGAATTAAATGATCACTTGCTAAGACAATACCAGAAACACTGTCTTCTGTTTGCCATTGGGTTCCTTCATCTTCCACTTAACTTGTGATTATAGGCTGTAATATCTGGCATTAGTTAAGATTTTGGTCAATCTATAGAACACCAATACTTGAAGATAAGGTCCCATTATTTCCCTAAGATGGAAATAATTTCTTGAAGCTCTAGATAATAAAATTTGTACATGCAATCTAGAGATTATATTGCCATAGTAAGTTTTAGAGCAGATGTCTGATGCTGTAGAAACCTCTTTATAGCAGAATTTAAATCGCCCTTGTTCAGTAATGACATAGGTTATTAAAACACAATTTTTGTGGTGACCTAATTAAAGCATTCTATCAAAAACAATCAAAGCAGACACTCTTTCACTGATGAGGTTTTCCAACCTCTAAATGCAGCCCTGATGAAAGCACAGCATGAAAAATTGATAAAATTATGATTTCTGCTGAGAAATTAGCCTTCAGTGGTTGTTAATAAAGGAAAATAGGAATTTACACACCAACACATAAACACACTTTGTAAGTGTGGACTCTCTTCTATTGCCTTTTGCAGCAGGTAAAGTGCACTGTTATAACTATCATCCTCAAAATGTTATTAAACAATTCCAGGGTGAGAATTATATGATATTTTAGTTTTGGAAGCCTAGGAGCTAGACCATGAGCTCTTACTAACCTAGCTGTCTGTCCCCTGGGTAGCTAACCTAGCTGTCTGTCCCCTGGGTAGCTAACCCAGCTGTCTGTCTCCTGGGTAAGCTGTGATTCCCTGCAGCCCTGCCAGAATTTTGTTAAACACACTCTTGGTTTTTCTGCAGTTACAGAGTGTAGTTCTGCATGCTGCTACTCAGCAGAGGATTCACTATGTATCTAGAAGCAGCAGTGATGTTAACTTGGTCCTTTCAGATTTGGATTTATTGCCTAGTGACACAAAATAGGATTCTCCTCACAATGCTTCAATAGAAGAGATCCGAGTCGATCCAAAAAGTCACTGTAGGTTGTCATTTAGACTCTGCCTTTCAGACTATTTTCTGAAGCTGTATTTTCTTACATTGATTATCATTGCTAACAAGCCTAAGAGAAACAGCGGTACCAACTTTACCTGTGAATCTAATTAAAAAATCTGACAGAATATTTGAAAATTAATTTAGATTAAAGTAGTGCAATTTAGAAAGTGCAAATTCCAGTTCATGTAATGGATCTTACTTGACACCATTATGTATAGAATATATCAATGGTTGTAGATAACACTGAATAACCTTTGTTCTATATTTCTTTCTCAGTTGCATTCCCAAATTAGATAGTGAGGAAAAGATTTTTCAAGGCTTATGACAAAATATTTTTAACCTTTTAATAATACTTGCACTACAACAGGTAAATCTTAGTTTAAAATACTTTGCAGCTCTGAAATTTATCTGTTCCATCTAAAAGATGTGTAGGAAACTAAAAAGAAAAAAAACCACTGGTGATGAAAAAGCTCTCATCATTATTCTTTTATCAGAACATGTACTCTGTTCTTGCACTTCAAAGATCTCAGATTAATTTTACAATCCTTCCTTCTTTCCTTCTGTCTGAGGCTAAGTGATACATCTCAGTTTTCCTGTACATGTATAAACTGGGGTGTAAATTTACCACCCAAAAGGGAGTGGCCTCCTCCACACATCTTACTGGGCATGAATAGTAGCACACGCTGTCCCCCAAGACATGAGCTCACACTACCTAAGAGAGCACTGCCTGACATGGAAAAATGACATCCCAGTTGTGGGCTGGCACTTCAAGAACAGGGACAGATGATGGCCGATGCTCAGGCCTATGCCTTTGTTGTGCTTTATCTGCTCCTACAGACCTAGCCACTAAGGCTATATGAGCCCTTGAAATACCTGAATGAGATGAACAGATTAATCTTTAGGCCTGCAAGGTTCCATACACTCCATAGAACACAGGGTCTCTGGATATATTTTTTTAATTTTTAACTGACTGGTACTAGCTCTGTGTTTTTATTTTGGCAGAGCTCTTACATTAACATGCTACTCTCTTAATATGATAAGAGGTGGGTCTCTCTGGAGCCTTGGAGAGTAGAGCAACAATGAACCTCTGTAACTGAAATGCTAATCAACTCTTAAAGCATCTCATTTTTATTAAAATTAAAGAGAAAAGCAATTTTGGTTGGAAAATTAGAGCAATTGGAAAATTGGAACTAACAATAACTAGATTTTGGTTTTGAGAGAGGTGATAGTTTTTGCTGAGTATATATTCAGCCCTGAACCAAAAAAAAGTTGAACTTATTTGGACACGAAGAGAAATACAACTGATGTGGCTGCACCTGTATCTTACATTAGGTAACCAAAGAGTAACTGAGCAGATTGTGCATGACCTGCATCTTTACAAGATACTGTCACCTTGTTTAATTCTTCTATGACATTTTGTATAGATATTTTATACCACCACACAATTGCAAGCTATCTAACATGTCATTGAGAATTTTGTAAAAAAGTTCAAGGTCAAAAGTAATTATTCTGCATATATTCTTTTTTTTCTACAAGGTGTCTTCTTTTCTGACATAGCCTTTTAAAAGCTGCTTGTGAAACATCAATGCAATGCTCAGGAGGCATTCAAAATGCCGACTGGCCAAAAGTATCTCTTTCTAACATCAGTTTTACATTAGACTTGAAAATTTGTGTAAGGGCATTTTTGTTTGCTTGGGGCTTGGTTATTTTGTTTCACAGAGGGGCAACCGTACCAGTTTGTACAATAAATTAACAGAGAAGAACTTGAGAATCCAAACAGCATTGCCAATCTGGACAAATGGGAAAAAAAGCCAGATAGAATAAAAATTTATGAACTTCCTGTCCATGTGTGCAAACTCGGCCCCTTTATGCCTTTGGTTACTTCATAACTTATTGGAGGGGGGAGGGGGGGAAATGGTTGTTTTTGGAGGTAATTTTATTTCCATCCACTACCTCAGACACTTTTAGACCCACACACTACAGTGTGCTGTATGACACCCCAAAGAAATAAACTTAGTTGCCAGACCCTTGTACCTGCAGTCTACTTAGTTTTTTCTGAAAATAACGCAGCTCCATATGAGGAGGACACTCTTGGGAATAATACCTAATGGTCTGTGTCTGACATCACCAGCTGTAGCTGACACACACACTCGAGCTGCAGCAAGACAAGTAGCATGGAACTCACTTGAAAAGCCCTCAGAAGGAGGTGGCTGCCTTGTCTTATGTCCTTCCTTGTATTTTCAGGAAAAAGACTAGGATATCCCTGTGTTCCGAGCAAGCAACACGGAAGGAATTTGCTAAGAGAAAAATATTGTCACACAGATAGTCAAAATAATAAAGTAAGCGATGGTTACATTGCCATGGAACAATAAGAAAAGAATCTTTAAAAATTTTCAGTAAGATTCTAATCATTTGACTTTTAGTCACTACTTTACTGCTGTCCTTTAGCCCCGGCAATTTATTCCAATATATTTTATAATTATGCTTTTGTGATGAGCTTGTTTATCACTCTTAAAACTAACTTCAGTACACAGTTATTTTGAGGAATAGTAAATTTTATTGGAATACTATAGGAAAAAACAGAATTTTAAAATTTTAAGAAAAAGTATGGAATAGAAGCTTCAGACTAATTTTTTTTCACTTTTTCAGTAACAACCTTTAGAAATTTATGGGCTGAAATGGGAAGTAGAAGATCCAACGTCTCAAAATCTATTCTCTGAAAACTTTGGCCATACTACCGTCTCACCAAAAAAGCTTTGTAAATATCCCAAACCTGAATCTTCCAGGGCATGACCTTTTTTCAATTTCTAGATTTACCTTTTGGAAAACTATTCAGTATGAAGGACGTAGTATAGGCTCTAAATGCAAGTTCCCGCGTCCTGCTAACCTTAAAAATTGACTATCAGGCCACTCCTATCAATAAATGAACACTAACTTAGTTGTGTTTTAGAGTTGATGACTTTGCTTACCTACAGGCTCTACAAGTATGCAAATATCCTTAAGGTGGTAACATCAGATGAATGTTGGTAATATCCAGTGGATTTCCTACAACCTTATTCAAACAATTTTTATCACATCTGATAAAATCAGTGTTGCTAATATGCAATCCATGTAATCCTTGACAATACCGGGAACATATGATCAAATATAATTTGGATTAGTGTGAGAGAATATTTCTATAGAATGGAAAATCAGATCCATGAGTGTGCTTTTCAAAGCTCTCTGTATACTCAATGACATAGGTGTAAATTTCCTGTGTAAAATTATTTGAATTTTTATTTGTAGGAAAATCTGGAATCTTTAGACTCCGAGTTTTTGGGTTTTGGTTGCTTTTATTTCTTTTTTCCTTCCTTCCTTCCTTCCTTCCTTCCTTCCTTCCTTCCTTCCTTCCTTC
>JAYDZK010000268.1:32212947-32232608 GCA_034509185.1 Euphonia xanthogaster | reverse complement strand
GGGATGGGATGGGATGGGATGGGATGGGATGGGATGGGATGGGATGGGATGGGATGGGATGGGATGGGATGGGGGACTTTGACAATACAGAAGGACCTGATCCTTTCTCACTCAGCACAGCACTGAGTTTTGCAAGGTATTGCAGCCCTCTGCTGAGGCTTTCAGCAGTGCTGAGAGCCACGTGTTAATGGAGAACAGCCCAGTGAAGGAAAAAGAAAACTGAAATATCAGAATGCATAAGAACAACAATGAAACAATTAACCACCTTTCTACTTAAAACACTGTATAGATTCACTGTATCCCTAATCTCACTTAACATTTATGTTCCATGGAAAGTTGTAAAACTCCAAGATGATGATGAAAATTCCACTTTGAAAAGTAAATTTTACTAAAGCTCCAGTAGCTCCTTTCAATCAGTATTTCCATGACTGCATGATTCAAATTACCTGTAGAAAAGATACAATTTTCTACTATAATCTACCAGGGTTTTTTTTTTGTTTGTTTTTGTTTTTGTTTTTTTTTTTTCAATGAACAGGTTTAAGTGCAGTAACGAGCTTGTAGCAGCACAAACTCTATATCTGTTTGCAGTTCTGCAGTCTTGGTTCATATTTGTAGACACCTGACTTGTACTGAGCACCCATGTTGAACCAGTTTTCTATAGTATATTAGTCCCAATATTTGTTGTCCACACCAAAGTCTGTTGTAGTCTAATCTGAAACATTTTCACAGCAAACTAATACAACAATATTTAGCGTGAACTATCAGATTTTGTGCCTGACAGTTTGTTGCTCCATTTGATGTAGCAGCAATGCAGTTTGATCTACTGTGGTAACTAGAAGAGAAAATTATTGTATTTTAAAAAGTATGTTGGAAATTCTCTCTTCCATCCTGTAATTTAGGATCATTTTTCAGATGTCTGGATTATTTTATTCTTTAAAATACAATTGTGCACATAATTTCCAGATTGTTTTTATCTCATGTGGGAAGGCAAATGGGAAACAAATATTGCAAAAAGTTAAAAGTCATGAATATAGTTTGGAGCCATCAACAACATTTGAACCCAATACTATAGCTTATTACCACAAAAGGTTCTTCCTACTATATTTTTAATTAACAAAACTATTAATGACTTCTGTACCTTAGCTGCTTATCATAGAACTGGTCAGTTAAGACTTCCTGACTTCCATCTTTTGCCTGTCGTGTCTGATAACCCTCTGGGAAAGCACTTTTTATAAGTGCATAATACAATAGGAACTAGATCATGGCTGACATATTTACTAAGATCCTATCAAATGGTCATGAGCAATTACTCAAAAGGAGCTTTGTCAGTGAATGAGATTTGTGATAAGCTGGGAAGGTGAATATTTCTGTCAAGAGCATAGATATCTATTCACTGCATAATCAGGATCAACACAGAAATACCTCAATATAATTTATTATGGGAAAAAATAAGATACTTTTGGAAGTATTTTTGTTAAAAAACTCTGGTATATGATTTTCTTCTAGCTTCTGAATGGTTTTGTAGCAGAGAATATACATTCTTTGAAGGCAAAGGGGCACAGTGGACATGGGATAAAATTTGGCTAGTATTAAGTATTATTTCAACTTCAAGAAATGTCACTTTCATATACATGTGATATTAATTTAAAATTATTTTGATTGACTTTACTACAAATCAGGAGAAAGAAGACAGTAATTTTAAGAATGTTTAATATTTTATCTGAGGTTGTTTAAATTGACAGAGGTAGCTTGAAATAATTCATTAATATTATAATGTTGGTTTAATTTTTGTTAGCTATTTCTCTTCTTTTAAAACCATGAAATGCACACAAAGATGATAATAACAATGGATCACTTATTGTTCTTTCACCTCAGTTGTTTTAGTTTCAAGTATTTTAATAGTAGACATGATTTTTAGTATGTTTCTGATACAATGCTGGAATGGGAAAAAAGGAACAGAAGATAAAATGAAGGTCAGTAACTGTTATTCTCATAATAAATCACAGGCATCTTATATTTTAACCTTATCTTGAATTTTTGTAGCAAATAGATTGGGAATTTTCTTTTTTCTTTTTTTTTTTTGAAAAACAAGTCCAAAATATAACATTCCTGAAAGCACTCAGTAAGCCTCCAAATCTCTTGATGATACCCAGAAACATGGTGTTTCTTGGTTTGTTTTCTTTTTAGAAATGGAAAAATAATTATAAAACATATTGTGCTAATAAATCAAAAAAGGCGCTAGAAATAATCTCATAAAATGTTATGGCTTAAATAATGCCCTTCATCAGTATTCTTTGTTTAACATTTTATGTTTATTGATAAATGAAGATGCATTTAAATAATTCAAACAAAACATTAGCTGCAAGCAAGGAATTAATAATTGATAGGACTGGAAGGGCTTTTTTTCACTTGGGAAATAGATAATATTAGCTTAATGTGGGGTTGTAGGAACAGAGGAAATGTAATGGATCTGCCTGCTTTAAACTGATGATTGTTATTGTGGTCTGAAAGTTGCTACAAAGGCAAAAGCAGGACAGCTCTGTAACGGCAATAGATTTCACTCATAGGAGCTGACAAGGCAAATTGTGGTTTGATATGCCAGATTTATACAGGGGAGGGGATCTAATGAACTTAACATACACTAAAGGAAAAAAACACATGCTGTTAGACTTATATCTCAGAATTTTCAAATGACAAAACCTAAACAGTTTTGGAGTCTAAAAATGTTTGGGTTTTTTTCGCCTCAGCTTCATCTCTTATGATTACCTCCATCCAGTTTTCCCTAAGTCAGGGAACCACTAATAAGGATACTGTAACACAGACACAAATGCCTTCTTGAGGATTCTCAGAGGAAGAGCATTTAGTCTAGAAACTCTCATCATAAGGTTTTATTTATGTTTGCTTGCCAAGATGCCAAACTCTTCCCACTGTGCATTTGAACATGGAGATGTAGAAAAACAGCTTTGTCAGGTCCTCTCTTAGGAAGGAAATTTCTGTTGGTGATCCTCAGGTTGTGCCTGGTGATAGAAAAACTCACAGAGTTGCTTTCAAATTAGCTGCACAACTCCCATTTCATTTGCTTTTGGGGATACAAGATTTATGGTGATTTGAAAGTCTACCAAATGATATTTGGGCATGTAACATGAACATTTGACTTCAATAGTTTGATATGCAGGAGAAAATTTAAAATAAATTTTAAAAAATTGTAGGAGAAATCTATAAAAAATTCATAGATGCTAATAGTCCAAAGCATAAAGTTAATGTTCTTCCAACCAAAATCTTTTTTACAGTCATAAACAGGAATATAAAAGGTGTAATCTGATCTGAAAACCAATAACATTTTTCAGGTTTTAAAAGTAAGTTCGGAAGATCACAGCCTTATTGTACCTGATCATGACTACTAGAAACCTTGCCATTATGATACCAGGGTTTTACTAAAAGGTAGTGCTAGAACAGCCAAGCAGTTCTAATAAAAGTATTAAATAGAACATTCCTCATTACTTAAACCGTTGTATCTTGTGTCATCACTTACTAAAGATGAATGTGCCATATTACTGAAAGTGAACAGTTGTGTTTTCTACCTATTTTCTGCAGGGGTAAATGGTCATAAAAGGATCAAGGCAGTGAAGAATCAAGTTCTGTATCTCTAGTTATGTGTGCCAAGTTCATACCTGAACATCTCCCAGAATAGGTTTTCTGAAGCAGACAGATTGTAAGCCTGCACAAAATTGGTTTCAGAAATGCAAATGGGAGAAAGCAGCTTTGTTTTCCAGCCATTGCAACACTCGACATGACATTTAGATAGACTTGCTTGCATTGACAGTAGGCACATATGTCTACTATTTTGTTTTAAAATATATGTATTGCTTTTAATAACAACATTACAGCTGTTCACAAAATGACGCCTCTAGACAGAAGCACTACAATGAAAAAAGAGTATCAACAGAAGGACTGTATCTGCATGCAACTCTGCAGTTGCCAAGAAATGAAGATATAACATATGGTCATTTTGTAAAGGTGAGCTGAACAAAAAACAAGCAGCAACCTAGCCAATTTTTGTCATTTGAATTCTCCTGTTCAAAACCCAATTTACTTTCATATGACTCTTGCTAATTTGAATGATATATTTATTAAAATATGATACAACCAGCCCTGCAACTGGGAAAACAATTTAAAAATAAATTTGTGGAATGGTACATTGCCAATTTTTCACTTGTCTAGAGCTATCCTTTAAAAATTAATGTATAATTTTGCAGCAGAAGAATCGAATGCTATTAACAGCTTGCTAGTGTGAAGAGAGGAAGTTGTAACTTATATTAAATATCCCACTGTTGATATGCCTATGAATGTCTTCCCTTGATTTATCTGTTTATTGAACTGCCTTGGAAGGGCCACTTCTCATAGGAATGCATGGGGGAATGTTAACATAACCCAAGACTCTTTCATAATATTTCTGGATATCACCCAAAAAATGACAAGATTTAGGAAAAAAATTATAAGACTGGAAATGTTTCATTTCCCACCATAGCAATTTATAGACTGTAGGGAAAGTGTGGGCTCCAGACAAGCTGCTGCTTTAGGCAACAGTACTGTTTTTGTCCCCAAATAGCCAACAAAAATTCATAGTTGCGTGGGCTTTTTTCGTCAACAGAAAAAAATCAGATCCTTGATCTAATTCTGCTTACTGATAACAAACATATATATCTTTGGCTCCCTGACTGCCTTAGGAAAATAACAGGAAGGAAGCTTTTTTTCACTTAAAGCACTATATCCCAAGCTGCTCTTTCCTTTCTTTTTTTGCTATTTCTGATCTCTTTGCAGATGCACTGTAAAGCCCCATTCATGCATGATATTTTCTCAGCATTTCCTCTCTTATTGTCTAGTTCCCTATGTTCTACTTGTCCACAAAGGCAGAACCTTCACAAAGAGAAGCCTAAATTTATTTATTTTATGTTTTTGGGATTCTGAAATATGCCTGTGCTTAGAATAGAAGGCATCACTTTTCCAACTGCATTAAGACTTTTGCTATTTTAACTATGTTGCACAGAGAAGTTACTCTTACTTGTTTTGTTTCTGATGCATTTCAGCTCTGTCCTTACCAGGACTATTCATAATGAAGGCTAACAATACATTGCAAAATTGTTTCATCCCAGTTAAGAGCTATGGTGTTTGTTAGAAAGACCCTGGTGTTATTGAGCCAGCAGAGTTGGCTTAAAGAGCTCCTCCTGTCTTTATTGCACCTAAATTCTCAAATCTCAGTTCCTGTAATTCAGGTTTAAATGATAAAGACAGTAAAGGAATTTAATAAATATTTGTATAGAACAAGAAGAGCCGTGCATCCCATTTCCCTAGCAAAACTGCTGCAGCCACTACTATCTACACAAAAGGCTTGAGCACAAATTTTAATACATTAAAATGGAAAGAAATCTATCAGGAGGGATAAATCAGGACACTAATTAGGACAGTGCTCAGTTATCTCCATCTAAGAAGCATCTTTTGCTTTAGGATAGATGTTACAGGGAATATCAAACAAAATATCCAGCAGCGCAATTTTTTGGTTGATCAGACTAGCCATCACATTTTCAGTTAGTTCTGCAGGGGAATCAAATACCCCAGTAGTTCCCCTATACACATTGCAGAGAGAACAATGAGATCCTCTGTCACTATTATGGTCTTGCTAGAAGAGATTTTCAGTTTAACACACCGCTTTTCATGGCTCTAGGTTGAAGGAAATACCATTTAGCAGCTAAATTTCGAGTATTAAACTGAACCCATGGTACTTTCTGTCTATTTTCTGAGAAGGGTATGATGCCCAGAGTCTACTGCGCAGCCATTGCAGGAATAGCTCTCTTTAATCCACAGCAACCCCACTTTCCAACCTACGCACTCAAATACAGTCACCAAAGTCAATGAACATCTGATATTTAGGGGGAATGATGAGCCAGCCCTTTCTCTCTATGATAACAGGAAAAATAGCTCATGTAATACAACACTGTACATCGATCCTTTTTTGATCAAGGGAAAAAGATTTTGCAGAGGCATCAGATCATCAGGAGAAGGGGCAAGAATGTATCTCTATACAGCCTTGATGAAACAGTCCCTTGTGCATTAGATACTGTTCTAGTCCTTTCAGTGCTCAAAAATATAGACAAATAAAAGCGAGTACAGCACAAGCTGAAAAAATGAAAGTAAAATTTAGAGCTGTGATCTCAATTTAAGAAAAGCTGAATGAAAAAATGCATTACTTCGAGGGAGGATGAAGTGATAACAGGATAACTATCTTTCTATTTCTAAACATACCTTGAGTTTAAAAAAAATTATGGGGCTATACCAGAAAAACATGATAAATTTTAGTAAGGGTAATTTTTTGCTGAATATAAGAGAAGACTTTCTTAGCCTTCCATAGGCTATGAAATAGAGTTTCTCAGGGGAAATGGAGAAAACCTGGGACTTTTCAGAAAAAAACTGAATGAAAAGCAGAAAGTTTTACTGCAGTGCTGCAGACATGACTTTCTTTTAGTTCTAGATTTGTGCATGTGTGTTACAAAATATTTATTTGGGCATCCAGGTTCTACTTTAGCTATTTTATGGTGGCTTTGTATAGCAGTTTCCTTATTCTTATTTTCCCTTTAAAAAAAAAAAACAAAACCACCCTTCTCTTAGCAGATAATAGTTCTTTAATACAACTTTTTCTATTAGAATATTTATGTTCTGGAATAATGAAGAACATAATTTTTTTTATTAATTATAAAAAAATCATAGGTATTTATCATAGGGATGTTCATTCATTGGAATGGAATTTTTCCATGTAATTTTAATTCAGTAGACAAGAAGGATCTCAACAGAACATTTAATTTCGAAAATTCAAACCTGACGTTTTTTCTCAGAATTTAAAGTTACTGTGTTTTCTTTACTTTTTGTCTAATTTAGTCCCTATCCCTAAACTTATTAAACTTCCCAAGAGATAAAATAAACATTTCCTCTTCACCTTACTAGATGCATAATTAATTATCCTACTTCATAACGTGATGGTTTATGTTATGTTATGTTATGTTATTTCTGCTTCAGTGTATTCAGAGGCTTTCCAAGACACCCACTGTAGCTTCCTGATTTTGAAAGAATGTTCTGTTTCTCTGGTCTGCCTCCTTTCCAGCACTGAATAATGATAAACAGATCTTGCAAAAATCTTTTCACTGATGTTTAAACAGAGGAACAAAATTCAGACAGAGATAAGGTATCACTTTTCACCAAACATGTTACTCTAGCTGCATATCCTACATTTTGACTTGCTGCAATGTTTATAACAACACATTTTATGTATAATGCCATGAAGTGATGACAATCTGCTCTACTGTCATGGTGTGATGTTGAATTAATAGGAAACAAGGTGAGGGCAGAGCAGGCAATCATTGTATGTGTTAACTTCATGATTAACCATTGGGTTCTTAATAAAGTCTTACTCTACATAACAGACTGCCAAATATTTTTGTCACTTCTACAATATTTTGTCAAAATATATGACCTTGAAAGTCACCTTTGAAGTTATCTTAATATTTCATGCAACTGAGTCTAATGCAGCTTTTATGAACTTCAGTGAGAACACACCTGATGTGTAAAATAATCCCTAATGGTGAGTGAAATTCCTGAAAATAGATCATATGCAGTGAAGTGTGTTGCAAGAGAATGCACTGCATTTCTCTCAATTTAACTAAACTTAGTTCATGTTATTCATTAATTATGCTAGAATGTTTCTCCTTAAGTAGAAAATAGAATAATTGGTAAGTAGCATTTCCATCAAAGTTTGTGAATCTGTTTGGCAGACTACAGAGATCAAAAGCTTTTGCTCAGTTTCAAGATCATCAGCTGCCTCCTGCAGATTCATTAGTTGCTTGTCTTGCTGCACTAGTTTAAGAACGTCACACGTGCCCTCATTGCAGAGAAGACTTGTCAGGACATAAACTAGGCTGTCCTTCTTATCTCTCAGCGCAGCTGCGCGGACCATTTGCATCCATGGCGTGTAGGATCATCAGCCATTCTTGTCTACAGATGAGACTTTATCTAAAAACCTCAGGCTGATTTTCAGTGCTTGTTGATATGACTTTTGTCTCCATGGTAAGGGAACTAAAGTCAAAACACAATATCACAGTATAAGAGATAAGAGATCATAGCAAATAAAATTTCCTTCCTTGTGAAGCTTATACACCAGGCATGAACAAGAGACAGAAAATATAATATAAACATATAATAATAATAATGGTTATTTGACAGTTAATTTTCTCAACAAAAAAATTTAATAAATTTTTATTAGACACCATGTAAAATAAAGTTGAAAGAACAGATTGATTGTAGACAGAAGAACAGTTTCACAGATATTGTTTTAAAGCATGTGGATTAGCCAGAAGGAAAGAAATAAGGAGTTGACTTTAAATCTAACTAAATAAAAAGTGAGGCTCAGAAAAGGAGGCTAGCTAGAAGCAGTTATTAATATATTGACAGTAATCCAAGGTGATAAAGTGGGATTAGGCTATGAAGAATCTGAAGAATCTCCATGGGCCATGCTCAATGGGATAAAGTTTTGTTCAGCACCCTTTTATCAAGAAAATTTTGCCTGCTCATTCCTCCCGAATTTGGTTAGAAAAGTGATGAGGGAGTAAGGGGTGAAAACACTCACCCTTAAACAGGTGTAAGCAATACCCAACCAAACTATTCAATGTATAATTTAAATGCATATTCGACAGACTGCCCTAGATCAGAGTAATCAATGGTAACACAGTTTAGTGATACTACAAGCTTTCAGTTTTGCACATTTGGCAAGATGTCTGTGCCTTAGTATCTGCATCTGCATAATATGGCTGAGTGTAGTCTGTGTTTATCAGCATTAGCAATAAAATGTCTAGAAAGTAAATTATTTAAGATTTATTTATTCTCAGACCTTTCAGGTTAATTTTTGTTAGCAACAGGAACATATTATTTCAATAATACGGAAGCTAAATTTTGTCACAGCCCTGTTGATATGGACCAAAGTTACCCAAATACCTATTGTACCCCCAGAATTGAATCAAACCAAACTTATGCCATATTGAAAGTAAAGCTGCCAGTCGAATGCAAAAGCTACATTTTTAAAGGTTGCAAAACGTCTGGTAAAAGTCAGATTTTCCTCAAGGATTTTTTTACACCTATTTTATAAAGCCTTTATACATATGTGCATATACAGATATAAGTGAGACTCATGCTCATATTCTCTAGAAATTTACACTGAGAAAATTTTATAGTCAAGTTTTCATCTTTAGTAGAGGTTTTATAGCATATATTGTGATTAACAGTCCACAGCTATGAAAGGAAGTTAAGATATTTTAACCACTATGCAAAAGCTTTATTTCTTCAGTTTCAGCAGAGGCCAAGACATAAACCTTAACATTAGGAACCTTCTTTTGACATAATTTATTCAAAAAATGCCCCTAGATTTTCTACAGCATGGTTATAACTGCCTATATGAACTGATGGAATCAAGGCCTTGAAATTCTGACCTGTCAAGTCCACCTCTCATCCACTCTCTGTCTGAAGTTGGTATCATAGATTCACTGGCATTTATCTATTGCAAATATTTATAGTGTTGCAATATTTATTAATACTTGACCCTGCAAAGCCACCACGTTTGTCTCACCTATTGCTTCTATTGGCTGACAGACTGCAGGTTTCAGGTGTGAACAAGCAGGTAACCAGCAAGAGAGGAGCAGCTGGGAAACTCTATAGAAACTCTGAGAGTGTGGGAGCTTGGAGGTTATTTGTGCTGCAGTATGTTCTCTCTATTTTACTGACAACAGTTTGATGTAAAGTTTCATTGTGTCTGTACAAGGAGGCCAGTTTTCAGCTATCTGGCGAAGATAAATTATGCAAAATTCTGCAAATAATATAATTTTTACTGCTGGAGATCTTGTGACATATAAGCTGATCATTAAGGCTGAGACATCCTGGAACAACACACCTCTGGTTATAAAAGAAAAAGAGACTCGGCAAAAGATTTTTGAAACTTTATATGTGGGATGATAGCTTGTTCAAATATTTTTGTTACAAGTGGAATTGAGGCAGGAAGTATTGTAATATTTTTCTGAGGAAGCAGATGTCAAAATCTCAATGTAGAGTCTCAATATTTCCAAAGGTTGGTCAGGGCTTGCAAGCTTAGGCTCTGGCTGAAGATTCCATGAAAAACTATCCATCTTATCTGCCTCCTTCTTTGTGACTTTCTTACCCTCAATTTTCTCTTTATTCCAGGATCTTATAGTAATACTCGGTTTTGGGTTCTAAAATAATAGCCAAAATAGTACATATTCCTCTAGTGCAATGAAATGGGCACGTAATAGGCTGTGTTGGCCAAAAAAATACATTGTTATTAAATATTAAAAGTACCTGGTTTTATTCTAAGGCTCAATTAATCTGCTAATAGTTCTGGAGTGAGCTGGTTGTTCTGTTTTGCAAACAAGACATGTATTTTCATCAGAATCCATTTAAATTCTCCATTTTAAAAAAAATTATTTACATAAGTATTATCTATGACTTGATTCCAAGGCTGAAAACAAAAAACAATATTAAGAAAGTCACTATCTCTGCATTTCTCTTGCTTCCAGAACCTTTCTCTGTCTTCTAGCTCTTTTTTTTTAAAGTTATAGAATATATTTTGTGTAAGAGAAAGCCACAATAGTAAAAAACTGCTGTCTGAGAAAACAAAGAACAATTAATGAAGAAAAAAAATCTACAATGGAATGCCTGTTATTTTCCCTTAAGTGATACATTAGGTACAGGAAAGCACATTACAATTTGATGTATGTGTCACTTTAAGAGTGATTCTTGGATTGTGGAGGTAGCTTTGTGTCATATGATGTAAGTACTTTTATTGAGTAGGTGAATGTGTAATAGCTAAAAGCCTCATAAATCAGCTAAATGTTCTTCCAATTTATAGAGAATATTTGATCTGAGAACATTACCATCTAGTGAGCTGCTGAGAAAAAGAGAAGACATGAAGAGTGATGGAGATTCCGGATTGTTTCTCGGATATATGATATCTGGGGCTGCCTCCTCATTTCTTGCATCTTTTGTACTCATTAACACCTGTGCAAGTGTAATGTACTACCAAATTAAAGTTTTCGGCTTACTTACTTTAGCACTTTTATAGCTGCTTCCCATTTAGTAGAATCACACATGAAATGAAACACAGGATAGGTTTTCAGTCCTAAGATCTTTCTCTATTAAACAACAGTGGCAGTGAACAAACCATGTTTGAGAAATTCACCTAGCAATTGTTCACCTAGCAAACAGCATTTCAGTCCACCGCTGTTAAAGCAAATAAGTAAAACATTTTCTAATTTCAAGTACAAATTACTAATATTTGTCTGTCTATGCATATCAGTTCTTAGTGGAACAATGGGGGACTTTCAAAACCTGTATTTATAAATACATTTATAAATATATAAATAAACTAGATATAAAAGAAACACTATCACATGGATTCACTTTGACAGTCCTTTACAGGATTCTTTATATAGTACTTAACAAGTACATGAAAAGTATTTCATATTTAGCAGCATCTGTCAGTAGTATTATAATCTGTACACTACGATGAGTGCATGTATTGACTGAAGCTGAACTTTTGAACCTGTTGCAACATCAGACAGCAAAGAATTGTTATTTATTTGCCATATTGCAGTTATAAAATTAAATAACTATTTTCTGTGGTTACTCAAGAGCAGGTGTCGAACAAGCCTCTGATTACTAAATGGATGCTTCAACATATTTTTGAAACTGTGATTTGTGAGGGCTCTGATGCTTTGAGGCATTACTTGTTGGATTGTTCACCTATTCATATTTTATACCGCCGAATACCTTGCACTTTAAGTCTCATCAGAGGCCTTTAAAAACCATGTTTCACACAAAGTCATTTTTCTTCAGGCAGGTATGGAAGCAGTGACAGTCTAAAGTTTCTTTTTCTTTTCCTTTCTGAGCCACACAAGTGTTACATAAGGCATCAATCCTTGGAAACATGACCTACTGTAGGATTTATTGTCTGTGTGAAATGGTTACAATTTCTCCTATTAAAAGCACTTGTCTTTGGATGTATAATCCTTTCTGGACTCTTTTCCCTACAATTTAGGACTGACACTTTGAATTTTTGGGGAGTTAAGAGCAAAAGATTGTCTGACACACAGCTTCCTAATTAAAAAAACATTGCATCAAATATCTTACCTTAGAATGTCCAAAGTTATTATTACCACAAAACAAGTTTTTAAAAAAGTGGCTCATTTGAGATATCTGTCCAGGAAGAACACAGGGCAAGGAAAAGATGCTAATCCTA
Source organism: Euphonia xanthogaster (assembly GCA_034509185.1). Lineage (NCBI taxonomy): Eukaryota > Metazoa > Chordata > Aves > Passeriformes > Fringillidae > Euphonia > Euphonia xanthogaster. The sequence goes on along the minus strand of JAYDZK010000268.1, from coordinate 32,220,262 downwards.
ACAGAGTTATAAGAATAGAGGCATCTTTTCTTCCTGATCCAAATCTTTTGGGTTCAGGGACTGCTGTTCACTTGAGCTGTTTGGTGCAAAGACCATTTGGTGCACGCCTGACTTCTCCTGTGAGATAGGCTGGCTCCAGCATCAGCAGGCACACAGAGTTACAGGATGTTTCTGGTTTCTTTGCAAACTCTGTCTCTAGGCTCTAGCCCAGTCTTAAAAATTAGATCCAGGCTGGTAATGTGACAACCCAAGATGCATTCCTATACGCCATCCCACTCGAATTCTACCTGACCACTTTACTGACTCTGAATGACACTTGTGTTCAATCTGTACTGGTATATGATCTGCTTAGTAAGGTCTATAAAACACTAACAAGGTTAGCAATTTCTGTTGAAGAATGGTCCTGTTCAATTATCCTAATAATGCCTCTTTGATCTTAACCTCTCTAGAAAATAGATCTCATGCAGTGTGCCTTAATTCTAGCTTTCCCTCCTTCAGAGCATAACCCAACTCTTTAAATTATATTTTTCCCTAAGCTTTTTCATGTTAAAATACACCTCTCTAAAAACTCCTTTCTAGCCCTATTTAGCCCAACCAAACTGCAATTTTTTTTTCTCAAGAAATTTCCTTCACTTGCTGAAACACACCCACAGTGAAAACTGCAAAAAATTTCTAAAAGAAAGTAAAGGCTTTGATGTTCAAAGTTTATAGAATTAGGAAATAAAAGGGCAAACTTGTCAGCCTCTATAAATATGGTGTCAATTTCTAGAACTGTGATCAATATAAAACTTTCCTCAAAATCAAATAAATATCAGTGGCAGGATACTTCTTTGTTCTACATAGTCCTGATGAAAAATCTCAGACACTTGTAAAAAAATATAAAATGCTGAAATGTAGACTAATAACTGCAACTGTCATGGTGATGCCAGCTATAAAGAGTGCTAGTGTGATCCTTCTAATCTAGAAATGAGTTTAATCATAGTATAGATGTTTTGTCATCAGCCTACTGTCGAGAAAAATAATCTTTCTCTACTGTATCTACATGACAAATGTCAGTCAAAGAAGGATGGAATCCTTTGAAGTGAAATTGTAATCTATAAAATATATATCTTTGAGAAAGGATTGGTTTGAACATCAAATGAAACCATTTGGCTTTGTACTGAAACACAGTAAATTTTTTCCAAGGCTTGGGCAGATATTCTTGGGCAGTCTTATATAACTGAGGAACTTGAAGTTCTAGAAGTTACTATATGATTGGCAAATACAAGAGAAAAGATCATACTTAGAAAAAAAATGTAGTTCTTTGTCCTTGCATTTATGTCTTAGTTGTGTTCAGGGGTCCTCATCCAACTTCCAGTGGAATCAATGAGAGCTGGAAAAGGCCATCATAGTGTAAACCTTGTGCCTGCAGTTTTTTTTTCATCTTGATGTAAAAAGAATAGGCATGTGGCTTTGAACATGTGAGAGGGAAAAACTGCTGCTTCAGGAAAGGACTAAGGGGGTATTTTTCTAAGATATAAAAGCAGGTAGGCACCTAACTGTGACTTGTACCTTTGAAAACACTTGATTTAGCATCTAATAAAGCAATATTACCCAAAAGAAGTATGGATTCTTCTTGGTGAGCTGATCTTGAATAAAAGCTGTATTTTTTTTTTCATTAATAATTCTTTGCCTATTTTTAAGATTTGTTTTTCTAGTTGTAGTACTTATTAAGTGTTCAGTCCTGTTAGAAGTCCAATTTTTTTAAAGCCATTCTTAGCAACTAAAGATAGGAACCACACAAAATAAATGAAAAAAGGAAGAGAATGCTTCAGTTCACTGTGGCAACTTCAAGGGCAACAGAATACCTAGCATAGCACACAAAAATGCTGCGGTAGCTTCCTCAATACACCTCAGACATAAAACATGGACAGTTGTATATTCTTTGTATGCATAATTCCTTAGATAATAAATGGAAGCATATAAGCACTAAAATAGTTTTATATTTTTCATATCACTGTTACTATGGTCCTACTAAAATCACCCTTCTAGAAAAGGTTTAATTACTTTCAAAGACACTAAAAAACTCTGCATCTATTTCAATACTAAATATATTTCAGAAAACTTCCACTTTGCTAGTAAATCCCTCAATGCAAATTAATATAACTGGTTTGTGCAAAGGTTTACGGTTTTCAAAAAAAAATTGATTTCTCTAATCTTCACATAAAGATGTTTATAATGAATTCTGACATACTGTCTGCTTTTGCAGATAAAGCCATCAAGCAATTCTGTTCAGATTCAACAAAAATAACATTACAAGGCTTCTAGATTATACATGGATTGAAAAATCTTCAGTTTTGAGGAAAGCATCTATGTTGGAAAAAATAACTGGCGTTTAAATTGGCATGTGCAAGAACCAACATCTAAAGATGTAAATGAAACATTAAGAAGAAACTGAATTTTTTGATAATTCCATGTTATTTGGACCCAAGAAAGGCTGATCATCTCCATACAGAAAAGATTGTTTGGAACTTACAATTCGGAGTTCTTTGTCTGCATTAATTTTTTCTTCCAAAGGTCAAGCTTGCTGGTCAAAAGTCATCCATTTGCTGAGGAACATTCAAACCATTCTGGCTATATACATTGAAAAACTGATGTGCACACCCCTGTGTTTCTTGGCTGAATAAAATGCCTCTCTATATTTTGGTGACATTTCTACATTCACCTTTCACGAAGCAAACGATCACAAAATATGGAAGGCAAACTCTGGCTCTGATTCCTTGTAGATCACTTTTACACAGATGATTTCTATTGCCTCAACAGAAATTCTTAAAAACTTTCAGCAAATTTGTTTGTTTTGATTGCATGGTATGGGTCTGGGATATTATTTTTTTTTTTTTTTAGATTTTGGAGTATTTTGTTGTTAATTAGAGGTTGATTGGTGGTAAAGTAAAACAACGCAGCTAGGACACCTACTTGGCTGCATATATGTACACGGTTACTTGCTATGAAATTATTTCTTTATGTAAATGAACCCTGAGGTTTTAGGATGAATGCTGAAAATCAGGCAGTGTTTTCTGTTCAGCCTTTTTCACCAGTACTTAGGTGGTCCTGCAATCATTGAGGAAGGGACCTTGAAAACCATTGTCCTGAATTTCATTTGAAAACTCCTATTGGATGTGGTCTATCGTATGTTTAGCATGCTAATGGTTCTGGCAGGAATGAGTTCCATGAGCAATGCTTTTGTTTGTTTTTACCACAGCATTTATGCAACTCAAACTCCAGGGAAAACATGGGTTAGCAACCAAATTGCATTTGATTCATAACTGCAATACTGTCCTCCTTATTCTAAAAATTATCTAGTGACAGCAACTCCATCTAGTCTGAAAATATCACACATTACTCATCAAAAGATGGACAATTACATATAATGGTATATTCTTAGCTCATCACAGAGAATTCTTTCCCCATTTCATAGCAGATCATAAAAGTAAAAAAGACTTCTGTTACAGGTTTTTTCTAATATGCTCTCAAGAAGCTATATAACAGAAATAAAACACTCTCATCTACTAACAATTTGTTCCTTAAGGATTCTTATTTTTTTTTTAATAAAGAAAAGTGAGAATGCAAATTCTCTCTGGAGAATGTAAAGACCTTACATGATCTGAACCAGCTTCTAAATTTTCACTCGCAATTTTCACAAGAGTAACACCTATAGTCACATAGACAAACAAATGTCTTACTAGTTGATATATCCATTTATAGATTTTCAGTCTGTAAATCTAGCAGCTACAGTGCTTAAGATATCTTTGAAGTAGTGACTGTTAGGCTTCAAGTAACTTTTAACCTATTTCTATCACCTTTCTCCTTTACTGCTCAGCTGCTTTAAACTATAGATTTTCTGAGTTCCTCCATTTTTTAAACTACCTAGATGTAACAAAATAGTAGAATTACTAGCTGTTTTTTCTTATTACCTCATACTGCCTGTCATATGTTATTATACTCTCCTTCAGCTCTGACATCTACTTTGTAGCCCACATTAATGAAAATGACAATCGACCCAAGTCCTCTTTTCTTGCTTCAGCAGTCCTACAGGGGAAAATAGTTCTTCAGAATAGAAGGCAAAAAAAATAAAACACGAAAACCTTCAGATTTACTATGAAATAAATGGATTTAAAATCACTCATACACAAACAAAATACTTTTTCCCACTTTTTTTTTTAATTTATACCACAGACCAGCCAGATAATGCAGTTCTCTAACAGCAGCCCTGAAGAATAATTTTAACATGCACTCTTCCATAAATAAAATCAAGCAGTGAAAGCCAACCTATGTCTGCCAACACAGGGAACCAAAGGCAATTGCCCACCAGAGAAACTGCCCCAGCATTCCAGTATTCTGACTCACAGTGCCTGAAATGCCACCCAGTTCACTATACTTGCAAACTTTCTTTCCTAGCATGTTCTTTGATGGCATTTTTTAACAGGTCTTTTGTCTTTCTTCAGCCTGAGTTTTTTAGGCGATTGCATATTCTCTCAAAAAATTAAAGGAACATCAAAACAGGTTGACTTATACAATGAATGAGTCCCTCTGAGAACCCATACTAACGTGGCTTAGTGAGTTCTGGCTATAGTTGATGTCAATTACTTTGGGGGGAAAAAAATCAGTTTACTTCATAGTACCTGTGTTTCAAGGCATAAATGCTGACTTTCTTAAAGGTTGCTTTTTGTATTGCCTGACAGTGTTTTCAATAAATACTTTTCTGTTTACTCTGTTCAGCAAGTAAAAAGACATTAATATTGATGAAATAGCATGCTGAGTAATGACTTGTTATGGTTATAAAACAATTATGGGATATTTCATTATTTCATGGCAAGACTAACATTTTTCTTTTGCTGTGTATGACATTTCCAACTTTAAGCTCAGACTTAAAACATAGATAAAGCTACATTGAATGTGCACCAGTAGTTGGTTCCAAGTATCTCCTCTGTAACCTATATTATCAACAGCATTACACAGATTGCTACTCTGATAGCACCTCAAGCTCTTGTTCCAAATGATCATATGAAAAGATTTTGCTCACTTTATTTGTGATTGAGGACAATGAATAGAAAGAAGAAAATTGTACAGTCACCCTTATTCATATGAGTTGTATAGAGAGACTAGTAGATACTTTATGTTTCTGCTTCCTCTGTATTAAATTCTAAGAGCAGCCAACATGAGATATCAGAGAAAAAGATCTGAGTATCTCCATTTTTATGGTCTTGTTTAAAAGACTGACCATAGCCCATGCTTCTCCTGTGTTTTCTACATGTGTCTCTTAGTATGAATTGCTTCCGTGGAGAGGACAATGCCAGTTTTTAATAGTGAAGACTGTCAAGCCATTTGTTCTGTTCTTGTGATTTGGGCAGCAGGGCTCCCACCACGTGTGTGATGTCAATTATTCAGTATTTACTGCTGTGCCATTCAGTGGCAAGTTCCTTCTGACCAGCCAGCCCACACCAGTGGCATTGCCTCAGTCCTGGATACCTTCCTGTGATACTGACGTACTTTCAAAGGAAAATTCAGAAGTCAAAAACCTTCACTTAAAGAGGACTTCTGCTAGTGGAAAGTGGACAAAATTTGTCCATCCACTTCTATATATTCAGATTTTTAAAACTGCAATGAATGCTTTATCATGCAGACAGCTGGGAATTAAATGTTATGAAAAAGTTTTTCTGTTTTTCTTCCGCAGTGGCAGAGATCCGTGCAGAGGGTGTCTCCGAGGTCAGAAATGGGAATCTTGGGAAAATGATGCCCACCCATCCCTGACCTTCTCCTGAAGATGTGTCCCATCATTTTGCTGGTAATTCCTGCCATCTCTAACTAGTGGGCCTTTGCATCTCTCAACTGGGTTCCAAGCCCCTGGGTCTGAGCTTTTTGAACTTTCTGCATGACCAGTCTGAATGACATCAGGTAGGTATAAGAGTCTGTATTAATCAGATACAAGGTGCATTTCCCGCTTCCTAATAGCTAGTGTTTAGGATGGATATCAAGTGCTGGAGAGTAGAGATTTTAATTCATACCAATCTGTTTGCTTTTATACCTGCTGTTTGTTTTAATTTCAGCCAAAATTTCAGCCTCAATATTTCTTGGCTTCAGTGGTGTCTTTTGCATAAGTTCTGAAGTGCAATTTTGTATTAAAGAAGAAAGGTGTTTTGGAGCAAGTTTTTTGACTGCTTCTTCCCACTTCAGAAGGACCTTGCTTTTTTTTTTTTCCATGAAAGAGAGATCCTCAGTCTGTATCCTTCATGCTCTTTAGTAAAATATGCAACTTGATTACAGAAAAGGTTTTTCTTTCAAAATTTAACCTCCTCCAAATCATTATATTCTCTTTCATACAAGTCTTTTGCAAATTCCAGATTCTCTCTGTTGATCAAATCATCTCTAAATTCTCTAACTCTATAGAAATCATATGGCCTATGTATGGATGATATTCTAGATATAAGAAAAAAGGTGATGTATATAAATATGTTACATAGTTTCACATTATCCTCTACCACTCCTTTCATCCAACATTTCATTTGCTCTTCTAATGCAAATGCACATTGAACTTATGCCTTCATTGAACAGTTTTCAATAATTCTGAAGTTCATTTCCTGAGCTGATATAATTAATTTAGAAGCATGTGAGTGGTATGAGCACTTAAAGTGTCTCCCTTCCTGTGTCAGCTCTTCTTCTCTGTGATATCACTGCTGATTTTCATCTATCACTCTGTTGTCTGTTCATTTTACATATATATATATATTCAAAAATCATTTTTTCTGATTAAAATTCTCATTTGCTTCTCTTTTCTCTGGTCTCACCCCCATTACCATAACATATGCATATCTTCCTTTTATTTTTTGTAGCTTATAGTAACACATGTTGTCAGATACATCTTAAAACACTAAACACGTTCTATGTACTGATTTTCTCTTTCCCTCTCCTTTATTAGTACATTCAAAGAAATTGAACAGATTGATTCTCCATTGTCACAAATCACACTGATTTAACCACTCTTATTAGATGACCTTCCAGGTGTTTTATTATTTTGTTTTAAGGTTTAATTTCAACATTTTTACCAGATACAGCTTTTACTCCTCTGAAATTCCCTGGATGACCCATGAGTATGCTTTATGCTATATCCTAACCCTTGATAATAGGAGCTAATTTATTACTCAGTATCACTTAATCTGAGTAAACCTGAGGAGGAGATGATTGGACAAGTAGCCTCTGATTTCAGTGGAAATTTCATGTGACTGAAGGATGACACCATCACAATTCCTCCATGTGGATATTCCCATGACTGAACTAC
>JAYDZK010000268.1:32147783-32212911 GCA_034509185.1 Euphonia xanthogaster | reverse complement strand
CGATCTATATCCATTGGTATCAAAATATTACTTGACAAAAGGAAGTAAAAAACTAGTGCTTGTCTGGTAAGGTACCAATCAAGATGTGTAAGGGGCAAATTTTTGCCCTTAGGTATCAGCTGCTTTTTAATCTTATGCAGTCACTATTGTAAAATTTAAATTAAGAAATAGAAGACAATGTTCAAAGCTGAATAGAAATAGATGAAGGAAAAGTCTCTCAGCTGACATTAGTCTTTGATGTGTGCTCATCTGAGGGAAAACTTTGTCCAGAACTGTATTTACATTTGTTCTGTAAGTATTACTGCAAGAGGGCTTATGAGTGTAGGGAACATATGGAGAGGCTGGCAGGCATGGATTCCCTGGTGTGGTGGTTAGAGACTTTGCTCTGAAAAGGAAAGCTTTTAAAATTCATTTGAACACTATAAAATACACAACTAGTATGCCAAATAAGTCTGTATTTTAAAAAGTATTACTATTGTGAAAAGGAATTAAATATTTAAAGATCTAATGCAACTTTGTGATTTAAATAATTATTCTATAAGTCTATAGGATAGTCTAACATTGCAAACTAAATTAATTGTCAGCCCTTTCAAACAATGACTATATCAAATCTAACAAGTTTCTTTGAATTATTTTTTTAGTATCTGGGCTCCCCCACCTTTACTTATTTATTATTTATTGTAGTACTTGCTCTTTAAAATTCTGAAAAATTTTCTGGCTCCATAATGACAGCAATTCCTTTCCTCAAGGGCTTTTTCCATTGCAAGATGTCCTTCAGTTAGACTAAGCTTCATCCACAATCCATCAAAACCTGTGGGACAAATTTTAACAAATTTCAGTGGATCTTAGAGCATGTGTTGGAAATGTGTAGCTAACTTCTAGCTCCTTTATCCTGATCCTGTTTAAACCATTGGTGCAATTTAAAGTATCATTTACACTGAAATACTTGATGAATCACAGACTGTGTGTCTCTAGATTTCTTTATCAATGTAAAATATAAAATGACAGCTAAATATTTTTGTTGAACTTGGCTACCATTGCAACTGTTTCAACTCCTGGATATAAAAGTCAAGACTATTCTCTCTGTTAAACTTGGGTTTATATGTTACGCATGTGTGTGTGTGTGTGTATACACCAGTATATATTATTATCAAAAGAAGGTCTAAGGAGAACCTCCATCCTTAGAATCCTAGAATCATTAAGGTTGGAAAAGAACTCCAAGGTACTCATGTCCAACCTTCAAACAAATACCAGCATACACAATAAACTATATCACTAAGTGCCACATCTGTTATTTTTTTGAATGCTTCCAGGAATGATGACTCCACCACTTACTGGGAACATTGTTCCAGTACTTAGCCACTCTTTCAGTGAATAAATTTTCCCAATATTCAATCTGAATCTCCCTTAGTGCAACTTGAGGCCATTTCTCCATGTCCTGTCTCTAGTTGCCTGCATAGTGATAAAGGATTAGCAGAATGCTGAGGATTTTAATGCCTTTTTTGCCTCAGTGTCTTTTAGTAATACCAGTCATTCTTCTGGTACCCAATCCCCTGATATGGAACAAGGGATGGGGAATTAGAGTGTCCAGAGAAAGGCAACAACGCTAGTGAAGTGTCTTATGAGGACTGGCGGAAAGAGCTGGGGAAAAGGAGGCTCGGGGGAGACCTTACCACTCTCTACAACTACCTGAAAGAAGGCTGTGGGGGTTGGTCTCTTCTCTAATTTAAGTTGGACATTTTTTAGATGCTCTCGCAAAAAGTTCTTTTATTCAGGAAAAATAAATTAGATGTAAAAAGCAAGCAAAAAATTATTTTTAAAAGATTGATCTCTAGTTATATCAAATTTGCATTCCAAAAGAAAGGATGAACACCTTCATGAATATTAGACTTCTAGAAGAAAACTAAAGCAAATTAAGTCATTAGTCATTTGAACATCTATTTCTGCGTGGGAGATCAGATTATGCAAGCATGAGGAATGTGTACATCACCTGGAGAAGCACAGTATCTAATGCTAGGGCTCCTACCTCTGTGTCATGAAGAAACCACTCTGTTTCACCACAGTGGTGGCTCACAATGGAAGGGATGGACTGCACAGAAAGATCTATTACAAGTTATTATTATAAATTATCAGAATAGTACTATCCATAGGATTTCACTTTTTGTATGTGTTATATTTCTTCTGTAGCACTCTAGAAAACAATCACCATCTATCACCCCCTTGTTATCAGGAAGTTACTGTTCCTGGCTTTATTTTAGAACACCTTTTAAAAATGTTTGAAGTTAATTTTGGTCAGCCGACCTGTTTCCTATTACCTTATTTTCTATTCTGTTCTGTTCTATTCTATTCTATTCTATTCTATGCTATGCTATTCTATTCTATTTTCACAACATCCTTTAAACGACTTTAGTATCTGACTGCCTTCCAAAAATGCACTAACTGATGTTACTAACATCTGTCATGTGCAGTTCATTTTCCCTCTCATCTTCTCTGCAGGGACAGGATGAGAGAGAAAATGAACCACACATTGTGTGTGCAATGTAGTGTTATATGCATATGCATTATGATAGAGTCTTTAATTACATGCTCTCATCTTGTTTTCCCACAGGACCCCTGCCTCATTCAGTGCACAGGACAAACACATGTGAGAGATTTCAGAGTGCATAGGCAACCACCAGTTTAGCAGTTCCTGATGTGTTTTTTTCATCTGACCTAGTGCTTTTAAATGTATGTTTCCTCATGTTCTTTTTTTTTTTTCATTTTCACATATTATTGGTATTTTCTATAGAAAGAATAGCAAGAGAATAATCATAAGAAAATTAAATAGAAATAAGGTACTTATTAGACCTGAAAACAATACATAGTTAATTCCTCAAGCCTCAGTACACCTTTACATATAATCCCAAAGTGGGATTCAGGAAGAAAAAACAGGGGATGTTTTTCCCACCTGCTCCACCTGCCTGAAAATTGAGGTATGTAATTATGAATCTGTGAAGTTGGAGGAAGCAAGAATGCTGCTAGTATGGAGGATTTGAAAGAGATACTTGTATGCTTCCACTTGGCTTGAACTTTTCATGTGTCTGTGTCATCCCCAATCATACCTTTTGTAAGTAACCAGTTAGAGCTAATTTGGAGTCCTCTCTGTTACCATCCAATACGTGATATGCCCAAATCTTCACATTACATTTTATCATAAACTTGCACAAATACTCTCAAAATGCTTATTATCTTGGAATCAAAATGCTAAGAATTATTATTTGTTATCTTGGGGTTTTTTTCTCCTAATGAAAGACTTTTTGCTTATTCCTAATCAATGATTTGATATTTTTACGGGTTGTTTTTTTCTTTTTTTTTCTTTTTTTTTCCTCTTACAATACATGGATGTGTAATGCCAAGAACACTGCAGATAAAACATAAATATCGTGCATTCTTTTTCTACATGCATCTTAGTTCTGACTCCTTTTAAATAAAATATACTTCCATATTTTACAGCAGGTAACTATTTTGTCATTTCAGAATGCCTTCAGAACCGCTTTTGACTGACTGTCATAAAGATTTGTCTATATGAAAGCAGACATGGTTTTCTTTTAATTAAATAATATTAAGATTTTTTTTTAATCTGTTGCTAAAAACTTTGTAGCTTCATGGATACTATTCCTGATTTATAAAGGTAAAAAGTTTCCCCTCTGCTGCTGCGTGCAGTAGTTTCCTTCAAAAATGGGCATGGATGCTGGCTTGTGTGCATGTTTTGCAAGCAGTTGCCTACAGTAGTAGATTAACTCCATCTGTTAGTCCACAGGCAGGGCCATTTGAATTCTGCCTGTGAAATATGAACCCAGGCTAAAGAGGGAGTCTGAACTCAAACCTTTTTTTAACTTCAGATTGTCTGAGCCAATATAAATGTATTGCACTATGGAAAGGAGCCCTTTTAAATCCACTTCAGACCAAACTTGGAAATGTTTGAACAGCTCAAAGCTTTTAACCTTGAATCTCATTGTAGCTTAATGGGGTGTTTTTGTTTGTTTGGGGATATTTTTATTCTTGGTGGGTGAGGAAGGTATCCAGATTTTTCTTTTCAGCTATGGATCTTTGATCTCTGCTTCTTTGCAGTGATTCCACTGCTTGTTCCAACTGCAGTACACCTATCTTATGAAGGAAAGTGCAAAATTGCACTGCTTGTTCATGGGGATCCCTATAAACAAATTTTAAGAACTTACATTTGCACTGGAAGGTTTTCAGTTCATAAAAGGTCAAGTGTAAATTTATAAAGGCCCAATATATCTAAATCCAGGCCTTTGGGAGAAATAACCTTACTACCTGGATTGTATTATCTGTCTTCATACCAAGAAGCCTGAATGTCCGTTCCAGAATGTTTGAATGCACTGCAAACATGTATCAAAACAAATATTACATGTCTGCTAATGAACATTTTCAGAGCAGTTATGTGATGTTTGACAGGGTTTTTCTTTTGCTGAGTAAATCCCCTCCAAATGTTCATAAGCGTTAGCTTAGAAGTATATAGTGACATACATACCATAAACACAGCTGTTACATGGAAAATGTATTTCATAGGTCCAACACTGAGGATTTCTGTTTGATATTTAAAAAAAAAAGTTTTAAAAAACATTCATGATGCTATGAAGACCTCATTTCTGCTTTACAGAGAGTAGAACTGCATGCCTGTTTGATGGTCAATTATCTGAGATGAGTGAAGAGGAATTTTGGCTAACTGTGAACAGAACAGAGGAGCCCTTTCTGCCCTTTGATGTGGTGTATATGGTGTCTAGAAGGGGGTCAGGCAGAGAGTAGGGGGAAGCTTTGCTATCCAGCCCTCTTTTTTATTCCCCAAAGCAGTTTGGGATTTTCTATTTCTGTCACCACTCTTATCAGTACAAATGTACACCTATCAGCACTCTAACAAAAACTACAGACATGCATACTCTCTGCCAATCCCATAATCTCCCTGTCCAGTCTAATAATTACAAGGTATTCCAAAGAAATACCCGGATTACAAGGAAGCTGGTATATCATCCTATATTATCTCTCGCTGCAGGATGTGAGTTTACAAGACAGCATTGCCATAGTTTTTGGTACTTTATTACTTGCATTCGTTTTAGCCTATTTCAAATGTGATCCGTGTCAGTAGTATGCTTACACTGCAGCTTTTACTGGAAGAGGAGTACACTGCTATTGACAGGCATATCTGGTAGCACAATAGATTTTACGCTGAGTCTCCTTGCTTTCCTATTTTCTTTAAAAAATTCTTCTCTCGCAGTTTTGGTGACTTGAAGTTCATCTTTGCATAGAAAGTTAGAAATAATTTTGCTAAAACCACATTTCTTTTATACGTATCCCACAGATACAGGGAAAAACATACTGCATCCATTATTTTCAAGAAAATAGAATCTATTCCTCCTGTATTCCTGTTGTGGAAGTCTGGAAATTTCATTTATTTTAAGAAAGCAAAGACTTGCAGGTAACAAGTTAGTTAGATTTTAAAATTAATTGTCTTCTGGATTATTCAACAGGTTCACAATATTTAAATATAAATTTTTTTCTCAGCAGCAGAGTCGTATCATTACAAAGCCTTCTCTTTTCAGCCCCTTTAGTATAAACTGTAAAATGCCTCCAGTACCTCTCAGTTTCACCATTCTGGTCAGTTTTTTGAGTTTAACATCAGAAAAGGATAGAAAAGAAGAAAGTAAATTAAATAGCACAGAAAGGCTCAGCCAAGATTGAAGTTGCTTGAACTCCTGATACTTCCAGCATGTTACACTGACAGGCATAAACCAACATCACATACTTCTTATCATTTAAATCATTACTAAAATTGACAAGGCCTGATGTTGCTTCATCTGTCCAGATATGTGTGCATATAATAATAAATTCAAAACTCACCTCTTATGTAGCACTTTTCATCCATAGAGCTCAGAGCTTTTTAGATGGTAATAATCAGATAACTGATGTGCTCTAGTGACCCAGCAAATCAGTGACATAAGGTAGAATTGGACTTTAATTCAGACCCATGATGACCACATGAATGTATCTCGCTGATCTGGTGATACTACTGTTATGAGAATTCAGTAATATTTATAAGCATTTTATACCTTTCATGTTGCTAGTTTTACTGCCTTTGTGAAGACTTACATGACCGTGTGCCTTTTTTTTTTTGCCATCTTTTTTTTTAATTTGAGAGAGAAATAGCCATATTTACAGAGCCCATATTTAGCCAAAGAAATTTTTGAGTTTGGCAAGATTTTTATAAAGTAAAGATTTTACTGCTTCATTCAATAATGTCTCAATTAGTTTCTATGCTACATCTTATCTCTTAATATGAATTTTTTTTCTGGGTATATATCTTAGGCACTGGCTTGCAAACACTTTATTTGTGCCACTTTAGTACAGACTTTTGAATACTTATTATTGTGTATTTTCTAAATTAACTCATTCTAATGATGCCTTGATAATAATCTTTGTAATTTCAGTATTCTTAGATTAATTTATTTTCAGTATGTTGCACACAGAGAATTTGTTGGTGTTTGTTGTTTTCTAAATCTTAAATATTTCACCAAAATTAATATTGGCTCACAAAAATTGAGAGAATGAGTAAGGTACAGTTACAGATCTGGGCTATATTGTCATCTTCATGTAGAGAGTTATACATCCAGTTAAATTTCTGAATCCCAGAAGTTAGCTCTAGATTTTTTTCTAGAGTAGCTGAAAGCAGAGTAGCCTAAAATATTTCCTGTTAATATGCTCAGTAAGTCATAGGTTGTAAATATTTTTATCTTACTAGTTCAATTCCTAAAATATGTTTTAATCAAACCACACTCTTTTAGAGATCAGCAAATATCCTCTACAGTTAAATTTTATTGCTTCGACAAAGAATGCATCATGATTAAAGGAGGGTATGAAATTTCAGTCTTCAAAGTTCACAGTTTGACTTGTATTCAATCCACTCAACAAAGTATGTGGTTGTACTGCGAGTCAAACTGCTGTATTTTCTATTTAGATCATCATGGTATTCGCTCCAAACTACTACAAATGGAATTGGAACATCAGTGCATGTAGTTTGGATCCTTTGTTAAACAAATTCAAATGTTCAATATCTGTGCCACTGTACTGGTTAAATGTGTTTATTCACTCTTAAACAGCGTTAAGAGGGAATTTTACTACTGTCTTCAGCTTCCTAATGGGAGGTTATAGAGAAGACCTACCAGACTCCTCTCTGAAGTGCAAATTACAAGAGGCAAACACAGGAAGTGTTGAATAAATATTAGTGAAAAATTTGAAGTGGCTAAAGAAGGGGAGAAGTAGCTCAGATTGTTCTCTTAAATTTTTCATTTTATTTTGGTTTTGCTTGGTTTGGTTAGGTTTGGTTTGGGATTATGTTTTTATTTAATGGCATGGATATTTATGATTTTATCATTAAACATAATTGACATAAATATGCCTATTTGTGGCAGCCAGTGAACAATTTAGCCTGAATGTGAATATTCATCCCACACACATTCTGCTTCTGAAGACTAGGTCCCCAGGTTGTGATTTCATCTTTGAATGTGTTTATCCAGATGTAATAAAGATCACTTTCTGTTATTTTAATGTTATAATTACCTAAAGCAGCACCTTTAGACTGTGCCAGTTTCTATCCAGAATAGATAATGTCTCTCTCTTTGAAGGATTTACTAATACTTTCCCATAATCTTAAGTAGAAAATTATCTCTGCATTGGTAGTTGTCAAAGATAGATAGATAGATAGATGGATAGATAGATAGATAGATAGATAGATAGATAGATAGATAGATGGATGGATAGATAGATATAGATATAGATATATATAAAAACCCTCTCTGAAATTAGTGTCCAAATTTGAAAGACGTTACTGAGGTATACAAGTATTTACAGGAACCAATTAGGTATTTGAGGTATGTTTCTGAGCCCATAACAGTAAAGAGAAGTTTTATTATTGATTTTTATTGGAAGAAGAATCAAAGCTTGAAGGGACCAGTTTGAACTAGTTCAATGACAAAAGAGAAGCCTCTCTTTGTTCCCTCAGACAATGCCCTAATAAAATAATAAGTGTTTCCAGATCAGGTGGCATAATAAGAAAGCAGATGAGTAGAAAAACACTTTGGATTTCAGAGAATTTTAAAATTATCCTTCTTCTTTTATCTTGTTTTAATTCATTTTAACATATCTTTCTAAATTACTCCTATTTTTGCAGAATACTGTAAGCATTTCCATTGCCATCCCAATGAGGAAAGATGATATACTTGTAATACTCCACACTTATTGATACAGAGAGGATGAAATACTTTGAAATTCTCTAGCATTTGATTTTCAATTGTTTTCTCTGACATATTAAGTGATTAATCGAATTACATTCACTGCGCCAACATTTTATGGTTGAAAATCTGCCAACAGAAACGCCGCATCTTAGAAATGAGATATAAAAAAATTAGAGTGCAAAATCACAGGTATTGGTGTCTTTACCATGCTTGTTAAATCTGTTCCTTCTCCCAGCAGGTCCATCCTGGGTCACAGGTTTCTAAAAGGTAAATTTTTATTGCTACTTTCTTTTGCATTTACCTGCAGAGCACAGCAAGGTTTTTTGTTAGGGTTTGGTTGGTTGGTTTTTTTGTTCGATTGGATTTTTTCATAGAAGTTTGGTTGTATTGATGAAAACATTCATAATACAACTCTAGGAAGGTGATTGGTCATAAAATACACCCCTCTCCAACAGCTGAGAGTCAATGGCACTTGGACTGAGTTGTAAATATTATAAAAAGAAATCATTAAGATAGGGTCAGCTGACAACGCATTCAAATTAATAATCCTTGCTGGAGAAGGAGAAAAGTTCTCTACATACCTGTTTGCAGGACAAGGGCTTCTAGAAGCATAGAAGTAATGGAATATAGTTTGTGCATTAAAATTAAGAAAAGGCATATTTTTCTTTCCTTAATCAGCTCTCTCATGACTGTATTTTATCTGACATTTTTTCCCTGCATACTGATGAAAAGATGTGCACACTGTGCAGGTGTTTACTTGCTTATCTTAGAGTCTTCTGTCATCAAAGGCTTTCAATCCACTGCGTAGTATACATTGTACCATTATTTGTCAGCAACTTATCAAAAAAGAAAAAAAAAGAACACTATTTTTTAGATGTAGATTCTAATTCGTTGCCATTACAATCTGTCTTCTCTGCATTACAAGGATTTCCCTGACAAGACAAGGAGCCACTGTTTCCAGGGGGCTCCATGAGGTAGAACCTCTATATAAAATTAAATAAATATTTATTTGAAGATATATAGTGTGTTAAGCAGGGATGCCTTATAGTGCCATGGTTTTTAGAGACAACATGGTGATGGAACTTGTCATTGTACTCAGCAACTAAAGAAGATTTCAGTAGCATACTAAAAGCAAGGCCTCTTATAAACCCCTTGATTTAACAAATTACACAAGGGACTACTACTGCCAACCTGTATAATGAAACAAAGCATGCTGTGGTCAGGTTTTGACAAATGAAAACAAATTAAGCAAATAAGAAATCATAGTTAATTTGAATTTTATATTCTGAGCTCAACTAATTTTACAAGGAAACAAGATTTCCAACTTTCCTAACAGAGCCTGGGGGATAATAAGGTATTGGGGTGTTATGTGTTAGCTTTTAAATGATCCATCTCTAAAGAGTACAAAACCAGGATGCAATCTTAAACTTGAGATGCTATCTGTTTTTGGGGTATGCTTATCATTAATTTTAACGGAAATTGCACTTACTCTTTAAGAGAAATATAGACCCCACCTCCTCCAGTTTCTCATTTTGTAACACAGTAAATGCTGAGCCATATGGTATCTTTTAATGGAATACACATTTTATCATCTCTGTTCATTTATATAGATTTCCTAAGATGTAGTTTAAAAGTGAACACATCAGAATAAATTTGTTAAAGAGGAAATTCTCTACTAGTTCTAGGCATAAATTTAAGGAATGCTTTTAATGACTAAAATATTTGTAAACTGTGCTACGCTTATATAGTGAAACTGTGTTTGTTGCTAGATTCCTAATATTAGAAAGACCTCATTTGCATTTTAGTAGAAACACTAAAAGTACTTTTTTATGTTTCAAGTTTATTCTAAACTGCTCTTTTGGACTGCCATCCTTCGTTACAGGCATGGACTGAAAAAGTCTTAGAAATGATATTAGATATCATCTTTGAGAAATTGCTTTTAAACAGATAGGCTGTGTCATCAGGATGAAGTACCACATGCTGTTAATTATACATGGTTCAAGTTCTAAAATTTAATCAGATGCAGATTCAAACTCATGTCTTGGTTGATATCACGAGAGGGTACGTCTTAGGTGGGTGTGTACCTTTCTTGTGCTTCTAAAGATATGATGTACATGGTTGCCTTCACTGTGGGAGCTTTTGTGACTCCTCAATGGCAATCATCTCTGCTTCACAGCAGAGTGAAAAAATATAGGGGAAGTTTGAGAGATCCTTCAGAAACAGTCTCTGTTGCCGCTGACAGAGATCACAGCATAAGCTGTTTGCTACAGAAAGACACAATAATGAGACTATTTTTCTCATAGTGCCTTTATCACTGGGGATCACTGAAGCCATTGTAAATGGCCTGAGAAAACATAGCTAGTGGAAACTTCCACAGAATTCAATGTCAGAATCCATGTCACATTCCTAGCAAATCAAAATACCTCAAAAATATTCCAAAATTTTTTTGAAACTTCTCCTAACATGTCTATGAATTATATCATCAGACTTTAGATGTGAAACACCTTACCAAATTTCCTGCGTGTAAATTATGTATTGTAAACAAGGTGGTACTTTTCATTCAAGTACTCTGATTTCTCTCTGATTCAATAAATCTTATTGTGATTAATGGATTCTGTCTAATGTCCCAAAGACAACCCTGAGAAAACAAAACTGAACAACCTCTAAGGGGATATGCTGAAGTACAAAGTCTGAACACTGGTTTGCACACACCTCTCAGGCTTTGTCAATGATCAGAGACAAAGATATCTGCTCCCCAGGAATTGTGTTTCTCTCAGGATGTAAATATTAGAAAATATACATTCATTTTTTGAAAACAAGGAGCCTTTTTCACTGCCAAAACTGAGTCATCAACATTTTAAAAAATATTATTAGCATTGTGGTCCATTACATTGAAATACTGGACAAAACTCAAATTTATCTTATTATCAAACACAGCTCATATTTAAAAAATGTAGCTGTACTTTATTTAAAGAAAGGAAATATCTATGAGAGAAAAAAAATACCATGGTTATTTGAAAAAAGCAGATTAATTATATATGCCTCTTAGGACCACCTCATTTCTAGCACAAAAAATAATGCTTTTTGGCAAACTACAGAACTAAAATCATCATTCAGAAATATCATTCAGAAAACAAGGTTTTCTGTGAAATAGGTGGAGTCATTTGACAGAGAACCATCTACAAAACTGTGATATCAATACCAGAACATGCAGAGAGCAAACTCAGGCAACAATTTACAGGAATTCTTTTTAATGTCTCACATATGAATAATCTATGTATATAATTCTGCATCTTACAAACACATGGGTATTTTTCTCAGTATTGAAACCAATCTAAGATTTTAAAAACACCAGCACAGTGAGGACTATGTGCAATAAGAGGAAATACCCTGATGGTTTCTGTAATGGATCACCTGAAGAATGTTTAAGAGAAGACATGTAAATGAAGTCGTTTTAAAAAGGCATGGCCACAACCTTGTTCTTAAAAAAGTCTTCCAAACCAAACACTTTAAGGATTCCTTATCTCCTACTCTAACAGTTTCTGCTCCTCATTTCGTTGCAACATTAGTACAATCATAGAATCCTTTAGGTTAAAAAAGACCCTTTAAATCATCAAGTGCAACCATATATCCTAGATTGCAAATTCACCTCCAAACCATATCCCTAACCATCACATCTCCATGTCTTTTAAATACCTCCAGGGTTGGTGACTCAACTGTCTCCCTGGCAGCCTTATCCAATGCTTGATACCCCTGTCAGCGAAGAAATCTTTCCTAACATCCAGTCTTTACCTCCCCTGGTGTAACTTGAGTATACTTCTCCTTTTCATTCCCTTGCTACTTGAAAGACACCCATCTGATTACAGCCTCAGAAATATTAGCAGAAAACACCACACAGAGTTAGGTCATGAATGTCTGCCTCATACATGACTGAAATGGAATCAAAGTCCTAGCTAAGAAAAATGCTTCAAAATTATGTACTACTGAAATTTTCAGTCAACATATACTGAAAAACACAGATGAAAATCTGACCCGCAGCTTTCCTGACTGATAGGAGGAGTTCAGAAACCTGCAGTATATCTCCTCCATTGCAAAAATAAAAGTGCCTAAGAGCATGATTGGAAAACATTAGGGTGGTTTAAAAGCCTCAGACAGTCATGGGAATTAGAGAAAGCTCAAAGGGAGTTGTACAAGTAAAGAGAAAATCCAATCAAACTCCAAGTAAGAGTTTCAGCTATGGATAAAAAGAAAATGGACTTTCAGATGTAGCCTAGAGAAAAAAAACCCCACATAATGGGTAATCTGAGATTAGGAAGGACAGGAGAAAAACAGGAGGTACAAAACAAATGCATGGAGGATGACACTGGAGTCATGTTTAGAAATACTTAATTTATGAAACAATCTCATTCAGTAAGGTAGGCAGTGAAAGTGACAGTGTTTACTGCTGTGTATTCCTTGGCTGAATTTAGCAGGCAACTCTCTGATTAACAATGGGATTTCTGTAGTATGACAATATTTTCAGTAGAACTACAGATTTATGTTCTAAAAAACTGCTATTCAAAGCAGGCTATCACATATGAAAAAGAGAAAGCAATTTTATTATGGGTGTTTTTTTTATTGTCTTGCTGGCTGCTTAATCATAAAAAGTTAGCACAGTCCAAGTGTAAATCCACCCCCTTTTTTTTTCAGTTAATAGTAAGTTGTCTATCTCACAATTTCATGTGTTTTAGAGCACTATTGTGATCAATCAGATGAATGAACATACGCACTTTAACATTACACAAACCACTTCATATTTGAAATCATTATTTTTAGGACAAAAATTAAGGGATCCAGGAATAGACTATAATGAAACAAAATGCACTGTGAAAACTAGGAGTGTTTTACTTCTTGATTTACAGGTTTTGGTACAGGCCTGCAAATGCTAGACATCTGTACTATATTATTTTCTGAAGAAGTAACTAAAATTTTTGATGAAGTTGAACTTCACATTCACTTTAAATTTCCCAAAGCAGTGAAACTCTGCCAATTTCTGAATTTTAGCCAGATGTGATATGTGGCTTGCCCCCAGGATCTGATGGATTTCCCACTGGCTGGTTTAATACAGCCAAAAACCTATTTCTGTTATGTGTTTGGAGAATCCAACATGTTCCAATCCAGAATTTCAACTGTTCTGAACAATTTATTGCTTGCGATATCTTTATCCTGCTCCTTACTCAGAAGAATGACTCTGACAAGAAGAATGCCATCTCTCCTTACTTAAGGTAAAAAAAAATGGTGAAAAAGTGGGATTAGGTTAGGTCAGAACACACTTGGTACACTATCTCATTCATGGATAAAATGCTCTCCAGCAGTTTATTACTGTGTCACATTTCAACAGCAAAACACCTCAGCCTTTCTACTTAAAAGCACCTTGCAGTGCTGAAAGACAGACAAACCTAAACACTCAGTGCTTTCTGAGGGCTTAAGGACATGAAGGAACTGTGTGTCACACTAGAGGAAGGAGAGATGTGTTGCCTCCTTTTAAAATGTTGCATGTGGTAAAGCTACTGCCCTGATACTGGAGTTAGAAACTTTCCTGGTAGTCTTATCAGTCGTGGTAAGAGCTGGCCTGAAATATTTATATTTTATTTGTGTGCCATAACATCCAAGGACAGTAATAAATGAAAAGGATTTTGTTATGCTAGACATCATTCTAGCATGGAACAAACATGTAAAATGTTATTTTCCAGACTGGGATTCCTTTTGTTCCAAATCGTGTTACACTGGCAAGTGATAACAAAGCAACACAGACATACCACAGCCCTCATTAGCATATAACATTTCATTTTTAGGATGATCCACAGCCCTAAAATGGAATGAATAGAAACAGCATACATGGGTAAATGGATGCTTTCTATCCATAGAAGTCTTACATGCATTTTAAAAAGAAGACCCAAACCATCCATGCCACATTGAGCACATGTCACTATTAGCATTCTCTCTAGAGTCAAACCTAGTGCAGCAACATTAAAATGTTTCCCTGCATGTCACGAGGTTATAGCCCAAAGACAGAATTATACTGGGAGCCAGAAGGCAGAGGTTCTGTGACTAGGTGTTATCCTTCTGAGGCCTTTTGTCAGAGGAGGGAGAAATTGGCTAGAGTGATCCTGTGATAGATAATGTCATTCCAAACTGAGATGGCTTCTTGGGAAAGGAGGCAGTTTTTGTAGGAGCTGTTAGAGGGGCACTGAAAGAGGCGCTGAAAAAGAAAGCAAAAGTAACAGTGCATGCATGACTACTGCCTGCTCAGTAAAGAGAGGCTTAGTCAACCATTATAATTTCTGCTGAAAATGAACTTCATGGTCCTTCCCTGCATCATTCTTCCAGGTGGCAACAAAAGCTTTCCCCAGAAAAGAAAAGACACAGAGTTCAGGCAATATGCTGATGACAAAACCAAGCAAGTGAAGAGGCAGACTCAGTTATAGCTCATCAAGGGCTTTTTCTGTTTTCTCCTTTTCTTCTTAATATCATTCTGAAAGTAGACCACAGACATGGTAGTTTGCATGGTTCAGCTCTGCATGAGAAATTGTAGGCTTTTTGATTCTATTACATAAAACAAACCATATGTTAGAGAAAGTAGTAAGAAAGGGAGGGAAGGCACCATAGAAGGCAGGCCAGACTGGCTCAGCAATGAAAAACTTGCATCCGAAATGACAGAAAATCATACATTAATCTGCAAACCTCTGTCACTATGAGGTCTAAAAAGCAACTTATTCTGTCTCAAATATAACACAATTCAAGGTCTAAAATAAATAGATTTGGTAGATTATCAACCACAAATATTTATATATACATTAGTCCGGTCTGCCAAAATATCATGGAAATTATATATGATGAAAAACATTTTATAGGTAGACAAAATTAGTTTTGTGCTGCAGTGTTGCCATAATTACCCTTTATGGCTGTGGAAGTACTGCTTAGGTAATTGGCAGTAAGGACTAAATACCCGATAGTCTTAAGCTAAAAACAAGTTGTTCAAAGAGAAGTGCCTCGCTGGATACTGCCAATGCCAGTAACATTTGCTAAAATAGTAAAATAATCTGTGCCAGACAGAAAGATCATCTAACGGAGAGCCTGTTTGGACATAATACAAGAGCTGCAATTCATATCTTGAATAAGAATCAGAAATTAATTTTCATTCTGAAGCATTTTGCAAATTAGTCACCAGCTATTCAGCTAGAAAACACCAAATGTTCTGTTCCTTGACATAAATAGGTTAGTATTATTGAAATTTACTTATATTGACTGTTACCCTAATTAACAGTAACTTTGAAAAATAGCTAAATTGTTAAAACTAAGCAAAAATTCTGTTTATGTAGTGGTGGGTAAATAAGAAGCAGGACACCAAATACAAGAACCACCATGGCTTTTGCAAGTGGAAGATATTTATGTGACAGAATCACAGAACACAGGCTGGGAGGGATCTCAGAAGATCTTCTGGTCTAACACTTCACAGGAAACAATCTAGACGAGACCATCTTGAAAACCTCTTCTGTTGGGAACTCTACCATGTCCCTAGGGATGTTGTTGCAGGGAATGATTGTTATCACTATAATTTTTTTTCTTATACTGAGATGAAACCTCTCTACATGCAGCTTGTACCCACTGCACCTTGTCTTCTCCTCTGTCCTCTTTGTAGCTGCCCTTCACATTCTAGGATACTGTAATGAGGTGTCCCCAAACTTTCTCTTCCCCAGGGTGAGGTGATGCAGCTCCTTCAGTCTTTCCTCAGAGGGCAGATTCTCCAGCCCTTTGCTTATCTTCATGGACTCCTTTGGACCCTTTTCAGTCTGTCCAAGTCTGTCTTGAATTGTGGGGATCAGGACTGGATGCAGAACCCCCAGAGCAGTGTGAAAAGTAGAGTGGGAACATAAAGTTGGCAATTTTAGAAATTTGCATCATCATTGCAGAGGATGAAACTGGGACACAAAATACATGGAGTTCAGTATAGAGGTGGACATATCCACAGCTCCTAGCTTCCTCCCTTTCTTTTCAGAGGCAGAAGGTTCATGAGCAGACTTAGTTGAATGGTAATCAAAATAGATTCTTTTTCATATACAGGACAACTGCTCAGTGTAGTTTGAATGAACCTGTTCATCAAAATGCATCTTCACAGTGTAGGGAAGCAAAGACTCACAAGTGCCTTCATGACAGGCACAAATAGATTACCTGTGTTGCCTAACACACAATTTACACTTGCTTGATTTGATTATAAATTTAAAAAATCTTTTGTACTTTACCAGTAAGAGTAAGATTAATTGTCCATTGCAACTTTTCCTGAAATGTAAATTTCTAATTTGTACTTTTGCATATTAGGGCTTTTTTATTATAATGTCTTGCTTTTACTAGCTTTAAAATGCTGCCATTCACCAAACTTGGAAATTATCACAACAATCTAAACTTTCACATAGTAAAAATATTTATGCCCTGAGGCACAAAATATTTTGTCATTTGTTCAAAATCTCATTCAAATGATAAATATGATCAGCATTTAATCATTTCTTTAGAAAATAACATTAAGACATGCCAAATTTTCAATGAACTTATTCATACTGATTCTAATAAGCTGAACAACTTGTTTTGGCTGCAGCTATCTTTTTTCCATATGGAAGTGCTTCTACTAGCTTTCTTCCAGATTATGTGGTTGAGAGGAGGATGTGGAGAAAAGTCCTATGTTGTTTTTTGTGGCACAAATTCATTTTGAGGACTGAAACATGCAGTGTAAATTGCTCTTGGTAAGCCTGCACCCCGAGGGCATGTTTTGGCACTATCACAACTGAATCTGTACCTTAACAATCTGTGTCGGAATTCATGAAGTATTATAGCAGGTTTAAGGATGCAGACAGTTTACACTAAGCATGTGTCTGCAGAGACAGCATGCACCTCCTCCTAGGTGCAATGCACTACCGCCTCTTCTGCAGTGGCGCGCACAGAGGCAATTTTAGCAAGTTTAGGATGGAAGACAAAGGTGATGCTACTGCAAGGAGACCCCACAGAGCAGTGGAATGAAAAGAAAAATTACTATCAAAGAAAGAAAAAGCATGTTTTCTAATTACCTAAATGAAGAGGAAAAAATAACTTCTATATCAAGTAAAAATAAAATTATTACCAAAAAAGATCCACAGTTAAGGTGCAATATCGCAAGCAGAATTCAAGTCCTTCTAAGGCTCAGCTTTAGAAAATGAATATTCCTTAATTCCCCATAGTTTTAAATACAAATTTTTGCAATCCATTTTTTACTAACCAATGATATTATTGTGCCGTCAGCCGGCAGCGTGAATGAGCACTGTGCTACTGTCTCTGTTCTCACCTTCCATCCAGGATATTCGTCCTCCCTTCACAGACCCAATGCACAATGGAGAAATTAGGAGAAGAAATTTCCACTAAGAAAAATTTATTGTTGAACAAAGACTTTTCTATCCTATATGATGACATTTGCACAGACCTCAGAAGAAATTGAGATTCGAGTTAATAAGACAAAAGGTAAATAATTTGCTTCCATAGCCATCCTGGAATATGGCATTACTGTGTCACCTCCTGTTCTTTCCTTTAGATTTTGAATTATCAACTGTGACACTATAGGGAGCAGAGTAAGCATGAGTAAATGAAGGGGATCATCTGGAAAAGGCCAATGCTAAACATAATAAATCATTGTGGAACAGAGATCTGTAAGTAATAGAACATCTTCCAGATGACCATGCTTTAGCTGGTATGCACAAATTTCTGACACATACATAGCAAAAATAGTTGTGGAACTAGATAAGAAAAGAAAGCAATGAAGTAGTGAAAATAATTTCCTAAATTTTCCAAGGCATCTCTACAGGTATTGTCATTGTGATAATAGCTATCTCAATGTATGGAATCATCCAGATTACACTGTATAATTGTTTTAACACAATGGATACAAAAATGAAGTAATTGTCAAGAACTGGAACAAACTTATTCAAACTTTATATGTATTAAACCACAAAATTGAATATGAAAGAAATAGGAAAAATTAACAACAGACACAAAACCCAGTCTACTGAAGGAATAAACTTTTACAGACAAGAAGAAAAAGCAAAGAAAAAAAAAGAACAACCACCCTTGCTAAAAATTAATTCTTTTAAGTATTTTTCATGTGCATCACATTAAATTATACTTAACAGAATAGCATTCATATGTGTATATGGAACAGAAATAGCTCTGTAACTAATGGTGGTAGAAATGCAAAATCTTCAAAGACTAAGAACAGTTTCTTAAGCATTTGAATGTTAGCAAAAGCTTATCTGAGCTATTTTGAGTTACTTTCAGATCTGTAACACTGATCAGGAAACCTCTGAAGAGCTGCCTCTCTTGTGAGAATGTCATACTCTTTTTTTGGTCAGCTTAAAACACTGGGATGGTTTTTTGAATGTCTTAATTGCTGTCCTGAACCCATGAACCTGGAAAAGTCAATGGAAAACGCTCTCCTATTGACTTCAGTAGGAGGGACTGAGATCTTCTAACAAGTATTTTAGAAAAGTTCTACGTATTGTGAGAATATTTTTAAGGTATTTTGGCACTCTTTATAGCATTGGCCTTGTCTCTTCAGGTTTGAGTTATTTTCCAAAGATACAAGAGGCACAGAACTTTTCACTTGATGAAGGTCCCAGTCCTGAAAGCTGGCTAGTGTTTTGCCAGTGTTCCAGCAGGGTAAGGATGACCCTAGAAACTACAGGCCTTGTCAGTGTCATTTCAACAGTTGGTAAAATTATGGGAGATATTGAAAAACACCTGAAGGACAATGAAGTTTTCAGTCACAGCCAGCACAGCTTCACCAGGGGAAAGTCCTGCTTGTCAAGTCTGATTTTCTTTTACAGTAACCCACCCAGGCAACCCACATAGCTGATCCAGGACAGCCAGTAGATGTAATCTTTCTGAATTCCAGTAAAGCTGCTGATACTGTCTCTCACAGTATCCTCCTGGAGAAAATGTCCAGCACACAGACAGATAAACACATCGTGTGATGGCTGAGCAACTGGATCACATTCCAAGTGCAAAGGGTTATAGTGCAGGGGGTAACATCAGACTGGTGACCTGTCACTAGTGGGGTTCTATCCTAGGCCCTGTGCTATTCAACATCTTCATTCATGACCTGGATGCAGGAAGGGATGCTAAGTTTGCAGGTACTAAATTGGGAGGAGCTGTTGACTAACTCAAAGGCAGAGAGTCCCTGCAGCAAGACCTAAACAAATTAGAGGGCTGGGCAATCACCAACCATATGAAATTTAACAATGAAGTGCCAGATTCTGCACCTGGAATAGGTCAATCCTGGATGTACACACTGACTGGGGAATGAAACTCTGGAAAGCGGTGCCATGGCAAGGGACCTGGGGATCCTGGTCGATGGCAAGCTGAATATGAGTCAGCAGAGCCCTGGCAGCCAGGAGGGCCAGCCATCTCCTAGAGCTCATCAGGCAGAGCATCACCAGCAGGGCAAGGGAGGGCATTGTCCCACTCTGCTCATCTTGATTCCTGTGTTCTTTCCTCTTTCTCTTTAAGATCAGAAAACAGAACAGAAAAATCTTTTCATTTATAGTGTTCATGCAATAAAAAGTACACCCACTAGAACTCACAAGTAAATGGATTATTTAGGAAAAAAAAATTCAAATATCATAAACAAATATACTAAATTCCTGAAGTTATTTCTCTAAGAACGTTTCTCTGTTTCCTTTTAAAACCTTTAAATTCAGTAAAATAGGGGATGAATTTCATGTAGGGAACTTGGCAAATACATAAGTATTATATGTCATTTTATGGCATAGGTCTTACTTTCTTTAAATAGGACGTCAGGCACAGCTTAGACTGTATGAGCTGAGCTGTCTGCAGCTATGATACAGAAGCAAATTCAGGCAGAATATGCACAGCTGAACCAGTATGTATTTCCAATCCAGCAGAGCTGTGGCTGAATGCCAAAGAGGCAAATAACATCAAAGCATTTTACAAGTACAGTGAGGTGAATTATAATGATTTACAACAGTGTTTTTCATATTATAGCCTAGAAGACAGCCCAGTCTCTACACGCAGCAGGAATCAGCAAGGCCCAAGAAACGCCTCAGGTGGTGCCTCCTGTTGGCTACTTTGGAATGGGTTGTGCTGGTGACAGATACATCGGAGATGACCTGTTTTGGGTTAACCCCAGCAGGCAGCTAAGGACCACACAGCTGCTTGCTCACTCTTCCCAAGAGTGATGGGGAGAGACCTGGAAGGGCAAAAGTGAGAAAACTCATGGACTGACATAAAGACAGTTTCATAGGAACAGCAAAAGCCATGCATGCAAGCAAAGAAAAACAAGGAACTAGTTCATTGCTTCCCATATCCAGGCAGGTGTTTGGCCATTCCTAGGAAAGCAGAGCTCCAGGAAATGTAGCCACCACTTGAAAAAACAAACACCACCACTTTAAATGTTCTTCCTTGTTTATGCCAAATTCCATTGTGCATCATGTCATAAAGTACGGAACATCCTTTTGGTCACCTGGGGCCAGCAGTCCTGGATTGTCCCCTGCCAAATCCTTGTGCACTCCCAGTCTACTCCCTGGCAAGGAAGTGTGAGAAACACAAAAGACCTGGATGCTGTGCAAGTGCTTCTCAACAGTAGCTAAAACATCCCCATCTTATCAACACTGCTTTGGCCACAAATCCAAAGCACAGCACCACATGATCTACTACAAGTAAAATTGAAACTAATTTACTAAATCTTAGTAAATTAACTTAACATATTTAATTAAACTTAAGTCTACCCCAGCCCAAACCAGCACATATCCCCAGTTTTCAAGGTAATGCACCCAGAAGAGTTTTCTTGTGGATCCAAATTAAGGCAAGAAGATCACTTGTCAACTACAGTTTAAAGTAAAGTAGATTTTTGAGAATTTTATTTAGTGCAAATTAATATATATATATTTTTGGACTTGGTCTTGGGAAACAAAAAAACCCAAACCCAAAACCAACAGCAAAAGGAACAAACATTTACACATTTAGTGAAAACACCTTTGCTCCCTCTTTCTCTGTCTCAGCTTTTCTACCATGCTCAGCTTATCTTCATGTATCTCTCCTCCTCATTCATATCAGCCTCACATTTTTTGCCATAGGCACCTATCTTCTGGCACTTGATCCCACCACAGGTTGCACTCAGTCCCTTCAGCAAGACAGTCGGCAGTGTGTACAATCAGGACAGAGTAGTTTCATTCTTCTGCTGCTTCCATCCCACTTTTTTTCTCGTGCTCCATTGTGGGTCCTGCACAGTCTGCATTCCCTTTAGGGAATTCTGTGTTCTGGTGTGCTCATCCATGGGCCTCAGTCCCTTTGGGGATCTATCTGTGCCAAAAGCCTGGATGATGGACTCAGCCTTGGCTTGCAATAGGCCTGTTGTGGAGCTGTCTGGAGCCAGCTGTGTCCAGCATGATCCCTGCTACAGCAGCCAGCCCTGAAATCCTCATTTCCTCCCAGAACTTTGCCATCTACATCCAAACAGTTATGTGTCACATGCTCTGTAGTTTGTCCATTCCTGTTTGCTGATTTCCCTTAGCCCAAATAGACAGGGGAAAGAGAAGTGCTCTTCAACACTTCTGAACCTTATCAGGAACCAGACCATCCAGAATCATCATTATTCAGTTTCATTATTTCCAAATGTAATATCCATGTATGGAAATTCCACCTAGAAATCAGTGTTCCTGTAGGGAAAATTCCAACCCATCTGACATACCACTGTATTTTCTCATATCTTTAACCTGTCATAACTGCAATAAGGTTTCGAGGCTTCCCTGCAGCATTAGTCTAATGCAGTAAAACTCTGCTTAGTTTTACTATTGGCATTATCATAAACAATGTCACATCTCAGAGCATTCCAAATTCAAATCAGGGACTTATAAGAATGTTCTTATAACATGAAGTAATGAAAAAGTCTTCCAAACAACCCTGATTTTAACAAGCTGAATCACAGTGTTCCAAATATCTAGACTTTTGAGATTCTGACATGAATAAAAGCCTATTTCTGTAACACCTCTGATGATGATTCTTGGTTATTTAAATATATGTCTAAATTGCTACTGAGTTGCCATGCCTTGTATGCATTTTTTGTATTAAATCTTATTTTTAGGAGAATATACTTCTATTATAAAATAGATAAAGGCCAATCAAAAATTTTAAGGACAGGAAGTAATATTCCCAATCAAAGTTGCAATACAGTTTCTTGATTCAAAATACTAGAAATTTCCCACTCTGCATTTTCCTTCATGTCTGACCTTTCTAGGAAATCAGAGGGTATTTCATAATAAATAAATAAACCAGACACTGTGATCCAACAATTTTTGTATTATTCCCAGAACAAGTTTCCTCTGAGAATAATGTTCATAGTCTGTACACAGTCCTGTCTGACAAGATCATAAATAGAAAAGTTCTACTTTATGCAAATAAGGAAGAGCTCCATTTCATTGTCAACTCTGATATTTAAAATACAGGGAAGGATAAATACTCAAAAATTCTGTTTCTATACTGATCACATTCTCATACACATTGTAATTTAAGTCACAATTAGATTTAATATGCAGATACAGTTTAAGTTTAATATAATCACACAATTTGGGGAGGCAGAAGAGAAACACCATTTTTTACTTAACAGTGTTTGCTTTTGAGAAAGTGATACAAATTACTGTTATATGACATTATGCAAGTACACAAATGTATTAACTTTCAAATTACAAAAAAAAAATTGATCAAATGGTCAAAACACAATATTGTCTTCTAATATAGACTTCCCAGCCTCAGAGGGAGGACACAATTCAAGAATAGGCTTGAGATCATTTTAGGTTTGGAGATAACGGCATAGTTCTGCTCTTTCCTCACAGTACTTTTTAGATTACAGGGCAGTTGCAAAAGGCAGAATTTTCAAAACTGCCTAGTGAGTTTTGCCTGTTCAACTAGAGTTTCCTGATGTTATCAGGCTTCATATTACAGTGATGTTAGAAAACCAAGTCCCTGAGAAGTATCTCAGCTACTGAAATACTCCATATCTATCACTCAAGAATACATACTTCAGATCATTATCATGTGAATAGTGTTAATTCCCTTTTTTCCTGCTTGTCAGTGACATTTTCCTAGTCTATAAACTCCTTGGAGAGAAGTTATTTCTTACTGTATATTTTGCACAGTTCTTGACACAGTGGGACTCTGACCTTGCCTAGGTTTTGGCTTTCTTCAATATGATTAATTACAATTAACAGTTGGAACAATAATAGAAGCACTTTGATGCTCCATTTAAGACAGATAGGCATTTTCATTTGGATTTATAATGTGGGGTTTGATCAGTTAAAAAGTAATCTACAAAAATCCATCTGGAGAGTAAAATAAATTGGTTCCACATTTCTCCTGTCACATAAAACTGCTGTCATATGAAAAACAGTCCACATTTGTGTTAATTTCTGATCTGGCATAAGGCACCATTGGTAAGTCTTAATGATGGCATCTGAGAATTTTGCACTGTGAGATCACTAAGTTAAGACATTTGTGAGCTCTGAACCATAGAAAGGTACTCAAAAATTAATGTCATTTTATGCAGTTCATATCCTGGATTCCTTTGAAATAACCATTCAAAAATAAATATTTTTATTCAATAATAGACAAAGCCATTGTAAGGTGTGTATATTATCATCTGTTAAAATGGCAATAAAAACTGCATTAGTTTGAGGAAATATATATACTACTAAGAACTTCCTATGAATCATAGCATCTTATCTGATGTCCTCCAAAAATATTTTGTATGAAAAATCTTAAACAGACTCTTTAGACAGAATAGGACAAAGTATACAGATATTACAGTCTGTTCACCTATATATACACTGTATTTAACAGACGTGGAATTTAATTTTGCCTCATGGGATTTTGTACTGCTGACTTCAGTAACACCTTTGCATTATCATGACGACATATCGTTGTATAAGATATCTTGATTAACTAATTAGCTCAGTAATAACTTTGGCAGCAACGCTGAGGAGAAGGAAAAAAGTCAGAGGCATATAACCATGAGAAATATCCATATAGAGAAATTCCTTCCATGTTACATTCTGTACCGTGTCAGTAAAGTGCAGTAAGTTATTAGCAGGAGTATCTCAATCTCCAATGTCATTTCTTTTAAAATGATACCTACAGGTAAACAAGATAAAACAGTCTTTACTTTCCAGGAACATTCATTGCAAATAACGAGGCTTCAAAAAATAATCAAATCTCCTAAAGAAGTTTACAAATTTATTTGGCAAAGTATAGATGCTAAATTAAAGAATATTTTCCCTATGTGAGAAACAAGTTCAAAGTGTTGCTTACAGTAGCCTGTAAAAGGACATGATTCCTAACACGTTTTCTGTGAGTTACCTCTAATAAAATATTAACATTGCAGCTCATTGCAGCATCTTGTCATCATCCATTACAATATTCACCTCAACATTGTAAATCCATGTTTTTCAAGCAGACTTCTACAGCGGGTTTTGCTGTGATATCTCATCAAAACCAAAAAAGAAAGAGCTAAATACATGTTATGGTTTGTCTGTATGACTCCAGCTCAAATAAAATGTCATTGTAGATTGTACAAATCACTATGAACAAATGCAGTCTTCAAGCCTGGTGTAAAACATCCCCAGATAAGACTCTAAGACTATCAAATGCAGCTTTGGGACACGCTTTTGTCCCCTTCATCTTTAAGCTCATAGCTCAATCCAATTACCCACAATTTAGCTTCTGCCAGCGATTTGTGTACACTTGTGTTGCAGAGGAGGATTTTTTGTATGACTCAAGTGTAAAAATTCAGCTTACAAGCCAAAAACATCTTCAAAAGAAACCCATAAAATGAAACAGTAAAAGCATGAGACAGGCCTGTATGATCCAAAATAAATTTCAAGCCTCCACTTTCTAATCATATAGCTAAATATGATTAGAAATTAGCAAAATTCACCTCAATACCTTATTTTAAATTAAATATTCAAAACATAATTTCATTATTTTGTTCATCAAAGAAAAAAAATAAAAGGATTGTATGTAAAATGTTTCATCCAAGTATGACAGGACTGAGGGATATTTGAGGTAGAGTGACATAAAGTTTGGAATTCCAAGACAAAAACCACTAGGACTTAAAACAAGTCAGCATTTTTCCAGTAGTTAAGTACTTGTTTATGTATTATTTTTTGACATTATTTCCACATACAGTGGAGCTAGAAACACAGAATCAGATCTTTGGTCCTATCCCACTAAAGCTTTCTACAATATTTGTCTTGTCCTCTGGATATTAATATTTTCAGGCTTCATTAAGCATATTATAGCAAGAAATTATTCTGGCAGCTGAGGACTAAGTGACCAAGAACCTTTCTCTAGCCCTCTGTATATTCTAAATGTCCACACAAAGTGAGAAGGCCAAGCGAGTTTCTGTCTACTAGATTCTGTGTGAGGATTCCTCAAAATACACTGGCCTTAAATATCTGCAGAGCACCATTAGAACTGTTTTGTTATCCTCTGGAATCCTTTTGGAATTAATTACAACTTTTGACTTGCCACATGATTTTAGTCCCATGGTACCCCAAGCATTTTGAAGTCACATTTATTCTAATATTTTATTTGATGGAAAAAATATCCTAAGAAATATCAGAGGATTTTCTACTAGCAATTATTCTACTTTTCAGTGTAATGTGTCTGAGCAGAGGTTTGGACCTCATTTTGAGACAGAAATTATGTACAAGATTTTATTAATAACATTTAATCTAGCATAAGATTTGAATACATGGGCAGCAAAAGGAGATTTATAAGGAAAAAAAAAACAGATTTCAACTAAAGTACTAAGTTTTTTGATAAAACAACCCTTGAGGGGCTAAATGACTTTGTTAGGATCATGCATGCAAAAGAAATAAAATCAGTGGTCTTCAGCAGTAATATCTTAGCGTTCTATTACTACTTCAGGGAAAAAATGCAACTCCGTCTAGGAAAAGAGACCCAACAAAGATTACTGTGACACACTAACTTCTGGCTGATGTTAGAGTGTATCAAAACTGTTAAAACCATTGTATATTAGAGTATACAGGTATACAGCATATCAAACGGCCTTTACCCTGTGCTGGGCTCCACAAGAAGGACACCTTATGGAAAAGTGTACCAATCACAAATCACAGAGACAAAATCCCAGCACACATCACATGCTACTTTTGAATGTTTTCTGTTCCACTGATCTGTTCATATGGGGTAAGAGGCCTGCTTCTATTCAAATCAGTTTGAGAATTTAACTTCTCAAAATGCATGACAAAACCACAGTGGTTTAGAGTAAAAATTAGGAGTAATACTTATTTAAGTAAAAGTAATTGTATTTAGTGTGACATCTATTAAAATCATAGGCTATACTCATCCATTAAATTACATATCCCATTCCATAATTAAAGAACTCATACTCCTAAATCCTGAAAACCTAAGAAGCAAACATAATACCTGCACAGCCTTCAGACCCAAGAGAAAATGTAGTACCCAAACACAACAGAAATATTCCAATCGTTCTCCCAGCTGAGTGCCTCCCATCAAATTGTCATACTTGCACCCTCTCTGAGTTACCATTGTGAAATGATTTCATGACTTATCAAGTCATGGTCGTGCATGTTTGCCAGCTTTCAGATACGTAGTACAAATGGTAATTATAACCATTGCAAATGATGCAACTTCCCAGTGCTTCAGATTCAGTGAGTTAACCTTAAATGCAAGGCAAATTTAAAGATGAACAATTTGCTTAGATAAAGGAAAACAGAAAATATAATTAATCATTTGCCTATCCTTCAACCCTAGTTTACAAAACCATGGTGCAACTTTATTGAGCTCAAAATTGAAGGGTGACAAGGTTAATGCATAGCTTTAGACCTCATGGTTTCATTAGCAAACACATTACAGACTGCAAAGCTGAACTGACAGTAATGCTAGGCCCAAACAAAGTAAATAATTATTGGCTTGGCAAATGAGGAAGCACTTGCAGAGTTTGTTTACATTTAGGTTTTGGAAAATTCATGTTGGCAACAAGTCAAATACAGTTTGACTAGTAACTGTGACAATTGCTCACAGATGCAGCTGGAAGAACAACAAAAGAATGAATTTATGGTTCTTTCTCCCCTGCATTTTTCCCCTTTGTTGTCTTTTTTCTTGTGCTGTTTCTTCTTTCTCTTTTTTCTCTCTTTTTTTTTTCTTTCCTTTTTTTCCCTTACCATTTTGGATCAATAACAAACTTGTAGCCACAAAGATAAGTGGGTTTTCATGGCAGATGGGCCTTGGAATGTATAAAAATCTCATGTTGCATTTTGTCTTTTGGCCACATATTGGAAAAGACACAGCTGTGCTCAAGCTGTACTCATAAAAGCCTTGCTCCCTGACAAAATGTATGAGTGCCTTCAGTTCTTGTGGGTCTGCACTGGATTTTCAGGAGAAATACATCACTTCAGCACTGGTGCGCTGTTAAAAAACTTTATCAGGTTCCAGGGGCATGGAATTATGCCTCACCTCAATTCCCGTTATGCAATTCATTGTTTGGTTATAGAGAATATATTGCTGAAATTCAACTAATAAGGCAACCTACAAAAACTAAAATAATTCAGTACCCTGTAGCTGATGTAGGAAAATTGAGAAACTGCAGTTCCCTTTCCTATATTTTATACGGAATGCAGCTAGTGTAAACAATTAATATTTTCAACATCATCATATGCAGCAGTCTCACAGGATAACGAATCAGTAAGAATTAAGCATTAAAAAAGAAAGTTCACATAGAATCAGACAATTATGTAAAATATAGTCAACAAATTATACACAGGAGAAGATTATTCACTTAAGAAAATTTTGCAGCAGAAAACAGCAGTAATTGCTAACGCTTCCTTCCCGTCTGAGCGAGCTAAAAGAGTTTGGTCAATTCCTGTCAGATCAGCTCATGTAAGTGTATTTCATGTAGGAAAATTGAGACTCCTAGTCTGATCAACAGAAATCTATTTTATCTTCCCCAGCTTAGTGGACTACCAAACTCGAGTCTCATTAATCCACTCTTCTGAAAACCAGTAACACAACCAAAATATTTTGAAAATAATAATCCAAACTAGAAACAGAAACTTTAGTGATCATTTGTGTATTTTGCAGTTGTTCGCAATGCACTGTTTATATTCTGCTAATGTCACTATATTTTTTATTATTTTGAAAAGAATTAGAATACAAACAGTGATAAATTACATTTTTGAATTTCACAGAGCAACTATAACATAACATCATAGTTTTCAATGCTCATTGCATTTTTCTTAGGAAAAAAGAATGACCAGGAATTGTCCTCCCTGAAGAATTATCAGGCCAGGATATACTAGGCATAAATACTCCTCCAAGATCTTGAGTAGATGACAGGATTTTCTCAGCTTGCTGACTTTCGCTGATTAAGTATCAAAAAGGGCCATATGTGCTGTCTTTCCAAGCTATAGATGCATTGACATAGCAATATCACATAAGAGGTTGTTCTGTGCTGAAGATACAGAGGTATTTGTGCTTAACTGGTCTTTATTCTCTGGGCAGGAGACAGTGTGTATGAGCAGAGAAAAAATATCTCCTGAAAGCCACAACAGATAAGCATTCTCAATTGAAATAAATGAAGTTATTCAGTAAAACTGAGCATTGTTAATTGAGATCATCATCACAAAATTTTCTGGTAAAATATTGGAAGCAGGATAAAAAAGATTAAGAGAGATTAAATTCTCAATAGATGCAGAAAAAAGAATATTTGTAAATACAAATCTAACAGGGGAAAAATCCATAGCAAGAAAAAACAGTGTGAAAATGGCATGGTAGAAAGTACCTCCAGTGGGTGTATAAACAGAGAGCAATATTGATTAAGCTGTATTCTAATCAATACACAGATACTTCAATGCTTTACATGCAGTGGCTTGGACAACCTGAAGAGAACATTGTTCCACTGAGTGCAAAGGTTAGATACCTATGCTCTAGCAACTGTGGAGATCTGATACTGTCTAATTATGATGGGGAATCAGATTCTTACACAAAATGCCAAAATTTCTAAGCATCAAGGAGGCAGGCAACACTGGCAGAAATGTGTTGTTCACTTGATTTTAACATAAACATTTGAGTAAACCTTATAATGACACTTCAACTATAGGGCATTTATCATCTTAATCTAAGGAAGCATTCTCTAAATTAATCTCTGATAATATTAGTGAACAGTAGAGATATTGGATAACTACATGGAAATCTGAATTTCTTTGCACCATCATTTTTTTTACACCATCATTACACGCAGTGTATTTTATAGGAAATACTTTATTTTCCTTACCTTTTGTCAAAAGCCCATCGATATTGTTTGGATGTCAAAGGTCTGCCTTACTATGAGCACTTTATTCAGGAAAAAAATCTCCCCCAGCTGATATCCCGGAGACAGAAAATTTCTGCGTAGAATAAGTGACTGACTCAGTGAATGACACCTGCATCAGCTTTACCCTGCCTCTTCCTTGGCATAGGGAATGAGTTTGAAATAGCACCTTCTAAATCTGCACTTTTCTTAAAAAACATGTCTGCCACGAGCTAAATTGTCTTTGATAGTTTGCAACTGCCTCTGCAGGTTTGATGGCAGTCTCAGCAATTTGGCAGAAGGGTGATGCCAGTTTTCACAACCAGTGTCAATGTTCAGGAATTTGCAGCTGCCCTATTCTCTACAGACCAAAACTTGTTTGATCTCAGTCTCTACCATCTGCCGCTGCTATCTCATGACCAAACCAGAGGAGTCATTTCCCAAACAAAGTAATCATCATCTACAATAATACAGGTTTGGGTTGGTACACCCCAAGAGCATTTTAATCTTCACAAAGGTCTGAAGATATACTGTACTAGACATAAAAGGTTTTGTAGCTTATTCTTCTACACTGGCTTTATTTTAGGAAGATGAAAATTGAAATGTCTTGGTACAAACAAAAGCCTCTAGAGCTCTATCTGCTCTATATATAATCTGAACAGAGTTGAAAGTGGTCATCAATGTCACTACTGTATCACTTTGTGCTGTGCACACTTCATTGGTTGAATTCAGTGGTAACCACAGATGCTCAGCATCTCTTACTATCAGGCACATAAAAATACATCTTCTGAACAAGCCATGCATACAAATACATAGACCTGATAGAAATAAAAGATTGCCTCAGTAATGTGCAATGTGTTACACTAATCCCTTCATGTGATACATCCTAGCAAATATTAATAAACAACCTCGGGTACGCATCACAACATAATTTTTCATTTTTAGAATGGTTGTAAGCTTTTTTTCCCAAATTGAAAAATATTCACAAGAAATGCTTTTGAGTAAACCTGAGAAGTTTATGTGTTAATCAGCAATTGATATTTGCAACCACATGGGAAACTATTTTTCAGGACTGGCATCTGATTTAGTAGACTTATCTGGAGATGTCAGATAAAAATACTGTATTAGAAGATCAAAACTCGACGTGCAAGCTCCAACAGGCAAAAGACAATTAAGAATGACTAAAAGCAATAGCTCTGTCTTTGCTAGTATAATGCTTCAGTCCAGTGTAACAAAATACTAACGAAAACATTGTTGTGGCACTGATAGACAGATTTCTCATTTACTCTAGGGTTACACTAACAATTATCACCAAGGTCCAGGCTGGACATGCCCTGAATAATCTGGAATGCCTGGCTGTTAGAACTTTTTACATACCAAAAGACTTCCCTAACTGGAATAAAGAAAATAATTTAGGATGGTAAGAGACTTTTAATTGTTTTAATACATTAGGATGATCCTAGAGCTATTGTACTCCAGGGCTGACTTTATACAAAGTATTGAGAATTGAAGTAAAGCCCACTGATCTAAGGAAAGTGCAGTGGAAAAAAATGCTTTGCTCAGGGGAAAAAAGATTGACATTTGATCCCACTTCTCTGTTTTGAGGGTCTCACTAGGAGCATTTCCAAACAGAGCAAGTAGCAAGGGTGCTTTTTATGCCTTGTTGAAATCCTGGTAGAGTTTATCTGAAATTCATTTTAAGATGAGTGGAAATTAAAATAATGTTCAAGAATACAAAATATCAATGTATGTAGTGCTGCTTGGAGACATAATAAAAAGTGCTGTTTCCAGTATGTGTCTCATAGATTGGTTGGTTGCTCTAAAGATTTTTTAATGGACTTAAGAAAATAGATCTGAGCTTAATCAAATTTAGCACCAACTACTTTTTAAGTCTGAAGCCTATGACACTGCCAGTCAAAGCAAGAAACAAACCGACAAAGAAAAGTGGATTATTCTTTTTGTCTGTCCTTTTAACCTAAAATGTAGTTTAATATATCTCTATAACGGGATCACATCTTTGCACATTTATTGTACTCATCGGGACTTTGAAGTCTAATTTGAATTTTCAATTGTATACTTAAATAATATAAAAAAGTCAAGCAATGTGAATTTAAAATACTAATTTCTCTTTCAAATACATTTTCAAAGTCTAAAACATAAGAACAACAGTTTTGTTTCTTCTTGCTAGGGAAATATACCAGATGGAATAAGTTCAAACAGCTATTTTATAACAAAATGTAGATGAAAAATATCCTGACACACAAAAAACACTAAACCAATTCGCTGCTGTCAAGATAGGCTTTTGCTGTGACTCTTGCGTGTCCTCACTAACTCAATAAACTTACTTTAATATCATCACCACTCGCCCTCCTATGGCCTTCTGTTTTCCTATTGCTTCTGCATTTTCCTATGGAGGATTAGACCAAAATATCTTTTGAGACAGGGTCCTCACTCTGCTTCTGAACACAATAAGCTGCCTTGGCCAAACAGGGGGAAGTGTGAAATAATAAACAAGCCAGCCAACCAGCCTCACACTTCATCATCTCACAGTGGCTTACAATATTTGAATGCATTGTTCCATCTCATGAAATCTGGCCATAATACAGGACTTTGGGGAATCAGGAAATAATGAAATTTCTGTCACTCTTGGCTCTCCCTACATTATACAGGGGCTTAGTCTGATGAGGCTAATGGACACAGATACCACGACTGCTGTGTTTCCTCAAATAAAAGCAGACAAGGCAGGTCACCACCGATATTTCTCACAGACTTCTCTGATCTTACCTCTTGCTCTTCAGCAGACTAAAGGTCTACCTACCAGTCAACCAGAATTTTGCATTCTCTTGGTTTTCTTGACAAAATAAAAAAAAGAAACTAAGAAATTCTGATTTCTAGAACATTCCAATTGATAGCTATGAGGTAGCAAGGAATAATATTGGGCATGGGTTTAGAGCACCTGCAACATGGTCTCATGTTGCTGGTCACTGAATTGGTACAAACCCATGGAGAAATCATAAGTTACAAATTAGTGGACAGATTTTATTAATTCAGCTGTTAACTTGATTGTTTTATGACATATCTCTGGGCAAAGAGTTGACAGATGCCCTATCCCTGGAATTGTTCAAAGCTGGGTTAGGAAAGGTTCTGAGCAACTTGACCTAGTTGAAGACGTCCCTGCTTGCCCATGTTTAAAGGTCCCTTCCAAACCAAACTATAATGTGATTCTATGATTCTACAAGAAATGAAGGTAAGAAGCATATCTGAGGCAAAACATGCAGTCTTACAGAAAATATACACACTGGAAGGGCTGTGGGTGAAATAGTAATAATCCCTGAATAGTTTCTTTAGAAAAGATGAGGTGTTTTTCCAAGCTTTGAAAGCCATAGGCTTTCCTTCAAATAACCAAATGTTGCTGAAGAACACTGGGAAATCTATGGCAAGGATTACACTCTTTCAAGTGAAAAAGAAAAAAAAAAGTAGCAAATAATAACAAAGTCTCCACTCAACTAGTCTTTCTCCTCTCTCAAGTTATGCCCAAATA
Organism: Euphonia xanthogaster; assembly: GCA_034509185.1. Classification (NCBI taxonomy): domain Eukaryota; kingdom Metazoa; phylum Chordata; class Aves; order Passeriformes; family Fringillidae; genus Euphonia; species Euphonia xanthogaster. The sequence continues at coordinate 32,179,685 of JAYDZK010000268.1, read as the reverse complement.
ATTTTTCTTTATTTCTTCCATAGCAAACTCCTCCTTCTTTCTTAAAGCAGTAATAAATCACAATATTCATTGGTTTATTTTCCTCCCACAAAGGAGTTTTTGAGCATACTTTTAAATGCCATTTTTAAAAAAAAAGACCGTCTTCATAATCTTGTACTTTTATAACCATGTCAGAGGTTTCAGTGGAGTTACTAGTTTCTTAAGAGCCCTGTTTGAGTTCCACCAGACAAGAGGGAAAACTTTATTTCAGCTATGCTATGTTTCCTTTTCTCTTGTAGTGCCTCTGTGCTGCTTAGAGACACAACAGAACCCTACACTGCCTCATTGCCCCCACTCTCTGTATCCTGAAAGGCCCAACAGAGTCATAAAAATGCGACTTCCTAATGAGCAAATTTATCTAAGAGAAATGACTGCACATACAACATTCAAGAATGAAGATTACAGAATGCATAAATAAACAACAGGTGCCACTTTATATAATCATGTAATTATGCATGGAGGAATCTAAACACAAATATAGCGAAGCTAGCAAAACATGAATCAAAACATGTCATCAAAATCTTCTCATTCGTCTGCTCCACGCCCCCCCCCCCCCGTTTTTTTTAAATATAGGCAAAGTTAATTTATGACCAAAAGCTTTGCCACAGTATTGTAATGCCACTTGAATTGGACTCCAGATCTTAGTTTGCATTTCAGTGTTTCTGGCCCATATTATGGTAACACAACAACACATCCAATTTTCCATAGTATTGATAGCTTCAACTTTACATGGATCATAGTATTTAGTATTTTGTATATTTCACCTATATGACTAAGTAAGTTTGATTTTCACAATCTTGTAATTTATATTTTAATTTTTTGGAAGTAGATAATTTAAATGCTTATATGTAGTTCTACATTACATATGGATTATGTGTACCTCTGGATTCCACCTGTGGACATACTGAGATTTGCCCTTTATTATGGAAACTTTCACCTTGCATAATATTAGGAGCCCTAAATCATACATCTAAAACAAGGCTTTACTTGCTTTCTATCTATTTCTTTATATAAGTAAAAAGGTTTTAATGTTTTTATAGGCATTCACCTAGACGATCACATGTTGCCAAAATCAGTAGATTTTTCTCAGTTCCATAAGGAAAGTAAGGAATTGCAAATAATCTTAGTGCAAATTTTAAGCAAACTGCTATCAACTATTTTGAAGATATGAAGCCAGAATTTATTTCAGCTTTAACTAATCTCTCTTATCCATTGTGATGGGTCTCTTCTACAGAAAAATCTACTTTTCCCAATAAAGGTACTCAAGCCATGCCACAACATCATACACCACTAGTCATGTTTGGATTTAAGATTAGGCATAGCTAGCAAAATAATACTGTGTAACAATACCACACCCAAGTTATGTTTATGGTCAGCTACGGTCTGTTCCAAAGGAAGAAAATCAGTTGTACACTCTTATTTCTTAATATGCAGAGCTATGAGCCTTCAGTCAGACAGGACTGAAGCACAGCTGCTCTGCAGGTACAAAGTAGCCTTTTACACAACACTGGTGTTATTCACGTCTTTTTTAAAGTACAATATGAACAATTTAGCAAGCTTCTAATCTGTTTACTGGACTCCACATGCAGAGGTGTTATTTAACATTTATCTTTAAGGTGACCTGGCTTATAATGACTCATCATATTGCAGGAAATGAAAAAATTCTATTCCCCTGCTTTTTCCTGTGAAAACAGAAATTTATGTTCAAAGATTCTACTTTACCTGCTAGATGTAAATATGTCAGAGATACATTAAAATGGCATTCAATATAGACTACTATTTTAAAAACAAACTTGTCATTCTCCTCCCGCTGAATTGCTCATAAATTCAAGTATGAATAAAGGTATCAGATTACATTAAATGCATTTTGGTATCTGTAATTTTCTGCAATGAATTAAAACTGGCTGATCATGTCTCAAGTGCATTTCATTTTCCGTTGATTCATGTACTGCAATATAACCTTCAAAATTCCCTTATGCCAACAAACTCATTCAGATATGCTGAGTGCAGGAGCAGATTAAAGTGGCTATAAGATTGAAAACTGCATCAAGACATCAGAGAATGCAGTAGAGGTATAATGAAAGTGTAAACAAAGCCTGTAAATATAGAAATTACCTTTCAAATAATCCACTACTGAATTCAGTGGAGAGTTTTGGTGTAAGAAGAAGACATTAAACCAGAACAAATTGGTACCATCACTATATTGAGACTGTTTCATTCTGCTCCATTTAAGAATTTTCGCTTCAGGACTCAGCACTGAAAATTATTTACTTTTCTGTTCTCTGAAAATAAACTTTATCCCAAAGTAAAATTTAAAGCTAAGGTGTTTTAAAGGTAGAACTAAAAGAACATTGCATCTTTGTCACCTGGGGTTTTTTTGAAGTTACTTTCAAAAATAACCTTTCTTACTTTCCTTGTGTATGAGCTTTTTGCTGCTGAGTTGTGAAATCCAATCCATCCTTTAAAGGCTTTTTAAGCAAAAGTGCATTATTATTGACTTAGTAGCTTCTAGTTTTTCAGTGGTAGCTATGGTTATGGATGAATGCTTTCAACAGAAGTTAAAAGAGAAAATGAGTCATTAATGATACCAAATCAGAGCTTTGTATGCTTAGTGAAGCCTGACATAATCTTCAGGGTTCAGTTAGCACGGAGAGCTTACACAGGGTCTTAGTTTTCCACAATGAAAATATCCACAATGAAAAAAAAATGTTTTTCGCATAACTTTTATCTCCAAGACTCTACCAGCAGAAGTTACCTATGACACTAAACAGCTAAATGACATGAACGGGGGGTAGGTGGAGATGAGAAGGAAAAAAAGAAAAGAAAGAGGCACATCTGGCAGCAAGGAAAATAAAACCATTTTTGTAATTTTTGTAATTGTATCTCTGTTTATGGACCTTTTGTTGTCATCCTCCTCATTTCCTGTGGACTTCTCCTCCCCAAAGATTGCACTCATCTAACACACCCAGACAGCAGCACTTAGACACCTGGGAAAGGATATGTTTAAAGAACTTGTTGTTCTTAATCTGTGCATTCATTTTAAACTGTGCTAAAATGCCTTTGCCTTGTAGCTGGGTGGATCCTTTGATTCTGAACTAGACTGGTTTTCATGCGTGGAGATGATTTGCAAGTGGGAGACTAGGGATTCAGACCATGCATCTGCACCAACTGCTGGGTCGGGGCAACTCTAATTCCCATGCATTTGACCAGCTTCATGCCACTGCATTTCTGAGCTGGTAGAGTGATGTGTTGAATCAAACCCACCATGAAAGGCCCAGGATCAAAGGAGGAAATACTTGTAACCACTCACCCAAGTGCCTGCCCTTTATATAGCTTACCTCTTGCACCAAGTAGACTAGGGCTGATAAATAGCTGGAGTGCAGTTTCAGCCCTAGTAACGTGCTATGAAAACATCTTGCATTCAGTGGCTAATCCAGACTTCTCCCTTCCCTGCCAGACCACAAACCTTTCATCATAAACTTCTCCATTCATCTTACACTGGCATGAAGAGGCGACCCATATTGGATACATCTACAGATGTTTTATTAGTAGCACATGTTTTGGATGCTGGAATTATATGAGAACATACTGTGATCCAGCTGCAGGTGTTTACTAAATAGGAAATAAGTAGAAATATCATGGAGGCACTCTAGGAACGAAGCAATTCAATATTAATTTAATTTACTCAGTGTTTATGTTAGCTGATTTAAATCTAAATCTGCTGCTCTTCTGAGTTTATTCCTATTCCCAAGACACACATTTCCCTAGACATGGTTACCTCAGTCCCCTGAGCACCCCTCCTGAGCCATCATTGTAAGTAAGGAAATGCCATCTCCACAAGGAAGGGTTGCTGACACGAGGGGTCCTGGGAGCCCCAGGGGAGGCCAGACAGCAACAGTCATGGCTGTGCACGTCCTCAGAGGCATGGCAGATGTTGTGCAAAAGTTTAGATGATTCTATATTTAGATTTATGTAAGTAATATCCGTTTCCTGGTTGTTTTTTTTTCTTATAAATGGTCTCTACATGCAACACAGATAAAATCGGGTGAGGTGGTGTAGGGGGAGAGGGGAGTGAAAAGAAGTGTTTTAATGCCACTACCAGCTTAATGAGTTATGGTTGTTTCTGCTTCAAAAACCCAGGTGATAGAAAGGGTTTTTCAAGTGAATTGTCAGGTAATTAGAACAGAAAAGTATTCATTTCCTCTTATCACTCATAGTTGTAATAGCTTTATCCTTTCTCCATGTAACTTTTGTCTTCTAAAACACAGCTGTTATCCTGAAGGAAGAATAAAACAGAACCCTTGTAAATTTAATAACAAAAGTCCATGAATAAATATCACATCTCTTTTGGAATGAATAGTTTAATTTAAGAAAGACAACTATAAGCTCTTTAATAGCTGCTATCTTAGGTAACCACATAGGATATCGGGAAGAATCAATTACCATGTTCAAACTTGGAGCAATCCATGTTCAAATACAGCACAAGAAAACCCAGACAAGAAATCAAAGCATGAAAGACGGAATTTCCTTTTATTTCATACTTTTGAACTTGACAATCAGGTTATTTGCAAAAACTAAAAGTTTTTGGTCCTTAATTGTTAGCAAAATTAAAACATTTTTCTAATATGCTCATAATAGAGGGTTTATTTTTTCATTCACTAACAACATAGTTAAACACACAGTTAATTTCTGTCACACTTCAAATTCAAGGAACATATATTAAGAAAAACAGGCAATTTAAAATGAGACTTATTCTTTTTAGGAGGTGCATCCTGTAAACTGTCAAGACTTGTAAAAATGTGACAAAATATACAGGGAGGTATGTCAGAAGTTTAACAAAAACAATTTTCCTAGGGTAAAGAAGTGCTTAAACTACTGTTATTAATAATAACTTCTGAATATTTTATGAACACACAATAAGCATCTGTACTATCATTCCTGAGATTGTTGGGACTGCACACAGTATTCAAAACTGGATATACCAATTACACTCTAGTAATGATATTTGGGGTTTATTTCTATTAATGTAATTTACAACAGTCTGTTTACTTTTTTTTTAACCATGAATTGAGCTGAGGTAAGCTGAGAAACAACTCCAGAACATCTAGAGGTGCAACAAGTATTTTATAATCTATCACTTATATCTATAATTAGGTTATATATTTTTATGTGAACTGTTTTTTACACAATTATTTTTAAACTCTTCAGCAGTTCTTTGAAGATTTATCATGAACTGTCTGGCTTGCTTAATTAGATATCCATGTTTCTCTTTCAGAATAATTTTTCTCAGTTATATGCAAAAAAAATTAAACACAGGAAAGCTTGGGAAACCTCTTTTCATTTTGAACTGCTAATGAATTCCTAGTCTCTGCTTCCCAAATTTAGTATGCTGTCAATCTGTAAGTTGACCTTCCTTCTTATGACAACTTATTTTCTGCAAAAATTTGTAGTGAGAGATTTTATCTAAAGGTGTTTTCTTTAAAAAAAAATTTTACCAGTCCTATTATTCTTCACTGCTTTCTTTGTATTTCTTCAAACATTTAATGATAGCCTAAGGTGTAACACCTCCTTACAAAAGCAATGTTGGCCTTTTAGTGGCACATATTAATTAATGTATTGTAATCCTTTTCTAATTATACCCTCTGTATTTTACCCATGACCAAAGGTTTTTCAGTTGATATTTCACCACATAGTCTTGTAATGCTGTTTAAGATCATTTGCCATCTTCTATTCCTCTCATAAGGTACATTGTTTTTTGTGAGACTAGAAACAAAATCACAATTCATCACATTGTAACTTAAACCTAACAACAACTAATGGCTTTGGGACTCAGAAGAAATATTCAGTTCACGTTTTTCTCTAGGCAGAAAAATATTTATTTATTTAGCAAGGTAGTTACACATTGCTCTTGTGAGAACATTGTCTATATTTACTGTCAGAAATACAGAACATTGTCTGCTAAAACTATTTTGTAAATCTCAGTACACCTGCAGTTCAAGACTGAGCAAAGAATGTTTAATATTGATGTAAAGACACACTGTATCTATTTCCAGTGGGCTTCTCTTGTCTATATTTTCAGGTGACATATTAAAACCAATTTCCAAAGTATCAGTACTTGTGGTTGATGAAGATCATATACCCTTTTATGCATAAAAACAGTGAGCTGACTTCCATAGTGATATTTCTTACACTAATTGAGAGCTATAATGTATTACACAAGAGTGCTCACACAGGCTAATTTCTTGTGTCTAATGTGGAGTAAATATACACAGCAGATTGGTGCACACTAGCAGCCTCATTTTAGACAAACAATCTCAGGTAAAATGCAGAAGCCAAGATTTTCTAGTTTCTGAAAGCCAAATATGTGTCAAACAAGCCCTTTGTTCTATCACCAATAAAACTCTTGACTTTGTTCTTCTATATGGCTCTCACTTCATTTTATGGTCTTCATTTCTTTATTTCTAATAAATCACAGAAGAGACTGACTCATTGTGGAAAATTGTGTAAAAGCAGGACAAAGATAGAGATAAATCCAGGAGATGTGGATGAAGGGAAGAAAATTGATTTATTTGCAGAAAGTTTTCTGTGGAGTAAGCCTGGAAATGAGAATGTGTTGTGAAATGTGGAGGGCATTAAATCATGTCTAAACCTAAGTTAAAACACCCAGTACACTGAACTGTTTTAAGTGAGTCACAAAACTTTCAGATGAAATTACAGTTCTAAAAAATACAGGAGAAATTAATGTGTGAAGGCCAAATATATGATGGCTTCACTGGAGTAGGAATGCTACTACTTCAAACTCTTTTGTCTTTAATTATTTCCCAAGTTTTACAGTTGAGTTGTATAGCTTGAAAAAAATGCTGACATCCTGCAAGTGTCTACTGCAGTCTGTGGGTTGAACGCAAGGAAAATATGTATTGTGCTAGAGGTCATTTAACAAAATTTGATAAAGTCAATATTTGGGGGTAAAATGCTCTAAAATCTTCCTGTCCAGGCTAGATAGATAGATAGATAGATAATTAGAACAGATTCCAATGCCTTTCTTACCTTTTGACATTCCTTTTTGTATTGAAATTGGAAAAGTATTCCTCCTTTTTCTTTCTTTTTCTGGTAGATAGAAACTTGTTTGCAAAGACACAAACCAGTGACATTCATCAGTCATGTAGAGTATGATGTATCAGTATTTAGTATCATCAAATTACTTTTTCTTTTATGCTCATCACCCTAACCTATCTGGTTTTCCCTTGGGCATACAATCATGTCCTGTAAAAATTTACAATACTTATGTACTGGGAAACAAAATCTCTGGGGTTTTTGCCACACAGTTTAAAATTCAGAAATAAGATTGTAATATGAGCATAAATGAAATTATACAGGCTAAATAAAGTTGTTGAGAAATAAAGTAAAAGATAATCCTTCACAGGGAGAAGTCCATGTCATGTGAAAGAATATTTTATTTTCTTGCAACAGTTTTTGCACACTCACTGCATATACATTACTTGGGACAAGAACATGTCAGTACGACTGTGATCTTGTGTGAGTGTGTGTGAAAACAGGAATGAAGAATATTTAATTTAAAAATAAAAATTTCTTAAGAAATGTAAATTAATACTGACCTTTTTTCCATCAATACTAGGCTTTCTTTTTCTGTTGCATTTCTTACATTTACACCAGGAGGTTGACTAGAACTAGGCTAGTTCCCTTTCCGGGTCCCACTGATTTTCTCCAGGCTCAGTCTGGTTGGTTCTCCCTACTGGTTAAGTCCAGAAGTCAAAGTAGGAAATTCTCTCTTTGTCAGTTCTGATTCTATGAACAGTGAAGAACTAATTGGCAAAAATGCTGCAATAGTGATTACACATGAAATTCTGTTTGTGTAAAACCAGAATTTTTATGCATGCTTTTATATATATATATATGCTCTGGATTGTGCCAGCAGGTACATTCACTAATTCAAAATTTTAGACATTTTAAGTCCACTTGAACCATTGAGCCCTGGAGCAGTATGTGACATCTAAATTTAACATGAAATCTAAGTTTCCTTTATGAGTGACGGCAAATTGTTCCAAAATAGCCATGGGATCAGAAATAATGCTAGGAAACCTTGTCCCCTTTGACAAAATTGGGCAGCATTTTACAAAAGCACTTTACACCAGAAAGTCTGCAGATCTCTGAAATTGTAACATGATTTCACAGGCTTTTCAAATAAAATATAGGACATAAAAGCACTGCTTTGGATTACCAATAGTCCTAAAATTAAAATTTTTGTCCATTCCTTTGCATCACTGCTCCATCTTGCAGTAACTGCTTATGAAAGAGTCACAAGCTTCTACATTACCTAAAAACTGCAAATATAATATTTGTGCTAATTTGAAATGTAATCTGTAATGTTTCTGCCTAGAGAAGATTTTCAGAAGTTAAATGGCTGAACACAAGCTGTAAAAGCAAATTTAAAGGAAAAGTCAAAATATTTAAAATTCTGAAGAAGGACTGTTTTTCATAATTCACAAGCATAAGAGGAATTAAAATAAATAAATAAATAGCTGCTTATTATTACTAAAATTATCATACTACAACATTATTGTTAAATCATATAGATTCATTTATTCCAGTACATATATCTAAATCTTATATTTTGCTATAATATGAAATGTATGCTATAGACCTTTAGTCAGAAACTACTTTAAATAAAGGCATCATTCGACATAAAATTTTTTCAATGTAGTATAAAACTTCATTTTAGACTAGAATTTTTCTCTCTATCCCTTCTTTTGCCTTTCTTATTTTGTTTGTTTTTTTTTTAATTGGCATAACATCTATGCTAACAACTGATAATATTGTCTCATTCTCCTTATGTTCTATCCAAATTAATCTCTTTCTGTTTCTCTTTTTTCTTGCTGCTGCCTTCTTTACAATCTTCTAAATCAAAATTTTTATCTCTTCCTTTCAATTTGTGTATTATTATGCATAATAATGGAGTTTCTTCCTCTGAAATTTATCATTCCTTTCCACCTATACGATCAATCTGTGCGTGGGCTGGGGTATCAATGAATGCCCCTGTACTTGTGTTTGGCCTTGGTGCACATCATCTTGAATTATTCCATACTGGCCAGAGCCACCTCTCAAGGCTTTTACTAAAAGTGCTTAGGGTGGCAATACCTTTCAAGAATTAAAATTTAACATTAGCTCTTTTAGTTCTGGCACTAAGTGACTAACACACACTGCCTGCAGGATTATTTTACTTACTATTACTAGGAAGCAATCACTAAACCTTTCCCATTCTCCATTTAGCTTTTCTATGCTGATAGTATCCAAAAATATCAAGGAAGCCATTTAAAGATAAAAAATCTATAATAATCTATAATAATGTTCTATAATGTCTTACCCAAACTGATGACCTTTTCCAGTGTGTGGCCTGCTACAAAAACAATGCACATTAAATAATGCATTCTTTTGGAAAAATGTGAAGTGATTATGAAATTTAAGACAAATATGTAAAAAGAGAGCTAGCAAAAAATAGCACGGATAAAATTAGGGTAAGATAGGTTGAAGTTTTCTTCCCAGAGGAAAAGTAACCTAGAAAATGTGACTAAGAACCATAGAAAACTATAGGAAAAGGCCACTGAGAGGCATTATTTAGACTTGTGATATTTTTGTACAAGTTATGGAAAAGTGAAGCCTGGGAAGAAGGAAGAGCTACATATTTTTAAAATTTACTACTCTATTGCTCTTTTTGTCTTTCTCTGTAGTGTGTGAATACACATTTTAAAACCATATAGAAGCATCATAGGTTGGTTTGGGGCATAATGGAAGCTTTATAAGCTGTATGTAATGGAAAATTATTAAAAAATAATTTCCTCATGTGATCTCTTTATAATGTCCAGTGGTTCAGGAAGGGCACTTCCATGATTTTTCTCACCTTCAAAGATAGTTACTAAGGAAAAAAACCACAAACCATAAATAGTTTTCAAGTTATTTATTTGACAATGCATAAAAACGGAGACACAGGCTTTGGGAGCAGCAAACACTGTAATCTCTGATGCTTGTGATTACCACTCCAGCTGTGCTGTTCTGTTCCAACTTAAATAAAATCAGGAATGTATCCAGTCCATTGATCTGTGCTTGAAGGTCTGTAAAGACGCTAACATTTTATGCAAATATACAACCTTTACATTTGAATTTTTGTCCACAGGTGTTGACATTATGTATCCAGGGGTGAAATGGCATCACTTGACCTCAACAAAACAGCTAATTCTGAAATTATAAATGTATAAGGTACAGGGAGAGAATTGTATCATTTATTTCTTTCTTAAATATCCCACCATAGCTTAGGTTAGACTATATCAAAATTAAAACAATGTCCTTGTTCAGGAAAAACTGTTTTCCTGCGAAACAAGTGGGATTCCTTGTGATGGAAAACTGCAAAATTTTGCACCAGCGGTACAAAAAGGCTTTTCTCTTTGAATGCCATACATCCTCATGCCTCCACAAAATACAGGCAATGCATCCCACAGTACTCTTTTACACTCTGGTGTCTTCTTATATTATTTCAGACATTTTCAAGTGTGTGAAAAATTTTGCATTATTTCTCCTGCAAATCTTTTAGATGCAAAGAAGATATAGAACCAGAAACAGTGTATCAGTGATGTGCTCTTTTCTGTTCACAGGGTTAATTTTTTTGCCAATTGTAGATTTTGAAAACAAAATAGATCTTATTAGCACTGCATATATTCACTTAAATCTTGTCATGTAGTCTCCAGTTCATGCTGTTCCCAATACCCAGCACTTTAAGTTTGCAACTGTTTCTGCTGTAGGGGGATTTATAACAAACTGAATGAAGTTTTTTATTCAAGGAGCAGCATTTTTATTGGTTTTATCTAAACCTTACAGTAAGAGCTCACAGTGTTTTTTAAGGGAATGAAATATGAAGTGAAAATGCTTGATTTTTGTCACACATTTATGTGACCTGCTTATCTAGAACTATTACTGCAATTACTAGCATAACTGAAAGCCTTGCCTTTTAGGTTCATGTTTCTCCACGTGTAGCAGCTGTAAACCACACGTGAAGTTTCTTATGTTAGACAAGGTGTAGCCATTAGTTCCGCTATAAAGCTCTAGCCACCAGTGCTCATTGATTTCTAGTTTCATATATCTTTAATGAGGAGATTAAATACTGGTTTAGGAAGCAGAGTCTGGCTTAAGTGGTGTTTGCTCATACAGCATGGACAGTCAAAGACCTCTCTAATATTTCCCTTTGGTAATAGAAGTGAAAAAACCTTTATTGCCCCAAATATAAACCATTTAGCTCATTCTGCAGCAGCAAGGAATGTGTTATTATGGAAAAAATAATTAGAGATTAAATGCTGCAGAAAAAAAAAACAATTTCTAATTGATAATAGACCTTTTCTCCCTGTTCCTTTAATTCTTTATGAACACCGGGGAGTATGCTAAATTACCATTTCAAATCAATAAAAGTGAAAAAAAAAAAAGTCTCAGGTAAGTTTCATTTTCTGGTCAGTCATTAAAAAGCATAAAGGCTCTGTCCCAGAAAATGAAGTTTGATGCAGTTGAAGAAGTGTGGAGGTGCATCAACTAGTTCTCACTGAGGACTTAGAGTGAGAAGAGTAAGGAAAAGTGGGACAGACACTGCAGTAGCAAATACTTCCATAATGAGTGTCAAAATATAAGACTTGAGAAAGCACAGAATCTCACTCTGGCAAAAAGCAACGAAACATTCAGAATCTGATAGGGATACATGGAGAAAAAAAGTAGGGCTGTCCTTTGCCTCACTAAATTCACATGAAGCTACTTTGCTTAGGGTATCAAAAAGCTTTGGTAGTGACAAAAAAAAAAAAACCCTGACAAAATACCAGAACCCAAATATTCCTTTTGTCTGTATTATTTGCCCCATATCACAGCAATTTTCAAATAGGATCAAGAGGTAGAAAATTGGTAGGGGAGAGGATGAATCTTGGAGATCAGCATGCCACTAAATTGATACCATGTAAACACCATATAGTATTGGAAAACCACTGCTGGGGGTAAATGAAATGAATTCACTGGGGCATCTAATCCTATTTCTGGAACACTTAAAGTGTTTAAATGCACTGGAAAGCAAACAAACTTCAAAGTGATCATTATACCCCTGACACTAGTACTTGTGTGGCTGAAATCTTTATGAGATTAAACCCCTACAGAGAAAGGAGTTGAACACAGTCAAAACCACTTTGAAACTGTCAGGAGGATACCAGTTTGAAAGCTCAGTGTAAGTCAGAAATGAAGCTGAATGTTGAATATTAAAGGAAGTTCAATATGCTGCGTGGAACTCCCTAATACACCCACAAGAGCCATAGACATAAAGTGAGCCACCTCCGTGTCCACATTTTGTTCCTTACTGATTTTGTAAATGCTAACATCAACAAAGGCTGATGTAACATCAACAATTTCCTGCTAAGCGAGAAAGCTGGGTGACTCAATCACAGTTCAGACTAAACACATACATGAGTTACCCCATTGACCTTCAACACTTTTTCTGTGATGAAAAAGCTTAAAAATGTACAGCCACCCCAGCTGAAAAGAAGCTATTAAAACACTTTAAAATCTTTCCACAATATTAGAATTTCAAAGTTAAAAGCATTTCCACTGAAGGCATAAATAAATTTAAATATTGAGTGTGTGGATTGTATGTTTTTAGCATGTGTGCATATGTGTGTATGAGCTAAAAAAATCTACCACAGTTGTGAATAAAATATATGTTTGCACCTTGAAAAACAATGAAACACTAGTTTATTTATTACTAGAAATCATGCTTCACACATTGTTTCCAGCCTTTTAATGAACTGCACTTAATGTTCCTTCTGTTTTGAAGAGAGTGCTCTTTTTTGCTTTTCAGTCTGAAATCTTATCAATATTTGCCACTCCAGCAAAAAGTTTTACACAAATGAACTGGTGAAATGGAATGTTAGCCTATAATAAAAGTCTGTCACAAAACAGTCACACTGGAGGAGACCTACCATTGATTTTTCAATAAATACAGCGAACAGTGAGAAATACAGCACACATTCCTCAGCAGTAAATATCTTGGTGACTATTTTTCTTTTCTGCTATTTTCGGTTCTTTTGTCTTCTGGCAATACTTAATAAAATACGGTTTCTTTAAATATAACTTCTGCAATGTGACAACCAGTTGGGAGCTGGATGGCAAGAGGATAATTATCAAGCTACACTTACTGCAGGGATGTTTTGCACTTTCATTCATTGGCAAAGCAAAAAAATAACAGATTGTCGTTGATGTGGATGGAATGTAAAATCAGAAAAATCATATTAACTATTTTAAAAAGGTAATTTAATTGTGAGTAAGGATTGAAAATTTTTAACTCTGATATAACAGATTTATACTTCTGAAAACTGCAAAAATGTGTTTTTAAACATTTGGACTATCTTCACTGATATACTATAGAAATAGTTATATATGTGTTTTTTTCATTTCCTATTGTACTGACGGCTGAGATTTTGGGGTCCAGATCATTGAATGAATGAATGAATGATGGACTTAGAAACCTCACTGAGCTGCAGATGTTGCTGCAGGCAGCCCCCAGTCCAGCCCTCAATGTTTGGCCCCATAATGTGTCCGGCTGGCCCTGGCTTCTTAGGGTCTCCTACAGTCCTGAAGAGTTCAGGAGCTCTAGAGGGCTTCTCCTGTCCCTGAAACTCATACTGTCAATGCAAATTCTAAATTTTGCAGGATTCTTCTGGCCCTGATTATTTTCAAGGTTTAAATATTTGTATAGATAAAGTGCATGGTGGGGCCATAGCAAAACTATTTTCAAGTGACAACTCCAGCCCTCCACATGCATGCATAACCAGCTGTGTACACATGGCTCTTGTACACACTACTCCATAGATCCCTACTAACCATACAGTTGAAGCTTATTTGAGGGCCTTCTAAAGTGGACAAAAAAGCAATTCTTTTAAAAAATATATATATAAATCTGTAATTAGCATGTATTATTAAAGGTCCCAGTGTATGCTATGGTGTAATGCTGCTTGAAGTATAAGAATTTTTTTAGGTAACTTCCCTTAACAAGTAACACTTCTTTAAACTACACTTTAAGTGCATAAAGTGTCAGTAGAAGCATTCATTGCACAGGACTTGTTTTTCTATATGAAGTGGAAATATATTCTTTTAACAGGTTTGCTCTTCTGTAGCCTACTTGTTTAAGAGGTGTCCCATGGCATTCATTTAGCTACAGTGCTTCATCATAAAAACACATGAAAACTGAGCCTCTTATTTACAACAAGGCCCTGGAGAGAGAAAACAAAACACAAGGGAACTACCATTAAGAACACTTCTTATCACCATGGCACAAATAAACATAAAGGGCTGGCATCTCTTGGCAGACTTTGCAAATTAAGAGATGATTGATCAGAAGCTATGTGTGTTGTCTGCAATTTAATTTCCTCAATATTAGCTGTATCTTCCAAGTCACTTGTGCATGGTGTGTTTGTAATGATTAATTAGGATGAGTAGTGGCAGTAAGTGACGAGACACAGAAATCTAATTAATGAAATGGAAAAAATACAGTTCTTTCAAAATTTCTTTAGTTGACCTTTTCCTGGAAAAACACTGATATACACGGAATCTTTCTTCAAATACAGTGGCCTCTGTCGCTATTTCATCTCATCAATTGATTTAATCTACATAGTAAATACTATGGTAGTCCATGCCAAGCACTCTTCCATTGCCTTACAGTTGGATTACTCTGTAGTGTATTTTGTAGTATAACCTGTTTAGGGAAAGACTAAATTGACATAACTGATTTGGAAGTGATCCTCCCTGCTGTGACTATTCCCAAAGGCTAACCTCAGCCTAGAAAGTACAATCTCTCCAGGCTCCTCCTAGTATAAATAGGGAGAGATCACTTGACAGAGATCTCCTGCCTTAGAAGAAATAGTGCAGGAGCTTATATTTTAAATCATTGTCTAGAATAACCTGTCTGTCACCAGTGACTGGAGGCTGAGGCTAGGCAGACTTGCAGCAGCACGCTGACTTGCGTCACTATGATCATTTTAGCACTTGTGAACATGACTTCCTTTCTCCTGCCTCCAAAAGGGTAATTAAAAGAATATGAAACCTATCTTTATGTAAACTGGCAAGCCTACACACACTTGTAGGCTTTGGAAGATAGGAACTTGATGCTGACAGAAAGCTTCACTGTTCAAAATCATGTAAAATTTTCCTTGCCTAGGGCATCCATCACTAGTAGAGTGGAAATCATGGGCAAGCCACCTGCCTGCTAAACAAATAAGAAAGCCAGCTTGTCCCAGTTCATTGTTCTATACCTGAATGTAGAAAAAATGAAATACTGGCTTTTAACATCAAGATGAGAAGTGAAAAATAAAATCTCCTTCGAAGATTTGCACCTCAGTAGGTGTTATGTTTCTTCTAGCCTCTAGTTTATTTGGGTAGAGGAGACTTGGAAGCAGACCAGTATTGGACGACCATGGTTCTTCAGCATAAAATCATGTTTGGAGCTAACTCTCTAAGCTCAGAAGCTTTTAATTGGAAGAATTGTGTTACAAGACACATTTGTAACACTGGTTGCAAATGGTGGGTGGCAAATGAAAGCAAATGCTCTCTATTTCGCGGCTGGCTGTGCAGCATGGTGTTCAAGTGTCCTGCTCAAGCCCACAGCCAGATTACCTGGTAGCTGGCTTTCACTGTTGTCATGCCTCACACATCACACCCGTCATCTTCTCTGCTATGCAGGTTTATTGTATGTCTTTTAATGCTGCAGAATTATTTCCAGAAGGTAGGCTCAAGCCCATGGTAGGAAGACATGGTATTAGTCAGAAAAAGAGTACCTCTGGCATGGTGTTCTGCTTCTGCAGTAGTCACAGTCTTCTATTAATTCAAAAGTAATACAATTACTTTTATAGAATAACCTCTTTTTTAAAATCCAGCAGTGGAATTATCTATGCATATGCAAATTAAGAATGCTACTAATTAAAGACTGTTCCTCATGAAAATGAGTCTCACAGATCTTAGCATTTCACTATGTTTAAAAAAAACCATATAAGTTTAGGAAACAAAACTGGAAAAAAGTAATATTTTTAAGAGTTTTTCAAATCCTCTTGTCAATGGTTTTAAGCAGTGTTTTGTATATCTTCCCTGTTCTGTTCATCTCTGTACATGTTTGTCTTTACAGAATTTTGCTGCATTTTAACATACACTCTGAAATGTTTCCTGCTTTTTTAGCTTTTAGGAGGGATGGTTTCCACACACAGCTATTTAGTGTGAAGCTGTGCCATTTATTTATTTATTTGAGTATTACTGTTACAATTTTCTTTCTCTTCTGAAAAGTAGTTCTTCATGAATTGCTTGTTTTTAAAAATTTCACTGTATAAAGAATACTTTCAATCAGCTATTAAAATGATTGCACAGACCACTCACTGCTAGTTCAAAAGCTCACTAAGCCCAGCACTTGTTACATTTTTCAGTATGTTTTACACTTATGTTACAACACTGCACTGACCCTAGCATCACGTTATCTTTTGAAGATCTTTTCCAGTGTATTCAATTTTTTTTCCTTTTTTGACCCATTTAAACATTGTGTCAAATAAAAAACTTCCTGCTTCACTGGAAGTCCCCTCCCATTTTCATCAATCCTGAGATATGCTTTTAATATTTTCATGTTTCAATGGTTTGTTGCAACTCATACTCTATTTCTCTACCTACTCACTTTTCTGAATCGTTTACCCATAAGATTTTATGATAAGAAATTCAAAACTCCAAATAACTTACTTTCTAACCCATTCTCTTTTGAGAAGTAGTTTTCTTCATGAATTTTGCCTTTGTATTCTAAAATATTATTTAGTTTAATTTTCCTGGTACTGAAAAGGGCGTGGATCTGTGTTGCCCTGCATGATTCTTCCTTCAGCTGCAGGAGGAAAAAAAGCTGCTACCCTCTAGTCTTCTGGCAGAGTGACCAGTTTAAATCAAAGACTGTGTACTTATGTTAGAAGTTCAACCACTCAATCCTAAAATACTTTGGAATTCCTTCACGTACAGTATCCCATTGCAAGCACTTTTCTTCCTTTAATAGATCTGCTTGACCCAGTACATTCCCAATCGAAATTTTAAATCCTTGGCAGGCCTTAATTTTTCTCAAATGGAAACATTATTTTTAATATACTCTATCAAAAAAGTTTATAATTTTCAATACTTTGATCCTCCTTAAAGTCATTGTTATTCAATTTTCAGATCACCAACTCACAGTTTTCACTTTGTTGATTTTAATGCAGGTATTCTTTAGTAAATATAGAATCCACAGAGAAGATACAAATGAATCTATAATTTACATCTATATTCAAATTTTTATTTTGATACAATTGCGTCACTGGTATTAGGGATTTTCTGCTTCAAGGGAAGCATTATTTAAAGTGTGTCATGTTAAGAAAATGGAGGAAATAATTAACCTAAATATGAGTCTGGGCTTCCAAAAGAAAATTAGTTTGTGTTTTGCAATCCATAGCATTCAATATACTTTTAATTTTTCAACTGCAACGAATTATGTATTTACCTAACAAAGCAAAATGTCATTCTAGCAGGTTGGTCATATTTTATGTGTCCTTGGACATTAAATGGACCCACAGGTTTGTGTGGACACATCATGGTTTTCTTTGGCCCAAAGGAGCTGCAGCACCTCAGCTTGTAGTTGTGTTTTGGGGCAAAAGGAAGAACAACCAGTCTGAAAACACTGACTTATGTTCAAAAGCATTGCTCACAGCAGGGGAAAAACAATTGCTGGTTTTCCAGTTCCTGGTGACTGGCTACATGTGCAGATCACAGATCATAGTATTATGGTGTAAACCCAAAATTACTCATTCAACATGGCTTCCTTAAGTTGTTGCTGGTTTCCAAAAACCAAGTAAAATTAAAGAAATGACCAGATACCAGAGTCCTGTAAACTACACATGACATTGAAATGCTGCCTCTAACACATGGCACACTAAAACTTTCACCCAGCTGATATTCTCTATGCGAAAGTCTAGAGTTAATTTGCAGCATCAAAATGATTCAGGAGTTCAGAAGAATCACCAAGAAAATCTGCTTTTAAGGAGACATCATACAGAAGAATTCTGTACAGTGCTTTTACTCCACATTTTGGTATTGAGGGCTTAGATACAAAGTGGCAGTTTTGCATTCTTTGCTTTTCATCTCCATTGTTTACTATCTAGAGCAAATTAGACAAATCACTCATCATTTTCAGAGCAGGTGACAAGGGAGACTGAGAGAGGTTTATTAATATTTGTTTGTAGAGAGATGTTATTTGGATTAATTTTATCTTCCAATTTAAATAGGATTAAAAGGATTAGCTTGAATAATGGAAGCATACAGCCCATTATAAATACTTACAATTCTTTTAATTAATAGGTTTGGATATGAACATAAGATACATCAAATTATTCCAGAATCGTCCATAATTACATTATTTTTATATAATAGAAAAGAAACTCATGAGTCATTAAGAAGAAGATGACTTTGGAAAAAGGCAAACTCATTCAGCAAATTTAATGTTTTACAAGTCATATTTTCTATTTATATGTAGAGTTAATAACCTCTATTATGAAGTCTTCAACTTAGAAGCCTGTGTTTGCTGAGAAAAGTACTTTAAAACAGATATTTAATTACATGGTGTGAGACTCCTCTTCACAATATCAAAAGGGAGGAAGTAATTTTTGTTTTAATGAAATGTTCTGAAGGAAAGAAACAACTTTAGTTAAATACTCTACAAGTTTCAAGTGGTAGAAAAAGCATTTGGATTTCAGTTTGTTCTTCCTGCCATACACCAGCATAAAAGTGACTAAAAACTATGCTATATGTACCATATTATGCAAGATGACTGCACAATTTTTGTCTTCTTTATTCTTCACTTTGGGTTTTTTTTCATACTGGAAATAGTAATGGCATCCTGAAAGTGTGCTGGAGGGAGGAAAATGTTCATTTTAAGCAATCTCTAAAATGCTCTTACAGAGATTTTGTAAATCAAAGCAAGTGTAAAAAGAATATAGGAACCTGAGATAAGGATGTAAGATGGACATACCCATCCATATTTTACTTTTTGTTTAAAAATTGACATAGCTCCCCATAAAGCATGTTGAGAACAGGAGAAATAATGGAAGCTCTGGACAAACCATATTGCAGGCTGCTTGTCATTTCTAGCAGTCCTTTGCCAGAGGATCACTTTGAGATGGTAGACAACTATATGAATGAACTTATGAAAGTAAACCCATGTAAAAAAGTGCATTTTGTTTAGCATAGCAGGACTTTCCTCCACTGACTCACCACACCATCTTTCTTTTACTTTATATCAGCTTTAATCATCCTAAGAGATGTTGGAATAAGAAGCCTACTGCGAGTTAAGTGGGAGCACCAGCAACATAAATTTTTACACCATCCAAACCATCTGTTTCAATTCTGTTTAGGCAACACCAGGGGATCAAGAGAAGGATTATTCCATTCTTCATGTCCTCCTATCTTCTGAAATTTCAAAGTTGTCACTTAGTGTTATTTGTGGAGGAAGCTCATGGTGTGGTGGACTGTGCAGTAGTAAATGCATCAGCATCACCAGATTTCATGAAACAGAACAGATGGAAAAAATTTTCAAGCACTACGATTCTATGCTGGTTTTTAACCACTGACCTAAAAATAGAAGGAACACAGTTTCCTTAACTAGCCCCCTTTAACGTCCTTTTCCCCCTTTTTTGTCTGTATTTTTATCATGAAGAATAGCTCAGTTTAAAAACGTGATGACTACAGCTGCTAATAAAAGTAAGGAGCTGTAGAAGTTGTAAGGAGCTGGCTTACCTTTCCTTTCTTCTTCCAGCACTACCTTCTCCACTCACGTGCTGTGCAGCTCTTCATAAGGACCTTGACAGAAAATCATGGAATGGTTTGAGTGGGAAAGGATCTTATGGGTCATCCAGTTTCAACCCCTTTGCCATGAGCAGGGACACCTTTCACTAGAACAGGTTGCTCAGAGTTCCATCCATGGCACTGAGCATTTCCAGGGATGCGGCTGCTCTCAATCTGGCCATTGCCAGCCTGAGTGGATACAAGGAGATGTCCCAACCCAGGTACAGCACCCTACACGTGGTCTTGTTAAACCTCATGAGATTTCCAGATCAGGAGACCCATATGCTCACATATGGCAGCAACAGCTGCTGAGGGGAACCACAGCTTTCCCAGTCTGGGCAGAGGGCGCCTGCATCCAGCTCTCACAGGCCTCCTGTACAGTGCCAACCTTGGCCCTGCCTGTGGCACTCACCTCCTGTCCCAGAGTCTACCCCTGAGGAATTGCAGAAGTTCTGTCTCTCCAAAGAGGGGCAGCAGCTCACACAAGCCAGACAGAATCTGCCCACAGACCAGCAGCTGTGGCGATCAGAAGTTATTGATATATATCAAATAACAACGTCTTGGCTGCCCCAACACATTACTCATTTCACTATTCAGCAGCTGAACTTTTACTGAGTTTTTTAAAAAATAAACCAAGTCTTAACATAAGAAAGAGGCAAACCAATTAAACTGTGTGCTCAATTTAATCCTTTTCCTTACTTATGAGTCATTTTGCATTCCTTGCTTTCAGTTGGATCTTGAGAGAAGTTTCTTGCAAAGCAATTTATGTAGCCACCTCAGTTTCTTTTTTTGTTGCTCTTCTGTGAGATTTTCAATGGTTTTAAATTAAGACTATCCACTTTAAATTCATAGGAGTGGATTGCTGAATGTAGTCGAATGCAACAGCTATTGAATGTCATGTGTGTATGCAATAGTGTGCAATTAATTTCAGTAAGAGTTCATTACCTGTTGAGTCTTCATTTGAAACACAGCACTCAGTAAAATATTGTGGAAAAATCCAAGACTGTATGGGCATGCACAGATGGTCACATGCACACACATTCATGCATTCACACATGCAGTGTCCATTTTGCATTTCTGGTATTTCATTGATTCTCAGATCAGACTGCCATGATTTTTGCGTTAAGTAATAAATACTTTTTGAAATTCATTGGATTCAGGTAGAAGAAGTTTATTTTAAAATTGTAAGCAAATTGTTTTAGCATTTCTATTTGCTTTAAACATAGACTAAAAAGTGGAGAGTGTATGGGGGGGAAATTCTCTGCTAAAAAAAAAATACCTCCTATGATTTTGTCGAGTTTTAACCCAGAGGGAATTTCTAGCCCTAAGTTATAAATTCCAGAAAATAGGGGCCTATAATAGAAACACTGACAGAACCTTAACTATAGCATTGCTAAAGGCAACACTGCAATAAAATGGAATGACCTGTGAGATAAAATGTTTAATCTTTTGAGTGAGATGTGGCCTAATAACTCAGAAGCAGAGATGGGGGAGGATTCAGGCTCTTCCTTGCAGCCTCTTATATGCCCTTTATGAAATTCACTGTCACTCTCAGCTGCTTTTCCCTTTCAGGCTGAATTTTTTTTCACTCCATAACCAAATGGACTAGAAGGGTCATAAAGAACCAATTTATGGTCCCTAACTTTCCAGCAAAAACTATTTTTCAGAATGTAAATTAATGGCAACAGAAGCGGAAGGAACAGGAAAAACACCTTTGCACATCAGACAAATAATCGAGAGAGAGAAATGGAAGGTACAGATGTGGGTTTGTGCTTCTCTACTATTTCTCAGTAGTGCTTTCCCAAGAGTGAAAATCTGTATTTGCAGATTTCTTTATTTCAATGTAAACAGTTCTGTGCAACTTTCTTCTCAAGAGCAAACTCTTGTTTTTGTGCTATTTTTATATCACACGGAGGGCAAATAAAACCCCTGCATATTAAAAGATTTTTGAATTACATGATTGACATTAATTTTATATGACATATTTGCCTGTGCTAGCAAGTGGAACTGGGCATAATGACTTAGGAGGTCTTTTCAAATGCTATGTCTCATCAAATAAAGAAAGACGTAATCAGTAGGCCTGTAGTGATCTCTGTCTGGTCAAAAATCTCAAATTAGTTAGAATTTTGCTTATTCAAACAGTGCCCTAGGCCAGGATAATGGAATGCTGCCAACATTACAATGGTAGATTTAGGTTTAGATTTAAATTTTTTTGCTGTTCTCAAAGTAGGTAAAAAAGACCTACTCTGTCTTGATTGCTTCTAATTCATAGAATGCTTCTACCTGAAGAAGCAAGGTCATATGAAAGTAAATTCTTTGAAAGTATGTGGGCAATTTTTCATCTGTGTACATAAGGAATCATTATTATAATCATGATTCCATCCCATTAAGAACAGCTGGAATTATATATGTAATTCCGTGCATACCACCCAGAAAATTTACCCATAGCCTCCAGTCACTTCTGTTCCCCAAACTTCCCTCAGGCTAAAATCACTATGAAGAACATCTGGGCTCTGTTCTTTGGGGATTTCTATTTTATTCTATCAATATTTTCGATTGTTTTAACAAATGAAAATTGTAATTAGATATTCCCATATTAGGTATATAGGAACATCCATTGCAGATGATGCTCCCAGGAAAAACTGGTTTGTGAATGTCCTGTACTGGCCATTATTTTAGCTGTCATTTCTGATTCAGTAGCATTTTGCACCTGTCAGTCATAGCTAAATGAAGCACTACATATTGAGGATGCATTTGGTTGCTCTCCCAATGCTTACATGTGGCTGGATTGCACTGGACTCCACAGGGGTGACTTAGAAACTCACAAAATATTTCACTATCCAAATGCTCCCAAATATTTAAAGCAAAAAAAAGACCAAACAAAAACAAACAAACAAAAAAAAAAATCACACAGCTGTATCTGTAAATGTGGAATAGAGTGAGGCTAAAGAGGTTAAAAATTAAGATTATATTAATGATTTTGTATTACTACAAGAATAAATTTATTTTAGAAAATAACAAAGAGAATTGGAAAAATGGAGGATTAGTAAGTAGTCAATAAGAGTTCTTAAACATTCTAAACATTCATATACATGGAAGCATAAATATATTTTCTTTATCTGAGCACCTGTACTATAACTGACCTGTAATTAACTCTGGAGATTGCTTTGCTACTATTATACTAATTTCTTCTGCTACTTGGTTGGAAGGCTCTACCAGACAGAATGCCAGTGGAAGGAGCCCAGTGTCTACCCTTTGCTCGCTCAGAAAAACAGAACTGGGTCTTATTATACATAAGAAAAGGTAAAATTTTAGCTCTTTGAAAAGGAAATTTTTTCTAAAGGGAACAGACATATTGCAGCCAAATGTATGCTAACATTTGCCATTCCCTCAAATTTGAGTAAAATAGCTTCCAGTGTTGGAATTATGATTTAAAAAGACATAGAAGGACCTATTTTGGTCAGTACTCTGTGTTTTCTTGCTTTGTATATTTAAAAATAAAATAATGCCAAAAGCCAGTTCTAATTAATGTCAATGTTTTTATTTCTCAGTTATGCAGAACAGTGTGCTATTCATCTGTGAAGATCTGATTGGAAGTGATTTCTGATTTTACCTGATGCAAAGGAAAAAAAATACATTATTTATTTGCTTTCAGATTACAGCTTTCAGATCAGTTGTTGTTTTGCCTCTTGTTTTCAAATTTTTAAAAATGTACATTTTGAATTTATGATTTAAAAGGATTCAAAAATTTTATTTAGAATTTATCGCAGTTGACCTTGGAACAAAATTTAATCATTTTAAAACTAGACAGTTTGCACTGATAGACATCTATTAAAAAAATTCACTGTTGTCTGGAATAAGATTGTTTGTTTTCAGCCAATAAATGTTGAGTTATACTTGAACCTCAAGGCTCACCTCCAATCTGATATATTATCCAAATTCTCTCAAAGTGCTGCACACTTAAATATAACACGCATACATGTTGGTGTTATGTGGAAAGAGATTATTAATATAGACTTCTATATCTAGTGACATTTTATTTTATATGCATGACTCTAAAATGAATACAGAAAAATACAAAACTATGGAAGTAGATCATAACCATGGCAGTCAAAGCAGAAAATCTTGTAACTATGTTTCGTAAAATTCCCCTGTTCAGCAAAGAGCTTGTGCAAGTGCAGCTCCACATATTCTCTACTTCAGAAAGCAGTTTTTTGTTAAGATCACATGGAATCTTCTGAAATGAACAGTGTATGTGTGTTTGTATACACACATTTGTGGGCTACACAGGTTTTTGTATGAGCTTGGCATATTGCTTGTGGCAAGCTGCTGAAACATGAATAAAGACAGTAGGAAAAAGGCAATGCACATCCTGCTGGTAATCTAGGGAAGGGGTTGCTGCACACTTACCTTGTGCCAGATCTTGTGGTTCACCCAGAAACTCCCAAGATAATTTCTCAGCTCCTAGATTTTCATGTTGAATTATCTGTCTTGTTTGCTAAATGAACCTGCTTCTTATTTTATTTAAACCACATGAGGTAGGTGTATTTGACTTCCTAGTAGGGAATGAAATATTTAAGCAATTTTAGTATGCACAGCTGTGAAAAGGTGAAGTATATTTTGTGAACATAATTCGGGGGTAATTTTAAATGGCATACCTTTTCCTCCAACTCCTTTCCACAGCCTGAAGCTGGAAACATAAAGTGTAGCTCATGTGCTCTTTACAATTTACTCCTGAGAAACACTGACCACAAAAGTCAGTAAACATTCATCATGAGCTTTAGGCTACTTTCCTTGGATATGGCCTCAGGCTAAGCTGAGGGCTAAAAACATTTCATGAGGGGGTTACGGTTTTAAGAAAAATAAATATAGTGCTAGTACAGCATGGTTACTCAGCTTGGTCTCATGCTGTAAAAATTCCTTCTCCCAATAAATAGCAAGATTTTATGTTATCCATCCACCACTTTATAACTGATACTGTGGTTTTAAATCACCAATATGCTAATCAACAGAGCTGTTGTGACCTACTTACCACATATTTCTACCAGAGCTTCCCATAACATGTCACATTGAATCCTCTCTTAGAAGTACAAACCAAATCTACTTCAACCCATTTAGCACAAAGATTCTGGGGAAGGGAAAAAAAAATGTGTGGGGGGGGGAAGAGAAGCACAGCAAAGCAAAAAAAAGCTAGGTCAAGTTCTCTTGTTTATCCTGGCCCTCTGTGACATGAAGCCATGTTTGCCACCATCTACTGTCATAAGTAATGACATGATTTCTCATGAAAAGGGCTAAAAATCGAGAGGACAAAGCCCTTATCTAATACCATTTCCTGTATTGCAGAGCAAACTTGGAAAATTCCTCACAAAATGGTTGGTTGTCTTAGTGCAGTTACTGATTTCTTTCAGCTAAACAATGCTTGTAATAAAAGGATTGATGATTTAAAAACATCATCTTGCAATTTTTGTTTAGTAGAAAAAAAACTATCTAAGGAAGGTCTCTTTTACTTGAATGAAAAAAGTCAGAAAGAATGATGTGAAAATATATCCTTTTAACTTTTCTAGAGATTTTAATAATGTGTCCATAAAGTATTTTATTTGTTCTGGGGGGAGTTTAGCATTGTTTTTTTATTATTAAGTCTAGTATATTTTGCTTTTATAATATATTATTAATATAGGAAAATTATATGCCATGGAATACATTGATCAATAATTATTTTACTGTTAATATTCATTTAGACAGTAACATCAGTACACTGAACTTACATCAGAAGGAAAATGAGCTAAAATAAATTATAAAACCAAGCGTTACATCAGATCACCCATCTGATATTGCTGGGGAGCCTCACATTGTTCTGTTTTAAATCACTACCTAGGATAGTAGAGATGTCTAGGATGAAATACTATTATTCTAGATGAAGTAAAAGAAGAAGTTTCTATCTGTAAGGAAGATCTCCTAGACCATTTTTTCAGGACATGTCTTTAAACCTGCTTCCCTAGACAAATTCTAGCCTAGAGAACTACTCGGTCTCCTTTCCCGAGTTCTGAGTTTCCACTACACTCATATAAGTGCAGAGTAGAATGTACTTAGACAAAATTTTATAGAATTAGAAATGCTATTATTGGGTGAACACTCCAAAAGAATATCTGAAAATACTAATTACAGCTTAAAGCTCACTGTGTCTTGGAAAAGAGAACTACCTGATGCACACTTCCTCTCAAAGTAATTTCTTGTTCTGCTCCTGATGGTCAGCCCCAATGTTGTGGGGTCAAAAACTGTTTTCCACTATAGATATATGACTTCTAGTGAAAAGAGAGTTTTACTTAGGCAGCTAAAAGCAGAACTTGTCTCTCTGTCTCAAATTGAATGCTTCAAACTACACTGCAATAATCACAGATGCTCTGCTCTTGGCACAATGAGAAAAGCTTGATACAGATTCACAAAATAGCTCCATTAAGTAAAGACGCCATCAGTCTTTATTACCACTATTATCATAAAGCAAATTTCACCTAACACAATATCAAATTAAACTTACAAAAAGAATGAGGAGGGAGCTATGAATTAATATAAAATGACTAAGAACGGAGGCCCAGGGAGCTTAAACCCTTATCAACACCAAAGCAAAGACAGGAATCAAAGACGTAGAGCACCATGGTAATTTGTTCCTGTGTTTACTAGAGCAGCAAAAGTAACAGTCTATCATGTCAGCATCTGCTAGTGAGTTTAAATGCCTGTAAGCATAGTTTATAGCTGACATTTGTTCAAAGTAGCTTTTTTCAAGGAGATAGTTTAATACTTTAACTTTGCTCTCCTAGCTCTATTTAATTTCACAGGTTATGTCCAACTTCATCAGACTTCTTTCCCCTCTGCTTTAAAGATAAAACAGTATGGTATATTACTTTCAAAAACTCTAGTTATTTTTACAGTTAAATTAAATTGCTGGAATTTAGAAAGACCAGTTTTTTCACTCCAATGGCCATTATCATGAGATAATGTCCCATGTAGCCTAAAAGGATGTTCCAGGATTTTCTGAACTATGGGATATGGCCTGTCTGTCTTGCCCTATTTTCTGATAAGAAAGTAGCATGTTTTGATGGGGAATGGAAGTTCCTTTGCAAGTAGAGGCAACACAAAATAGTTTGTGAAACATTGCCTTAAAATTGTGTCATTTTCAGTTGCCATTAAAGAACCTCGGTCAATGAACGTAAGTCATTGTTAGATACAAGTCTTCCCTGAAGACTCAGAATACTAAGTAACACCTGTAATTTTTTTTTTAATTCATTTATTTAAAACAGAGAAAAGTAATTAACTTTTTCCCCTGGAAACAAAAAAATCTCACTTACATACTCCAATACCTTGCCTAGGAGCAAACATCAGAGGAAAAAGAAGCCATATTCCACTCAAGTTCTTCCCAGGAATCCTACCTTTCCTTCTTCTGTGTCTCTGAAAGCTGCTATAACAGTAGCATAACCAAAAGAAGCAATCTTGAATATTTTAAATTCTGTTTTCTACTTATAGCCCAATTGATGTGCTAACATCTTGGAAGTGTTAGTCTTCCATCACAGGAAACTTTCAAGAAGAGGAAAAAATATTGTTTGGCCTGAACATCTCAGAATACAGTCCCCTATTCTACATCAGCTCCTGTTTCCAGTTACACCCTGGCTATGTGCTAACCAAGTCACAATGATTTAAACAGGTCTTATTGCTGAATTTCCACTCATGAAAAATAAGGTGAAGCAAATTTTCAAGTGGTGGTAATTAATGGATGAACTTCCATAAGTATAAATAATGCAGAGTTTATTTATGCTGGCTGAGGCTGCAAGGACCTGAGGAACAGCACTTGCTTTGCAGAGTCCAGTAGCTGATTGGAAATTTTCTGACATGAAGTCTTTGGATAAATTCAAACAGGAGGACAGTGAAGAACATACCCGTGGGCTCTATCACACATTTTATATTTTGAATGGTGTACCTAAGCATACCAAAGCTCACACACAGGGTTCTTGAGTCTGTGTATGTGATAGAGTACCATTACTCTCATGGGAAAACAGCTCTAATGATACCTAGATTGCTCAGAGTCTTACTAGACATATGGTATAAAATAATGTCTCTGAGCCTTGGGATATGATTTTACTCATTCCTACCTCCATTACTAAGAATGAACTCTGGCAATCTTCCTTTAAAGATGAACAAATATCACAGGGAATATACTACATGCCAGACAAATAGCCCTAGCTTAAAATCCTGCCAGATGAGTATGTTGCCTTTTATGGATCTGAAACGCATTTTAAACCCACAGCACCATATTACAATCTCATGAAGGTAACCATGGACTGGGACCACATAAGCAGTATTACCACTATGTCTTGTGAACACTAAAGCTGCCAAGACTGAGATAGACAAGTAAAGGATTGCAGAGTCTTAAAATACTATATTGAAAAGCTTTACTGTACTGTCCAAAATTCAGACCTTTAGTAGAAAGAACGATGAGATTAAAGAAAATGATATCAAGATATTTTCCTCAGGTAATAAATTATAAACACAGATGTCTATTTATATAACAAAAATGCTATAGGGATGCAAATCTTGACCTTCACTTGCTTAATTGAATTTGGATATTCCAGTGGCTTATTTTAATTTCCTCCGTTTTTTGAAAATGAAAAAGGAAGATAGAAGGGCAAAGCAAAAACAACCTTTTTCCAAACCTTTTGAAATTATACAGTTTTAGTCACGTCTCTTAAGATAAACTAAACACCTTATGTGGCAGGTGTGAAAGTCTTGATAAGAATTAGTATAGCACCCTGAAGTTTATGAAAATATTTTGTTTACATCCCATAAAAAACTCAGTCCTTATATCTGAACTTCATATTTCGCAACCAAAGAATTAACTTAATAAACTCTGATATAAATAAAGAGGCATCATCAAAGTACCATTTTACAAAGCATCAGCTGGGTCATACTTGGTATGGAGAGCAAGAATACATTTGAAATGTTGGATTATCATAGCCCTAGGACAACCCTGTTATGTGGAGTGCTTTCACTACAGGCAATCTAGCCCAAGAAAGTGAAAACTTCTGTCCTAAATCTGTGGCAGCACCTTTGACAAAGTCAACCCAGAGCTGCAGATCCTGGAAACCTGCCATCCTGGCATTTGGTTAAACCACAACACCTGCAAAACATAACAGGCAAACTCTGTAAAATCTAGATGTGACGGGATACTTTGAGGCTATGATACATTATTAAACCAAACCCTGAACTGTTCTCTGGCCTTTAAATCAAACACCATGGCACGGTGTGTGTTTATGAAACCAAACTCCCTCTCTCCTGCCACAATAATTTCTCATCCACCACAATGCCCAGCACACTCTCTGTTCCCTGGCCTAATGTGATTCCTGAACCTTACCCAGATCCTTATTAGAAACTGCAGTTTTCTTGGACTAAAACCATGTCAGGGATCTTGTCTACATTAAGACAGTCTAAATGATTGCTAAATAATGTCCAAACACATGTCCCAGCCTTGTTTAATTAATATGTATGTGGAAGGTTGTAGCGACAGAGACATCAGGGTTTCCAAAGCCATGAGTCAGAGCTCTGCAGGCTTCCATGCTTCTTGCTATGTGATACCAGGAAATGTGCTACTGGGAAAGTCAAGAGTGTCTGGGTAATCTGAGTGCTAAGCATGCCCCGAGAGCTCAGACTTTTGACTCAGACCATCATGGGATAAAAAGTGACTTATGGACTACCAACCTCGCCTGTGCTACTCACTCCAAGGGGGTCCAAGAGCCCTAGCTTGGCTCTTCTTCTTACCACCTTTTGGCTCCCAGCAGTAGAAATACAAATTCAGTTCACCAGTTGTCAACATATTAGCTTCTACTCTATTTTTTTTAATTTTTTTTTTTGGTCAGAAAATATTACACCAAACCAAACAGCCCACAAACAAAATAATAAAGCAGCATTTCCTTGCATATTCTGCTGCTAGCTCACTTCTTAGGATGAAATATGTTTGTTTCTCCTGATTGAAATTGAATGTGTGAATCATTAATCATGAAAAATAAAACTTTTTCAAAAGACTGATGCAAGTCTGGGAAGCTAGCAAGAACACAGTTTTAAAGAAGGATGCTAATATTAGCCAGATGGCCACAACAAGAAATTTGGACCTGTGTCTGGATGTGAAGAATAGCTTTATTTAAAGCCAGATCTCTTACAAAGAAAGAATGCACCTCTGTTCAGTGATGGATCCAAACTCCACATCCCCCTCAGTGGAATGGGGGGAGAAGCAAAAATGAAACTTCTAGGTTGAGATAACAGTTAAATAATTGAAATGGAAAAAAAATTATATTAACAGTAAAGAGAGATAACATTCAAGAAAAACAACTTATCAAGTGATGCACAATGTAAATGCTCACCACCTGCTGACCAATGGCAAACCTTGGTTGATTTATTACTCATTTCCATGCACCAATGCTTTAAATAAACAACTTCCATTGAGTATAAAATTTTCCTAAGGTTTTGAAGGAGATCACAGCTTTTGGGAAGAAGGTTGGACAGACTGAAGTTCCATGGTACCTGTCAATCAAAGGGGCTGACACCTCTATTTTAGAAACCCTTCAACATTTTCACTGTCCAATTATAACAAGGAACTGAAGCTGTTGTCTGTGAGTGATTTGTGACAAATAACTGCTGTGTTCTTTGGTTGTGACAATTGTTATTTTTAGGGCTAAAGGAAGGAAGAGAAGGCGTTGCAGCTATTTTAAGACAGATTTAGTTTAAACAGTGAAGCTGTAGTTGTATATGGATAATCCGTTCGGCAGGGCTTGGAATAGCAAGATCACATTAACCAGATATTTTTAATTAATGTACTTTAGTACAAAGAGCAGAAATTTACGGACAATCCCCTTCTTTGAAGAATGAATGGGTCATTCAAAGAATGTGTGCATACATTTGCACACAATTTTTTTTAAGATGTTCCCAGAATGACCCAGGATTGCAGCACAGCCTTGAGAAATTTGAAAAATGTGTGTTTTGTTAGCCAAGATTAATAGACTGGTTTGAGATATTTACACCAAAGTACTGTGACACTTGATGTTGAATTTTCCTCCTTTAGGGATGCTAAAAAACAGGAGGAACAGAGGTTGTTTGGGTTTTTTTAATAAAGGAGCTCTTTTACTTTCCTGTATGAGCCCAGCTGCAGAAATTCCTGACTATGATCTGTTACCTCCTGTACTTCTGCCTTTCAAGGAAGAAGATTTTGCAGGAAGAAATGTCAGGTGTTCTAAGGATGATACTTTTTTGATTCCTTTATTCAGGCAAAAAAAATTAAAACCATTACCAGCTTTTGAAATAAACTAAGATGGGAAAACCAAGCAGTCTCTCTGAAAGCAAATAATTACTATTTTTCCTCACTGTACATCATTTGCTCATCTTTGAAAGCAAATAATTCATGGGAACATTATGCAGCTTGATGACAAAATTAATTGGAGGGGTGGGTCAAGAAACTCCTATGGAACTTCAACACACCTGACTTACGAGGGTGTATTGCATACATGTGTTTGTAGCTTAAGGCAGGGAAAAATCACTCCTTTGAGTAAGAGCTGAATTTAATAGGAATTCCTATTTTGCTTTGGGATGACATCTTTCATTGATTTAATCCCTTCCTGTATATACTTGTATCATACGAGGTAGTTGTGGTTTTCATTTTACATTCATGTCTATGGTATGATGAATAGCTATTGTCAGCTTTACTTCACCCTGACCAGTGGTTGCACCAGTGGAGGTAGGCTAGAGTCAAGGAGATGGCCTCAATCTACAATTTTCCTAACCTTATCCCTATCCCCCTTTCCTTAGGGCCTTCCTTTATTTATCTTTTTCTTTCTTTTCTTTTCTTTCTTTCTTTTCTTTCTTTTCTTTCTTTCTTTCTTTCTTTCTTTCTTTCTTTCTTTCTTTCTTTCTTTC
>JAYDZK010000268.1:32032171-32147683 GCA_034509185.1 Euphonia xanthogaster | reverse complement strand
TCTTTCTTTCTTTCTTTCTTTCTTTCTTTCTTTCTTTCTTTCTTTCTTTCTTTCTTTCTTTCTTTCTTTCTTTTTCTCTTTCTTTCTTTCTCTTTTAGTGCCCCATCTATCTTGCAGCTTACTGAGGCTGGAACACTGACTAGAAATGACAGATCACTTCATATGTCACATTATTGTTTGTTGCACTTTTATCACATTTCCAGCATCTTCTTTCAAAATCAGCCCATCTCTGAGGTATATGTTTCTAATTTGTATTACAGAAAAATTCTGCCTCTTTTGTTCACTTGGGTATTTCCCCTTGGTTCAATGGATTATTTACAGTGTAGTGGAATCTAGCACTTCAAGCATTGGCTTCCTATGATTTACTACACATTAGTGTTATTACTGTATTAATAAACTTGTAAAGCCTGGCCTTGAGAGTATTTGATTGAAGCTGATTTTTTCTGGAAGTTCCTGACCAAGAAAGTTACACCTCTTCTCAGAATAAAAGTAGGGATAAATTCACTGCATATAGCTATTGACAATTTTCAATGAGAAACCAGGAATAAAAGCAGAAATATAACATTAAGCATAGACAGGTAGGAGTGGGAAGGAGAGAGAATATTAATTAAGGAACATGACTTGTTAGAGGAAGTATATACTGGGCATTTTAGACTGGAAATTCAGATGGGTAAGGCTTGGACTTGTTTGGTGAGAAGGTTGGGAGGAAATGAACAAGCTATTTAGAGTGGGCTGCACAGGTACGACAACAGTGCTAAGGGCTGCAGCGGAGGAAAGCCTGAGCCCAGTGAACAGCACACTTCTTTTTGTGAAGCTCCGGGTAAAATTTGCTTTCTGGGCTGCATACACACATTGCTGGCTCATATCTAATTTTTGATCCAGAGGTAGACCTAGGTCCTTCTCTGCAGGGGTGCTCTCGATCCATTCACCACCAAGCCTGCATTGAAAATTATGATTGCTACAATCCAGGTGTGTGACCTTCACTTGGCCTTGTTGAACTTCAAGAGGTTCACACTGGCCCACTTCTCAAGCCTGTGAAGGTATCTCTTCCCTCAAGTGTGTGTCAGTTAGGTGAGGTGTGATGCCTCGTGAGATAAAAAAGGGATTCTTCAACTTCAGACTGCTAGAACTCATTAGAGATAGACCTAAAACAGACTTAGTTTAAAGAGCCTACTTGCCATTGTCAGAACTGGGATTGAAAGATGTACCATAAACATAATAAGCAGTTACTTGTATATAGACTGGAAAGATAATATTTTTCTATACACATGTAAACCGTGCCTACGTACTAACCAGTAAGCATCCTTGGCAGACTCAAACAGCCTATGTAAAAATGCTAAATATTAGATGAGAAGCACAAGAATTACTGGGAAATAAAAGAAAGATAAATGGCTAAACGTACCCCCGAGGCCTGCATCATAAGCATCATTATTTTATTGGATAAGTAAAATACCAGACCTTGTTCATTTTGAGCTACCTGACAAACTACCTGCAGTTCTAGTGGATAATCACTGCCTTTAAAACTAATGGTTTTGATACAGATTCTCTCCTGCAGCCAATTGTTACAGAGATTGAAACTGTTAAGCAGCTAGTCACATTTTCTGATTCTGAGGAACTTATTCGCAGCTTTGGCCCAGACATGAGCAAAAACAGGCAAGGAGCTGCTTTAATTTATGCCACTGTCAGACTCCCTCACGGTCTCTCTACCACTGGAGTTCCTCTCTGCCACAACCTTTCAGGCTCTGACTAGGGATTTCCCATGCAAAAATATACATATGTGCAATGCACAGATGGTTTGCATATGCGCAGTAGGCTTAACATAGCTGATTTACTGTGTATGCACAGACCATCTGTGCAGCACATGTGCAGCAGGTCTGATGTGTACTGGACACATTGGACTTACTGTGCATGTGCTACACAGTTAATCTGCACACACACAGTAGCCACAGCTCTGACTGAGTTGCCAGACATCCAGATGGCCAGAGTCCTTAAATCCCTTCCAGAGAAAAAATGAAGATGGAATAAGGATGTTTGGTTTTGTTTGGGTTTTTTCTTGGTGTATAACATAGCTTATCCTTTATCCTCAAATGTAGGAACATACTAAAGTGGATACACCTCCTCATCACACTTTAGTCTAAAAACAGAGACAGAGAGTAATTTGCTTTGGTCATGCATGTCCAAAAACAACTATAGAAAACAAAACAGAGCTGTGATAAAGATTCTTCTCTGTAAACTTTTACAGAACAAGCAAATCCATAACAAGTGAACTACACAGGCTTCTCCTAAAGAGGACTGGCAGCCACGTCAGATTTTCTGACTACAAAAAGCTTTTCAATCTGGAAATATTTAAATGATTCAGCTTAATGCTCAGAAAACTCAGCAACCCAGATCAATCACAAGTCACAGTCTCAGGAAGAGTTAGTTGTTTTGGGCCTTGCCTTTTGGGTGGTTGAGATTCAGTGTCTTAGAGTGCACACGCTGTTTGCTTTCCCATCATTAAGACTGTGAGCTAATAACACTGTCACAAATGTTTTTGACAAATTCCCCATCAATAACTCTTCCCTAAAACTAAGATGCACTTAAAGATGAAAATAACTTATTAGACCCACCAGTATTTTGATAATTGCTAAGCACACTGGCAGTTCCAATGTATGGAGAATTTATCTATATTTACGTACTGGGGAGAAGTCTGAAAACACTCTGCATCTGTGGCTGGCATCCAGCTTTTTTTTTGCATGACCTGACAATGCACGCAGGAGTCTGCTCTGTTTCTTCTGCACTCTGGGGAAAAGCCTCTCTTGCCTTCATTTGCATGCTCAGGCTGACAAACTCTTAAAAGTGGCAGCATAGAGGTGTTCTTCCTAAACATGATCTTCAGCAGAAAATTCTGCTTACAAACACCAGGCCCAAATCATCTTCTCCAGAAAAAAAACATAAATTAAGGGACCACTGAAAAATAAGACATGAAACAGAAGTCTGAGGCATTCAAATTTGCATTCATATTATGTGACCCAAAACTACAAGAACATACAGCCTTTAGATAAACAAAATATCACATTGTTTTTTCTCTCACCGCATGCTTCTCCCTTGCAGACATCATCAAGCTCTGCTAGCTGTGTTTTCAAGAGGAAAATATACTAGGTGCCTTTCCCATAGGCACCAAATTGTGAGTTGCACCAAGGCCTTCTCTACTCCATTCTGAACCAGTGCCATCCACACAGACCTTCCCAGCCTAACCCTGAGCCTCCTAAGTTTGCCAGACCATCTCCAGGAACCCAAAAAGGACAGAATGCCTGAATGAGGCCTGATGAGTGCTGAACAGAGGGGATTACCCTTGAACCTTCTGGCAATAAGAGAAAATAGGAAAAGACCTGTCAGAGCAAGCTCTCGTGTGGCACTGGCCTGGGCAGCGCTGTGGTCCCAGGCTCCTATTCTTGCCATAGGCTTTGTAGCCACCAATATGGAAGGAGCCTGGGTGGGCACCCGGGGGTTTCATCACCCATGTGGCCACATCATGGCAGAGTTCAGCACCCTGGGATTCACTTAAACAATCCCTGAGATGACAGGTAAACCAGGAATAATGAAGGATGGGGCAGGGGCAGAGTGGGGAGAGAACAGCTGGGGGATCAGTGCACATCTGCTGCTTCCACTTAACAAACTGTAAGTTTAACACTTACAAGTTGCAAGGAGCCAAACATTCCATCACAAACAGCTGCTCTGCAGGTACTCAGCACTACATTCACCTCTGTATCATTGTGAATGGGAAGGACTCAGCTCCAGCACTGCACATCTGTGGATGTCCCAAGATGAAGACCGAGGTCACCCTGAGTACTATTTCTCCAGCCCTTCTTACAGGTGAGACAAGCACACCTTACTCATGGGGGCACAAAACCTGTTCAGAAAAAAATCTGTCCACTGCTGCCTCAGCACTGTTCCTATAGAGCACAGCATCATTCACCTCATCTGCGAATACAGATAGGATAAAATTTCTTTTGCAGATTAAAAAAACAAGTTATAAAAATTTATTGCACCACAAAGGACTGAATATCCAGTCTAATAACCAAAGCTTCAGTTGCCTTTGTACCTCCCCTGCAACAGCAACTTTTAACAAATATTTTTCCATTCTAACTTTGTGTTCTCCTGTAATCTTTCTAACTCACTTCGATCTTCATGTAAGTTTAGTTAAAATACTTCCCATTAACCAGAGGCATTTCAAAATGAAGAGAAGGGCATTGAAGCCCTGACAAGGAAGATGCCTGCTCGGGGTTGGACTGAGAGGAGCCTCAGACAATCAAGGTCCCCGCAACTCCTCCTCAGCAGGAAAACAGGAACGGAAAACAAGGTGTAAAAGCTCACGAATTGAGATAACGACGCGTGAAACGGATTCGCCTGGAGGAAATTAGTGACATTTACTGCTATTTATTCAGATAGTGAAAAAATTAAACCCCAATACCACCCACCCACCGCTCCCCTTTCGCAGTCGGAGCGGCCTCCCATGGGTGCCGGCTCCTGCCCGGAACCGCGCTCAGGAACGCCTGGACCTGCTCTGCCCAAGCTCCCGACGCTGCAGCTCCTCGGCACAGCCCGTTCCAGCCTGGGCCCGCTCTGCCCAAGCTCCCGACGCTGCAGCTCCTCGGCACACCGCGTTCCAGCTCGGCACCGACGCACAGGGCCTACCAGGGCACACCTGTCCGCAAAGGACACGGCGGGACTCTGTGTCGGTCCCAGGAATTTGCCTTCCTCCTCCCTGAAGTTTGGCACACGCAGCCTTTCCCTCGTTAACCAGGGAAAACCAGGGGGTTAATCAGCACCCGAACGCTGCCGGCCGTAGGTTGGGGCCAGCCGCCGGTCGGTCCGTGCTGCAGCGCTGCCGCAGTGCCTGCGGGGCTCCGCTGGGGCTGGGCGTGGGGCTACCACGGAACTGGCTCAGTCAGCCCCAGTTTGTCCTCACAAAGACCTGCTTCTTCTCCACGCAGACACACAGCACAGCCCTTTCCAGTCCAATGGTGCCTGAGCACGGGGCTTTTGTCTAATGGGTTGAGTCTGACTGCAGTGCTGGCCACAGAGCTGAGAGAGGCTCCTGCCTTGGTGCACCTGCAAGAGCTGCCCGCTCCAATTCCCACCCTGTTCCCTAGCAATCTGGGATGTATCCTTTTGGCATCACCACTTAGCCAGAGAGGAGCCGCAACCTCCCCAGGGGCACAGTAGAGTCCCAGCACTGGCCACAATCAGGTTTGTGGTTGGCTGGGTGCTGGCTAGTCTCTTCTGGCTGCCTCTCCCGCACAAGGGCTGGATGAGATCACCTTCCAAGGTCCTTTCCCACCTGGGCTGTTGCAGGATTCTCTGGTGATTCCATTTTCAGACTGGGAATAATGGTTCTTTCTCCTTAGCTCTCAGTGGTCTGGGGACTTGCCTGTGGAAATGAGCCCCTGCCTGTGGCAAGAGAGGATGCAGGGCAGATGTGTTTCTGGGCCCACCTTGGGCAGATGCCACCTATGTGCACTGAAAAGGGGGACACTGAGATGGGCTTTGTCCTTGAGGCCAGCATGAGCCATGGGGTGAGAGTGTGTGAGGCAGGGCTGGAAAGCTTTCGCAGTGTTTTGCTCTGGTTAGGTGAAACAGTTGGAGATGTCAGCCTGGCTCATGCTGTTACCTCACTGCTCTCCCCTCACCCTCATCCTGCCATGTTTTGACTGAGGCACAGACATGAGACAGTGAAGCCAGTGGTGCACACCCACCCACCCTGCTGCAAAGGAAGAACAGAAAAAGAGCTCTTCAGGTATCTGTCTTTAATCAAGATGTGTTTCAGGTATTAAAGAAGCTTTGTAGAGAGAATGTCGGATTCCAAAACTGAAGGCAGGATCCCGGGCCTTGGTCACTGACAACTGGAAGAGGAAATTGGGAAGAAAAGAGGTGAAGATGGTGCCTCATACTCCAGAGCTGTCCTCAAGTGAAGGTTGTGCAGCATAACACATTGGTGGGCTTACTGCCTTACCTTTCCCAGGCTGTATTCTGCTGGACCTGGAAACGATCCCTTCCCAGGGAGTTTGGTTTTCTGTCCCATTGAGAACTTGGGAGCCCTGGTTTTGTAGACGTCTAGATCCACCTTGGCAAATGCCGCAGGACCTGGTGTCTGCAAGAGAAGCAATGGGGTTGGTGGGTACAAGAGGCAGTGTGGATTCTTGCTGGGTGTCCATGAGTACTGTGCTGCTTTAGGTGGCTGGCCAGAGGAGCAGTGTGGGAGGCCTGGAGCCTTGGGAATGAGGGCTCCTTGGGAAGAGAGGTAGATTTCCCAGACGACAAGGGAGATTATTGCCGTTAGTGCCAGTCAGCTGTACCGTGCCAAAGCTGCTGGTGTTGGTGTTACTGGTAATAGCGGAGCCAGAGGCCCTGTGGCTTCTTGGGTTTGCTGCAGTTGCAGGGAAGCGTGTGTTATGTGCGGATACAGCAGGCACTGGGGCCCTTCTGCCCTAGGCAGAGCACACAACTTCTGCTGCTGCTGTGAGAGAACAGAGAAGCACAGCTCACCTTTGCCACATCTTGAAAACAGCTCTGGTATTTACTCTTCCCCGTCATGGAGTAGCATGGTTCAGCATGAGTGTATGCTGTCTGGGGTCCCAGAATCCTGGGCAAGGTGTAGGTTCCAGGACCTGGAAATGGAATAGGAAGACAGCATAGGTCAGTCCTGTTGGAAAGGGTGCAGTACCTGCACGGAAGAGAGTCAGACTGCCAAGCTGGCTCTGAGGAGCAGGAATGGTATCCTGCCCCTCATCCCAATTCCTCTGGCTGTTTTTGGATGTGGTGTGCCTTGGCTGTTTGAAACCAGAGCTGCCAGTTCTTCTGTGAGATGGGAGACGTTTGTGCTGTGGGACAGCTAAAAGCTTGTTGAGCACATGCTGTGTCTTGCTGCCTAGGCTTTTTGCTAGGCCTGTTGAAGAAGCTGCAGATGCTCCCTGGAGGACACGCAGGCTGTAAGAGTGTCTGTTTCCCCAAGTTCCTTACCTGGTGTTCGGAAACCTTTTAAGTCCTTGGGTCGGGATGCCAGGCTATTCGCCGGTGCGGTATAGAAGACGTGTTTGTTGGCCCGATCTGTGGTGTAGTCACCTGGGACAGAGAAGGAGACAAGAAAAGAAGTGAAGCTGGGAACCTAACTGCAAGCCAAAGAGGAGAAGTCAGGAGGAGGTGGTTAGTCTTGCTTGTTTTCTGTCTGGAACTCTCTGAAGCCCATTCAGGGCATGAGCAGAGGGCTTTGTGCCCCAGTGGCACAGGGCAACAGTAATGCATGCTTGTCTGGCCTGGATGAAGGGCTTCAGAAATGCTACTCACTGGGTCCAGGGGTGACCTCAATCTTGCTCTTGCCACGTCCCACCATATGTGCTGATGGTGACACATACTTCCCAGTCTTGGTGATGGATGGATGGATGAAGTATCGAGGACCTGGTGAGCAGTTTTCTGTGGAGGGAGCTTTGGTCCCTCGAAATGAGTATGCAGGGGCTCTGTCTCTGGTGGGATCATGAGCCATATGACCTGGGAAGAAAAGCCTGTGAAAGGACCTGTGCCTGCAACTGTGTGGTGAAAGGAGTTTTCTAAGCGGAAGCAAGCGCTGTGCTGTGCCTCCCACTGCCACTACCTCCCCTGGATAGTTGGTTTACCTGTAGTCCCAGGGAGCCAGTACTTGGGACCTGGGGTGCTGAATTCTGCAAGGATTGGGCCCCGTCGGGGATGAGGTCTCCAGTTGCCTACCCAGGGTCCCTCCATGCTGGTGGCCAGAGAAACTACAGGAAAAACAGGAGAGCTACCAAAGGGCTTCTCTGACACAGTGCTGGTACAAAGCTTTCCTGTAGCCCAGAGCAGGAAGAAAGCAAAACTAGCATCACGAGAGAAAGTAAAGGAAAGTGAAGAGCGACAAGGAGTAGCAGATGGAAGAGAAGGAGGAATGGAGAGAAGCAGCAAGTTAGAAGCAAAGATGCAGCAATAACTCCCTGCTGTGCTCTCAGGCAATGATTTTTTGCCAGGCCAGCAGCAGTGGAGAAGCGCAGC
Organism: Euphonia xanthogaster; assembly: GCA_034509185.1. Lineage (NCBI taxonomy): Eukaryota > Metazoa > Chordata > Aves > Passeriformes > Fringillidae > Euphonia > Euphonia xanthogaster. The sequence goes on along the minus strand of JAYDZK010000268.1, from coordinate 32,139,643 downwards.
GCTGGCCTGGCTGGCTGGTAGCCTCCGGCGCGTCTACACGCGAACTTGTTCCGTTGGAGTGTGGCGCTGACTGGGTGAGGTGCAGGGAGGAACACCAGCCTCTCAGTGACATCATAATCCATTGCTAGGTGGATCCATCATCATTGATGTCCATCACCAGGTGACATCCCAGAGGGCCATTCTCACCCAGTGATGAGCAAAGCCCAGTGTGATATTGAGACCCTTAAACTGTTCGTTCTGCAGCGCTGCTGTATTGGCTGCAGGGCTCCTCTGGGGCTGGGCATGGGCCTGCCATGGACCTGGCTCAGTCTGGTGTGGGGCAGCCCCAGTTTGTCCTCAGACAGACCTGCTTTTGTCCCCACGTTCCCAGAGACCCAGCACAGCCCTTTCTAGTCCAGTGGTGCCTGAGCGCAGAGCATTTGTCTAATGAGTTGTGTCTGCCTGAGCTGCTTGCTGCAGAGCTGAGAGCTGACAGAGGCTTTTGCCTCAAAGCGTATTTGAGTGCTGCCCACTCTAATTCTCACCCTGTGTCCTAGAAACTAGGGTAAAATCTTTTTGACATCACCTCTTAGCCAGAGGGGAAAAAACAACCTCCCCAAGAACCAGAAGAATTAAAGAGGCTCTTTCTCAAGCTTTGCCCTTGTCTTGCTTTGGACCTTCCATTAACTCCTGGTCTGGGGGGAAAGGAGTGAGTAAGCAGCTGACGTGGTTTAGCTTCAGTCCAGGCTCAACAACTGAGCTTCTAATCTTATTTAGCAACAATGTAAGAATGCCCTTCTTTGGGGGTGAAAAAATTTTGTGAGTTAGCTGTAACTGCCACTTCCTCCACCTGCAGTCATTTTCAATGGGAGATCCCCTGAAATGAGCTGGGAAGTTGGTAGTGTTCAATGCCCCACTTGTGCTTTGTATCTTTTGATGCTTTTCCAAGGTCTCTGTGCTCTGAGCTTACTATTAGAGGGGAGGGAGAGAGCAAAGCTATCAATAATATCAGTTGTCCTGGCCTCTCCATTTGAGGGCCCCCAGTTTCTGCATCACTCCTCAGATGCTACTGATATCTTCAAGTTTTCTCCCTTTAATGCCCACTTCTCCAGGTTATTCTGGGAGTTCATGGTCAACAGGATTTTCCTGAAGCAATGTTGATCCTTCGGGAACATACTAATTTTTTCAAGGTTTCCCTGGAAGGGTAGGACAAAGTGTCATTATTCTGATTTTGCCAGTAGTGTGTGAATCTCTAGGCCTGCACTGTGAGCTCTCCCGCTAGGTTTTTCCTTCCCCAGATTTCCTGACTGCCAGTAATACCACTCATTACCCATGCTTTGTTTAGTGACCCTTGAAGCTTCTCAGTCTCCAAGTTTTTGTGGTTTGAGACCCTTATGGATTTTCTTCCACTGCTGTGCTACATGGACTGTGGTTAATATAGCATCAGTTAGGAAATACATTCTGAAGCATGTGAATTGTGATTTGAATGGAAATGCTGTGGGTGAGGTAAAATAGTGGAGTGGCAAACCAGTTTAGAAGATGCAAGAATCCTTTAACACAAGCTGATTTGTGTAGTGAAGGGCATTTAAACTTCAAAGGCACACACAGATAGAATTTTCTCCCACTGGTCAAGTACTCGTGCAGTATAACCCACAGTTTTCATAACACTTGCAGTCTTAGATACACTAACAAAATTGTATATGAGCTTGCTCTCTTACCGTAGGTGAAGTAGATATTGAGAAGACTGGCAGGAGTTAATACTTTACCAGTGTAGCTGGCTACATTTCTTTTTGGATTTTTTAGAAATGCCAGCATTAGTTGATGAGTCCCAGTTCTTGTGTTCTTGGTGGCATTCACCTGAATCTTCTGCATCCATTTTTTTTTCCTTCTGCTTTCCTCTGTGTCCTGTATCAGTTTTGTTTAGATGATGCTTTGGAGCCTACTGATGGCTGCTCCTCCAGACTTGGGGCGTAGTTTTCACTCTGGAGACTTAAAAAAAAGCTATTCCAGTAAATAGCCTTCTTGGATGATGGTATTTTAACTGTGAAGCCTACTGATAACAGCTACAGATAAAGGATTTTCAGTGGGTTGGAGGTGTTAAAGTTGGAGCCCAGTGATAACAGCCCCCCAGAAGCATCCCACAGAAGGAGGCATTTGCCCTGGAGCATACTGATAGCAATCCCTGAACCATCCCTTGTGGAGAACATTTAAAAAATGAAGAGGACAGCCCTCAGCCCAAAGGCTGTTTCCCAGAGCTGCCATCAATATGCTCCAGAGCCTAGAATGAATGAAAGCTAGAAATTTATTCACATAGTCTGTGAATAGCAATAGGCAATGACTTGCAAAACAGGATAATTTACTGGTATTGAAACTGGCAGTGGGCGTAACGTATCTGGCACATTTTTAATATACTTAGCATATTTTATTTCAAACTTTTTAAAAGGATATGCTGTAACTGATCTGTGTTTAGTGAGAATATGGAAGAATGTTGCTGGAAGTTGTAGCCTGTATCAATGCAAAAGGATGACAGAATTAAAAGAGACCTATTAAAACGATTAAACACTTCAGTAGTAATTACTGTGTATGATATATTATTTACAAATAACTGGATACCTATACATTTTCACTGCATGTTACAAGATATTTGTACAGTGCTCTTTAGGAAGTGACACAGTTGGCTTAATTAAAACAAAAATTAGTATAACAGATTTTTTACCTGTATGCTTCAGAGATAATTTCAGTGATGTGGAGAATCCCTGCTGTACCCACAGCACCCAGCACAATACATGCTGATGCAGTCAAATATCAAATTGTATGAGCGTTAGTGTATACCACACATGAAGCCTTCTTTTGAAAAATAAAAGGAAAAAAATGCTAAAAATGTCAGCAATTAAGTTTGATCTGGTTTCAACTTTTGATTTTGAAAGAGATGGAGGCTTAAATATCTATAAATTTGAGGGCTTTCATGTCTGTGCAGTTTCCATTCTGATTCAGTTAAGGAGAGAATTTGAGTCGTTACCTCTCATCAGCAAGGTCATCTTAACAATTAATGAAAATGCTTAGATAAATTTGTCTAGTTTTCTTTTTTCTGTTCCACTCCACTGTGGACATTTAACAGTAGTGGTCCAATGCCAGTAAAAAGGGATTGGATATAATCCCTGGGGTTATTGATGCGGACTATCAAGGAGTTGTTAAAATTATGGTTAGAACATTTTTCCCTCCTGTATCTGTTCCCAAAGGTTCATGAATTGCTCAGCTTGTTCCTTTTGAGTCTTGTGTCCCCTGTACAGGCGGCAAGGAACGGGGAACAGGAAGCTTTGGTTCCACAGATAACCCAGAAGTATATTGGGCCATGGACATCACAAGAGGTAAACCAGACAAACAGGTAACCCTGACACATCCTAATGGTGATTTTATTACTGAAAAACTCACAATTGACACTGGAGCAGATGTAACCGCCATTTCAAACACAATATGGCCTAAAGATTGGGCATTGGTCAACCCTACTTTAGGCTTTGCAGGTATTGGAGGGACTCAGGCAACTCAAATGAGCAAAGATGTAATTGCCTTTACTTTCCCAGATGGAGTAAATGCATCTACAAGGCCTTATGTCGTGCAAAAGCTCCTCAATCTGCAAAAAATCCTCACCAGTCCAATGCCAAGAAATAGTACTCAAAAGTTTAATCACATGGAAGTGGCAAGTACCCACCATGAGCGTTCTTTTGGTTCAGAGAACACAGACTAGAGTTATCAGACCCTGCTGTACCTCTGTTTTTAAGAAGAATGTTAAGCATTTTCATTGACATCAATTCCACTAGTGTGTTTGGTGTCAACTGTGTAAATGCCCTTAGAGGTCCTGAGGCTGTTTCTACAAGCCCTTCAAAACTGTAGAACTGCTGCTTCCATCTTGGGACTCATATGTGGAACACTTGCTGGACCAAACAGTATGACAGATGCTTTTTGACATCAAAATGAAAAATAAAAGAGAAACATAAAGGCCAAATCATTAATTACATTTTTTCCTTAGAATATTAGATGAAAACTATATGTTCATAGGAGAAATTAATTTCATTTACAGCTCTAGTAATTATATAAATGCCATGTATTTAATAAATCCAAAACAAAGCTTTAAAACAAAAATTTGAGATCACACAGGCATCAAAATCTATGATATCACATAACTTATGGTTTATACAATCAGGAACTGGCTTGTAAAGCTCTAATCCTCCAAGAGAGGTCATGGTATATGTGGGATAACTATGAGAACCAGCATGGGATGGGAGAATGTGTTCTTTAGCAGGGCTGTGTTTCTGTGTTTCTAGCCACCCTGCACAGGTGGCTAGCCCGGAGAAAGGTGTAACTCTGGCCCCTTCCTCTCAACCCTTTATTGAGCTGAACGGAGTTGCTCACTCAGGAAAGAAATGCATGCCAAGTACAGCTTGGCTCCAGTTTACCCCAGAGTAAGGGGGTAATCCAAGACAGATTAGGAGTCTCACTGTGCAGCATCTTCATCTGGGCTTCTAGCTAGTTTATACCAAAGAAATCATTACATTAATTTTACATCAGTTATCATTTTAACTTTAATTCCTCAGTTACCTTAGTGGAATTTTTTTTTATTTTCATGTAGGATAGCACAGGCTTGAAATTAAGTCTGTGATAAGTAATTTGGGTTTTTTTAATAATCATAGATTTATTTATGAACTTTTCAAATAAAAAGCAGAAAATTAATAATATCTTATAAAGTAAAGAATATTATCTAAGGAAAAAAATAGTTTGCAAGGAGAGTATTACCTCCTATTTTTGGAATTTCTGTAAGATTCCTGTCTCGGCTGTATTTCAAGAATCTGTCTATAGGTTGCATTCCTGAGCCTATCAGCCTTACAGATCGGTTAATAAAAGTCAATCAGTGATTGTTTAACTTGCTTGCTACTGCCTGAAGCAGAATTACAAAAGCTAAATGTGTTCAAAACTCCACCAGGAGTTTCTGTCATCTTAAAACTCCAAGTGTATGACCTCATGGCAACTAAAAAATAAATATTCCACAACAGCTTGAAGAAACTTGCAGTTACTATGCATTCATGTCAACAAAATAAGAAATCATGCTTGAGGAATAGCAATGTTTTCACTTTGTGCTCTTAGAATGATTCATTTAGAAATGGAAACTAATGGCAAAAGGATGATGAATATGAAGCAACTGACAAGTAGAAACTAATGCAATTAATTAGAAAATAGTAATTTGATTGCTAACTGAGAAGGTTTATAAGCAACATAGAATTGCCATGTGCATTAATCAGGCTCGTTGCAGTTGTAATTAACTCACATATTCTGAATATCCTGACTGATTTACCATGAATTTCTACGTAGTCCTGACGTTGAACTTTCATTAGTGTTCATTCTTCTGCATACTCAGCTAGGGTATATTTTGTTTCATGAAGATGACTTTCAAATGCAGTAAAGTAATTTGTTAATGCAAATTGTTTTTCTTTCATGAAGTCACACACAATTTTTGTTAAATGTGAGGAGAAACACTCTAAGTAATTGCTATAGAAACAAATCTGCAATCAGCTTTCATTAATTTTTAAATGAATTGGGGGTGTGAGTCTTATTATAAAACAGTATTATATCTTATTCCATTGCTCTAATTTGTAACTTTGACCTGAGAATTAGTGAGAATATTTTACTCATGTAATGGGAATTGGAGTTAAGAAATAAAGTGATTTCTTTTTAGTTCAATCAGGAATTTTAGTTCAACTATTTTAGCAACAGTATTTTCATATGCATTTTCTTTCCAAAATAATAGCACTTCGTCTCACCAACACTTGTTCTAGAATCTTTAAGATTATATAAATATAGCTTTAAGATGTAAAAATTTGGAAGAAATTCTGTATCTTGGTTGCACAACCAGGAAGATATGTGCCATTTTCCTCAAAGTCTAACAAAATTAGATGCTGACCTTAAAACCACATCACATGCTGTTCCTATTTTTCAAAGCTCATGATGGATCATGTTCTTGAGTTTAAAGGACATAAATGTGAGAACAGCTCAGGTTTTAGAAGAGGCATGGATCTGAACTTAGAGAAATACTGAAGAAGTCTGTGTTGCTTTTAATGAGCATGGATTATTTAAATATATTTAAATTTTAAAAGTTAGAGTTTAATATTAGAAAAGTGAGACTTGAATACTCACACTGCTGTGAAATTCTGCAAAACGAGGAGTCAGACTTGGGCTCTAATCATCAATTTCTCATTGATAGGCATAGTGATTTCCAGTCAATGTGGATTTATTTATACTTATAGTTTAATTTCAGAATGCATAGTACAATGCAAAAGGAGATTGGAATATCAGTTGGTATCAGTGCAGGTTTGTTTGTTTGTTTGGTTTGGTTTTTTTTTTAATATTTGACTAGTTATGAGTAGGATTTTTGAAAAAATCCTTACTGTAAGCATCTCAGTAAGCAAAGCTCATGAAGGCTATCAAGAAATAGCCTTATACTTCAATAGAAATATTTTCATTTGGTATGGCAATCAGTCTAAGTCCTCTGAAGACCTCAGAATCAGAAATATTTTCATTGGTATGGCAATCAGCCTAGGTCCTCTGAAGGCCTCAGAATCAGTTCTGCTAGTTTTCCTCTTTCCTCTGGTTCATTTCTCAGGAACTTCAAGGGAGTATAACCCAAATTGGTGCTACTGGTTCATTTTCCTCTCAAGCTTTCAAAGGAAAGTGTTGAAATAGATCAGGCCACATGCAGTCTTGTTTTATACAGTTACCAGACTTGTACCATTAGAAAATGTGGTGCATTTATTTTAAAGCATCCTTTCCACTGCAGTTGTGCGGAACAATGATCTGCTGAATTTAATTCACAGATCAAAGAGGGAGGAAATTAACCAACACAGTAAATTGATTATTTCATGGGTGACATAACCAAGGCAATGATTTATCTTAATAAAGAGCAACATCCCTCTAGTCCTTAACTGAATTCCAGCCAATGCAATAATACTCAGTTGTTAATGACTTTGATGTTGATGTGGAAAAGTGAATGACTGTATAATCACTGAAATGAGACCTCATCACAGTTGGAAATGTTTAAGCCAAATCATTTTGGACTGTGAAAAGAGCCCTGAGTGGTATAGATTGGCTGGGTCCCAGATTTTCAGCCTTAACTAAACAGGGCCTGAAAACTTTATCATTCTGCCATGCCTCAGGCTGGTCTGCACTTCTGACAGCCCCAGAGAATTGCAGTTTAATGTATATGTGTGGACTCACTGCAGAAAAAGAATTCAGGATGTGCAGAACGCCATGGAGGTACACGAAACCCACCTCACACAGGTAACGAACTCGAACTTTGACTCCCAAGCAAGTCCAATGGCCAAAACTGGCAAAGAGGGGCAACCACGATGTGCTGGTGACTCTGAACAGGCTGCAGGCTTGGGGTGGGGCAGTTCAGGCACTGAACCCCAGGGAGTGTTGGTGGTGGCTCCCGGCGGAGGCACAGCCCGGCACAGGGGCTGCGCGCGGGGCCGTGCCACACTCGGGAATGCTCCGGACAGCGCACGGTGCTGGGATCCACCCTGGGGGGGCTGGCTGCACCTGCCACACAGCACCCGCAATAAATACCTCTATCAGCAGCTATCTTTAGGAGAGGGAACAGAAGAAAGGAAACAGAAGTCAAATAGGAAAAATTGTACTGGGAGCTTATGTTTATATCCCACATCACTAAATATGGCTTAGGAGGCTGAAATGCATCATTAGTCATTTGTAGCAGCCTTCACCTCCCCCTTTACCCTTCCCTACAAACTCTTAAAATAACAAACCAGGCTAAAATCAGAGCTGCTTTATAGTACATTAGTTCCATCATCAATGTCTCGGTGCTGATTGAAGATCTCACATCAGTAGGAGGGATACCCTTTACATCAAGCTTCCCTGATGATGATGCTCAGGTCTTGGATCCAAGGGGGAAGTCAGGTCATTTTTTTTCTGCTCAGGTTTCCTTCACAACCACTCAATTCCCAGAGAAGGATTCCTAGCATTGACATTACCCCATCCATGCCTTGTTAACTTTTCTTTTTAAAAAAAAAAGGACAGGAAGAACACTTTGCATCCTCCTAGCCTGGCTTTGCCCCATGGACACTGTGAGAAATCAAGAGGAGATGAGGGAGGAAGATGATGGCAATTTACAAAGTGTGCAAGTCCAGCTTTTCTAACCTCAGCAGAGAGGCAGAGGCAGCTGCAGGTAGGTTTGGAGGAATTTCAAGAACTCACCCTATTTGAATACCACACAGCCTCCAGGCTCCAGAAACATGATACTCTGATGCTGATCATTTAAGGGAAAAAAGGGCTAAGGATTATTAAACTGCTCATCCAGACCTGCAGCTGGGGGTGACTCAGAGTGCAGAGTTGGAAAAATGCCCATGTGGCAAGATTAGAAACTCATTTGTGTAGTTTATGTGGCCTTGCCAGGAGCCTCCGTTTTTTCCAAACCTTCAGTTTATTAACTTTAAAAGCACTCCTTTCCTGTTGGGGATCTGGCATGGCTGCAGCCCGGCAGCTCTTTCTCCTTTTGCATTAACAACACTTAAAGGCTTTCTTTCCTTTTCAAAATGGACTGTGTGAGATCATCTGGAATTTTCAAAAGTGCTCACTCTTTCTTTTCATTTCTTTCTTTGTCCCAGGGTTCAATGTAAATCCAAGTGCTTTTAAACTAACTGTATTCATCCAGCCAGCACTTTCAGGAGTATATGTTATGAAAGCAGGAAAAGAAAAGGCCTTCTTGTCATCAAAACCATAATAATTATGTGTCAAATGTAATTACTGCTCTGTGGGTAATACATCTAATACTCGGTGACAGAGTAAGCAGCCTGCAGAAGTAGAAAGTAACTGGTGGCAGGATCAAATTTGATATAAAATTAACCATCATGCTTAAATACTCCATCTCATAAAGTTCTAACAAAAATGCAAAGGCAAGGAAAAAAGGGTTTTTTCTTCATCTAAAATTGTTAATGTGCAAAAGCTCAGTTCTCTCCACCTCCATACAATGAATCACAGCTCTTTTAAAATAAGAAACACTGCTATAAATGTGTACATTACAAGGATCACACTCTTGTGAAGGAGTTCATCTAACAGGAAGGAATTAAGTGTGGGAGTTCTCTGCTCTTAACCCATTATGCTTCCTCATTATTACCTTCACACTGCACGCTTGATTCACTCGCTAAGAAACAGGCTTTCTACATTTCCCTACCTTCTTTAAAATACACCAACTAATGAGCAGCTGGTGAAACTGACATGTGCCTGTGAATTTGAAGACTACTGAAATGTGTAGTCATATTCTGAAGGAGCAAAAAAGTGCTATGTCAGGAAACAGTATTCTAAATATGACAGCATGTGTAGAAACTTGTCCAGTTTAAAAAATACATGTCCTCTCCTCCCTAACACTCTTCTAAGCAGGCTTAACAAAATCTAACGTATTCAAAAAACACTTCAAAACATCGTGATTTGCTAATGTGAGTCTAGATCCTGAAAATAATCTTCAATAACTGTGTTTAGCAGTTATGAGTAAAATTAATTCATGTAATTGTTACCTAAAGGCGTAAGTTTTTTGTAGGATTGGTATTTTTGACTGAAGCTAACATTATGTATGCATGTGTCTTTACCAATTTGTGTAGGACTACATAATAGTGAAGTTAAGAATAAGAATAGATGAAGTGGCTGTACATTCTAGTCCTCAGTTTTACATGCTCCTGCATGATAATCAGAAAAAGAGGATTTCTGTACATTTTCATTTCAGCTTCATTAACATCCTTTGATTTTCTTTAAATTTGCTTTGTCTTTCTATTTCAGGAATATTATGTTTCATAGCAGGCATACTTAATGAAATAATAATAACATTAGAGATCTTTGAAAAGTTTGAAAGATTTTCAACATGTCTTTGCTTCAGAATTAATTTTTTCAATCTAAATTTTCTTTGAAATTTTGTAGCTTGAAATACTCGTCAAGTAACTATTAGTGGTTCATTATATAGGGAAAATTCATGCATATAATTTATTATATTGGAAGCCTGATTATAAAGATCACAGTCATCCAATTAAACAGCAGTGTTCAGTCACAGAATTAAAATCAGGTTTTTAAAAATGTAGCACTTAAAAAGGTACTCCCAAATAAGGAACTGACCAATATTTGTTGATTTTTAAATTGCAGGCTTGGGGGAAAAGAAACCCTGGAAAATGCTGGACAAAACACTAGCTTTTAAAGATTCAGTATGAGATCTTTATTCTTTTCTCTCTGGGCCTATTTGCCTCCTTCCACATATCAAAAACAAAGCCCAGAGGGTTTTTTTTGTGGTTTTCGAACACTCCAAGTGTTCTAGTAAAAACTATTTGTTAAGTTAAACCCAAAGTTTTTCTCCAGTATTAGGTGTGAGAAAATAAAGGCATCTCATGAACTTGTTTTTGTATACTCAATAGACATGTTCAAATACTATTCTGCTTTGTAACAAGACTTTGGAACACATTTCACTGACTACCAGACTCTGTGCATGCAGACATACTTAGCAGCATTTCCTATCCATCTCAGTGCAAGACTGTTTCTAAAAGTTATTGGTATTAGCTAGAACAGGTGGAATATAGGAAAGTATTTCCACAAATTAGCCTCAGTGTTCTCATGTGTTTATTTCTTGAAAAGGTGTGACAAGTCTGTCTCCTATAAATGGCTAATTGGCACCAATTTTAATTTATGGAAAGTAGGCACTAGAAGAGCTCCACACTCAAGTTAACAAGAGAAACTGATTGTACCATCATGAAAGAACAGTGGTGATTAACAAGGGTTATTTCTTTGAAAACAAAATGCATCCTAAAGGTTTAAATATTTGGTGATTGCCTGGTACACATACCTTAGGTATTCTCCAGGGTGCTTCCTTTAAATTTCAGTAGTATTCCCAGTTCCACTGGATGTACTGTGTAATACAAGCAGTGCTGTCTATACACATAATTATCAGCACTTGAGGAACACAGGCCCAAAAGCATTCTCTGGCTTTCTTTTCATAAATAAGATTGAAAAGAATGGCTCAGAACTTCCAGGTTTGGTTATGGTTTCTGACGAATTAAGTCAACATGAAAGAAATCATGTTTTCAAACAGTATTGTTCTCTTTAGAATGATCCCCCAATTTATTGAAGTGTACTCATTGGGTCCCAGGTTCAAATGCTGCTTCTGCTCATCAGTCACCACTTGTTGCTTGAACTAAACACATCTCTAATTTTCAACTTGAGTAGAATCAGCTCCCAAAAGAAAAAAAAATTGCATATAATTCTGACTGGCTTCTAAATTGGAAACACCTGTTAAGAGTTGTATCTTTTCCTGACATAAATTAGTGACACGGAGCTCATATAAGAGCTGCAGACAGAAAAATAAAATAGTACCATAAGTATTTCAAGTACCAGAAAAAGGATTACTGCAACTGGGTGGGTTATAGGAGAAAAGAATATGTGACCCCAGCCTGCTGACTTCCTATAATACCAAAATAGATGCTTGATACCTCTGTTGTGTTAACCAGAAAATGACTGCCTGAAGCAAGATCAAATGTCTCATTAGCACTTATAATCGCTTCCATAAGATGAAAACAGATGAAAGAAGAAAGGATGAAATTCAAACAGTAGATTAAAAAAATGGATGCCTTTTGTTCTGTGGTGTGCCTTCTCTCTCAGATGGGCCTCCTTCATAATTAACCTGAGTTCAGCAAAGTCATTATAAATGGTGTTCCAGAAAACCCGATCCCACTTTTCACACTGTTCATAAATACAGTGGATGGTTCTCTATATAACCACCAGTAATTACAATAAAGCATAACAATTCCTCCTGAACCAAATTTTAATATTGCTGCCCTCCAAACTGATTACAGCATGTTCTCTCACCTCCATATCTCTGTTTTCAATGGGATAAAAAAATATGCCTTAAAAATTAGAAAAGTAATATTCTTCCAGAATTCTAGAAATCTACCTTGATTCCATCTCATCAGGGAAGTTATCACTTAATTTATTGTAACCTATGGGCTGTGCTAGCCTATGAGATTGCAGTTGATGATGCATGAAGAGTAATATTGATTCATGTTACAGTTGCATAAATTTGATACGTGGCTAGACCTACCCACACACTGAATACATGAAGTAAGGGATAGCTGCATGCAGTTGCTTGGCTACATTTAATGACTTCTGACATGTGTTCAGGAGCAGAATGCTAATAAGAATTTGTTTTAAGAAGTGATGCTAAAGAGATGGAGGCTACTGCAGTCACTCTGCATACATAGTGCAACACAGCAAGGACCACCAGATTTCATCTTTCAGAAAAGATGACTGACAGACCAAAGCATATGCCAGGTGATGCTGGGTGATGTTATTTTTCCATGCTTGTGTTTCTCTTAACTATAACATCCAATATTTAGTGAGGAAGCCAGTTCTGTGACATTACTTGCCATAAAGTACAGGGCTCAGAACAGTGTGCTGTTATGAGAGAAAGTAGTTGTAAGAATCCATAATTTCTTCCCATTTAATTTGTAACAGTTTAGTAAAACACAATATATTTAGATGAGTGTAGGTACTGTTTTACTTTGTTGGTGCTTAGATTATGCTTAGATTATGTTTAGTTTGTTGGTGTTTAGATTATGTATTCGTTTCTATCCACAAGCATAATAATTCAAAGCTACTGATTTGACAATGTGAAAGTACTGTGTATTTGGACCTAAGTGCATTAAGACCAAGAAAGATCAGAAACAGTTTGAATATTAGTATTTCCTTTTAATTTTCCTGTCTTCCACTTAAAAAAAAAAGTCCTCAAATATCTCTGATAGGAGGATCACAAGGAAGAAGGTCTAGCAAAATCAAAATAAATAATTTGCATTTAAGGATAAGGCTAACATGTATGAAAAAGATGGATACCTTGATTCACATGATTTCCTTGGTGATGGTGGTATTTACCTCCAGGTTCTCTAAGTCAGTATTGTTATGAATGATTTATGTACAAAATGAACTTTTAAAGGGACTGCAGAGCACTCTACTGAAAAATTATTTATGGTCCAGTGGGTAGATACTAACTTCTTGTTTCATAATATGAACTGACCATAAGTGGGTATCATCACAGGAAAATTTGGTTTTGTCAGAGTTTTAAGAAGTGACTTGTAAATTATAAAAGTCTGAGAGTGTTCTCTGTGAAGAAAAGGTTTCTGTCATATTTACATGGCCATATTTATTTTGGTGACACCAGGCAAGCACTGTCTTCTGAAGTGGACCAAAATGAAAAGTTAATGATATGTAGGATAACTTGTGGTAGTGTGAAAGTGTGTATGAAAGTGACAGCATTTACTTCACTAAATATTTACAATGTAAATCCAAAAAGTACACAAAATCTTAACTGGTCAGTATCATTTATCAGCAGCTGTGAAAAATCCCACACACTGATGAAAATGCTGCAGAAAATGCAACTGGTTCTGTGGGAGGTTGATGTTTTGCTGTTTCCCACTTGGATTTATTGCTTCTGATTGAAGGATGAATGTAATGCATGTTCTCCACAATGGGAAATTGTACTTTTGGTGTACTATGTTCTTCATGCTAACTTAGAAATTTCTTCCATACAAGCAATGTGCTTACAGTAACTGCAAGGTCAGGCTGTGACTGCAGTGACCAGGGCTAAATTTAAGTGACAAAACTGTTGCCTCTGTTTTCCACGAAGAAGGAAATATTGATTTAAAAAGTAATCTTCAGTTTATGTCTCCCCATCTCTCACCACTATTTGAATTTCCTGAAGTCCCCTTTCTTCCCTGTGCAATTCTTCAGAATTTCTTCTTCCACTTTCCCCCCATATATATATAACAAATATATCTTTAATATTGAATTTTCTGTACTTATAAAACAAAGTGGAATTAAAAAATACATGCTGATTATCAAATTATTTTTCTTTTGCAATTGTCTTAGAGTTTTTCCTACCTCCATTTCCTGCCTTTAAAATCTTCTTCTTGATGAGAAATTGTGTATGTATAATAACTAAATCAAGACAGAGATGACTATAAGGCATTAAGCATGTATCAGTTTTGCCCCTAAGTTCCACCATCTGCTGTGATACACACAGTGCACTTCCAAAAGAAAAATATTTTCTGCTTTAAGCTCATTATAGAACTGACAAACTTGGATAGGAAAATAACAATTCTTATTCTAATAACATTGTTGCTTTTGCTATTTCAACATTTACTATCAGCTGCTGCTTAAATTCAGCTCATTACAAAGCCCACTGCTCAATCTACTGCGCAAAAATACACGTCAGCATTCAACCAATTTGGTTTGAAGTAAGGAATACAAAGGACTACCAAGGTATACCTTGGGCTGTAAAACAAGGGTTATCAGGCTCATAGGAAATCTGAAGTCAATTGTACTTCTTAGAATGTTCTGTATCTTTCTTCAAATGCAGAAAATTAATGCAATTTCTTAAATCATGAAAATGTGTTAAATCTACAAAAGTAATAGAGATCCACACCATGTATATGAGAAAAAAATTACATTTTCCCACAAAGAACCTATGGTCTCATTTTTATGGAGACAACGCCTTCATAGAACTAGCAAGAAAAAAAATAATGACACTGATAAGTATGATGAAATATTACTACCATACTCTATTTTGGTACAACAGCAATATATTACATACACATAAAGTTAACTCAACCAGGAAGGCGCATTTTTCAGAAGTTCAGGAAAACAAGTTCGGTTTTATAAATAGTACGATCATGAAGTCATTCAAAACAATGGACCTTTCTCTCAACTATAAAAAGCTTCTAGATATGTTTTCTAATGTGTCTTTATAAAATCAGGTTAAAAATGGAAAAGGTAAAACCATTTATATTAAACATATGCTCTTCATGCTGCTTTTTTTACCTTTACATATATACTATATGCATATGAAGATAAATTATAGTATATAGAGATGAACAGTGACAAAAATGAATATTATAAAATGGAATATTTATTATATACTTTGGTAAAAGCATTGGTATGACTTTTTGCATGGTGACATTCTGTGCTCTGTCTGGAATTCACCCCTCACAAACTTTAGGAAATGTTGAAAAACATGTGGTTACTTGTCATCAAGTTTATATAACCTTGTGCTGCATGAGAACTGCAACTGCCCCATCCAAAATAAAAACAAAATAAGGAAGGGATACAGGGGTTCCCCTCCCCCTTTGCCAAATGAATACATTTCTGTGTCCTGTCCTGGCTCCAAGAGAAGGAAGTTGAGTTCAGTTGTCAGAGTGCCAACACTGTGGCTCAGGAGAATAGAGCTCCCTTGCCTGTTCTTGCACTGATGTCCTGTGTGAACCCGGGTAGCTCACAGTTCCCTCCCTGCCCCTGGAAAATGAGAATAGCACTGTCCTAAAGCCAGCTGTGGCACTGATAAATAAATACAAGGCTGCAAAATATCCAGATTGTGTGAGGGGTGGGAGCACAGGCACAGCAATAAAATGATTTCTGTTCTTCAGTTGGCTCACAGAAGTATTACTGCACAACATACTTGGAATATACAAATATACTTTCTCTTTCAAAATATCCAACACAGATAAAGATGTCTGGTTCTAACCATTTCAACGTTTTTCTTTTCAGAAAACTGAGAATAACAGAGTCTGGGAGTTTGGCATTGTGACATCACCACCTAACATTACCCATCCATTTAACCATTGTTATTAGTCAAAAAATGTTACCTCTCTTATTACTGGAATAGCCACAGATGTGACTATGTTAGAGTATCCTAAACCAAAATATTTTTTGATCTAGGGATTTGAGATATTTTTTAAATGTATAAGGGAACAGTATTGGGAGGGTAGTGGTACTCCTTGTGCAAAACATATACTTGATGATATGTGTTGTACTGTTCCAGGCAGAACTGCTCTACTGAACTCAGTGATCCACCTTCCATTTTTGTGATTCTGTCTTTCCTTCCACACATTCTCATTTCAATTTATTAAAAAAAATAATACCTGATTTATTTAACTGAAACATATTCCTTTAATTAAACTTGGAAATACTGCTGAGAGTGGAAATACTCTTGAGAAGAGTACTAACTGTATTTCCTCGATTAGCTTATTACTTTTTATGGGAACTTGCAAAAATGGACAAAAAAGCTACCTAACAACCATTTGAAATGAAATCACTTAGTCTTCATGGAAAAGTATTTTCCTGTAAATATTTGATTCTCCACTTACCCACCACATGTCCAGTAAAAACAAGGGATGGAAAGTGGCCATTTCAGTGACCTTGTGTCCCTCCCTTAGAGGAAGACGGCTGACAGGTAGATATATGAACAGTTTGTTATTGCAGATTCCAGATCTTGTGATTATCTCTGACTCAACTTCTGGGGTTTTATCTGGAATTCCTGTGGCAGGTCAACTTGTGTACTACTCCTTGTCTTTACCTTGTAGCGACCTTAGGTTAAAAATACACCTTACAATAATACATAACAGTTTCCAAAGTTATTGTTTGAGTTGAAATAATGATGGCAGGCTCCAGACTTAGAGTGATCCAGAAGATATGTCTCAAAATGTAGACTCCAGTTTATCTGTGAAGATGTTATTATTATGAGTTTATCTCTACTTTTTTGGTTTAGTTTTCAGCTTTACTTGATGCAGTAGATACAGTACATAATTGCCATTCATTTTCTTAATGAATAAACCATATCAATTTTATCATCTTTCAGCATACTATGTGATACTGCCAGATGGAATCTTTTTAAAATATCTTGTTGAGTTGCTTGGGACTTATTTGATGAGGAAAGATAAGTCTTTTATATGTTTAGAAAATATGTGTATATTTATTCATTGTAAAATAAGCAAAATATCACTTATGAATCAGTGTCACTAACATTTATAAAGTAATCTAAGTTCCTCTGGTAAATATTTTGGAGAGTGGCACACATTGGCAAATTTTGTCTAAATCTTTCTGCTCTTTCATCCAATATCATGTTATATTTCCTTGCCTCCCCCAAATAAATTTCAGATTCTATTGATGTTATGATGTTATGTCATTTCCTAATATTTTTGCTACGTTAGGTCTCTTCAAAAGCTTTATTATTTTCCTCATCAACAGAAAAAAAAAGTGAACTTTTAATCTTTGTGAGCTATGGGTGTCTCATTTTTGAATACATCCTAGTATACTAGGATAAGATCTCTAGCCTTTCTTACAGCAAAGAAATAAATGCTTTTTATTCCTCTTCCCCATTATTCACTTCCTCCTGTAGATAGCATAGATGTTCTGGCAGAGATTTGCTGACATTTTGCTTCCTTCTCATTAATCTCTATCTTCTGAGCCCTCACTATAGCACACCTATCATTCTCAGGGTACTGTTGCAGGATTTCTCCAGTTTCCTATGGGAATATCTTTCTATCAAGATGCAGAAGCCAGGAGAGAATTGTGACAATGCACTATAAATTGAACAATGCACATGTTATTGGAAGACTAAGGGAAGAACAGGGGTTCTGAACAGGACAAGGGTTCTGCTATTTTTGCTCATGTCTCAACAAAAGATTAGCCTGCCCTGCACGTAAACACAGGAAAACAGGACATCTTCTCCTTCAAACTTGGACTTCAAAATGCAAGTTAGAGCAAAAACCTAAATTTGGATGGTTTGCCATGGCTCACTCCTGTCCCTGTGCTATGATTTGTTGTTTGTCAGTAGTACTGGCTCACTGGGAAAAGTGCACAAGTACCAAGAAATAAACCAACAGCAAAATAAATGGATCTGAAAAACAATATATAGCACTTCATTACAGATTGAATTTATAATGCAGAAATATATATTTTTAAAATTTTTCCAGTTACAATTACTAGAAAGGCACAACCTTTCTAACCAGGCTTGGATAAAAGGAACAAGAAGGAAATACATAAAGGGGCCTACTGCCTCGACAAAGGCATGCAGATGTAGCTGTTGAGTAGATCTCTACCATTTTAGATACTCTATGGTATCAAGCTTGCCTCCAGCCACACCTCCAGAAGCAGTCAATATTCCCATATGTCTTGCAGCACATGTTCTGTCTCCACATGAATATCCCAGGTACCTCAGAACATCTTGGATGACACTAGATGTTTGACTTAGACACTGGGGACCACCCTTCACACCTGCATGCTGGGAGCCTATTAAATAGATACACTACAAGCCCCTCTTCCTGTGCAGGCAATGTACACCCAACTTCCAATGTTTTTATGCTTCTCTGTTGCATACCATCAATTTAAGTCTGGTTTTTCTTAGGCAATTCATGAATTATTTTGTTAGCTACTATGTACATTGTGCAGTTAGTCTCCCTCACCTGTTTAAGAATATGGGGGTTATAATGTCCTAGGGATGATAGCAAAAGAAGAGTGATTAATAAATCAACATAAAATACATTGTATCACTGGAGAGGAACCACTCCAGATTTTCTGCACTTAGTTAAATTTAACGTGTGAAAAGTAGCTTTCATGGGACTTTGTTAAGCATCTCTTGCTCTTACTCAATCAGAATTTTTAACTTCTGTTTTGTGATTTGTGTTAGAGATGTAGCTTCAATAAGATTTAAGGAATTATTTGAAAAGTGTCAGATCTTGCCTTGTCTTGAATAAGCTTGTTTTCCAGAAGCAGGTGTTTAGTACCTTCCAATCATTAATCTTTTACCCAGTTGCGTCAATAATACTGAAAAAACTCTGTAAAAGAGTCTGCACACTCACACTGTTAATTGTTCATTTGCAAATCTTGACAAAAGTAAGCTGACAATTTTATAACCTTAATGGTGACTCTAAAGGAAGAGATACAACCATAAAACCCACATCCTTTGGAGAAGCATTTATTTTACTTGTACATCAATTTTTTAATTTTTTTTTTTTTACAGAAAAATATTTCATTTTTCTGTTGACCAGAATGGAGCCATTGTTTTCCATGTTGGTGTGTGCTGTATAAGCAGAACAGATAAAAGCAGAGAAAATTATTGAATGGTTAGCAAAAGCAGATATCTAGCTAGGTCTGAGGACTTCAAACTTCAGTATTCTCATCACGTAACTCACCAGTGTAAGCTTACTCTTTCACTGTCATGCTGGTAAGGTACTTAATGCTTCCATGCAGCTATTTCTATATATTTCTGTACAGCCTGCTTTGCTTAAGCTTAAGTGAGCAGTATTGTCAAACAACACAAGTTGAGCATTTGGTTTGACATCAAACAATAACTGAGAAATAGTCAATGTAGTCTTCATTTATATTCAGGACATCTTCCTTTTTCAGGAATCCCATTCCAGTTTCTAGGACCATCCAGAGAGGCAGGTGCAGTGCAAAGGAAATAGGAATAGTTCAGTCTGCTCCTTGCTATCTTAGTTGGTATTTGGTGTGCCTTTACCTTATGCTAGGAAAAACAAATCAAAACAGGACATTTTGCCAGCAGATGATTTCATAGTTAAAGGAATAGCTAACACTTGTAAGATGTATGTCAGCTGTGCTTGCTCATACTGCAGATGTATCCAAACTTTCAGTCATATTATGTTCTCTCTCTCTCTTTTTTTTTTTTTCATTTTTGTACTGTAATTGGTATAAATGCCCCAATGGTCAGGATTCCCTGTGCCAGCAAATTCTAAAAAATGTTCTTAAAATAAATACATGATGAATGACAAGTGGCAATAGAAATCCATATGCTACCCAGAGGATAATGTAGCAGTGTTTCCTGAGCACCCTCCATGGTCCGTTATGGCAGAGATTAGATGGAACTAGAATTTAGTTAGCCTGGCAGAAATCAAAAATTAGGGATTCAGCAAAAATTTGGCTATTCAAAACAGAGAATTATGGTTACACATGCGTGTATACTCAGTGGAAGAAAAGAATTTACAGTATGTAATATATATGCTTTAAAAATTAGTCATTCATTAAAATGTATTGCAGCCTTTCCCCCCCACCCCAAATTTCTTCTTTTCAGCTGGCATTCCTTCTGTATAAAACTATTAGAAAAATTGTAAAACATCAAAAGTAAACAAGCTCTATTTTACATCTTTTGTCTTTCTGAGAATATCTTTACCTCAAAATGCCTCCAATGAAAGTTCAACAAGATAGTTATATAATCCATATACATAAAGCTTGATTTTAACAGACCTGAAATATATGTAAGGTATTTTAGGTGTTTCTGCTTTTTTGATTCATTATGCTAGAAAAATTAAGTATTTTTAAGTAGAAACATAAATGGTTTTTAATACAAATTTAGACTGATAAAACAAAATAGAAGGTCCAAAACTTTCAAAAAATTATTTTTTGAAAGCAAATCCTTACCATTTCATTAAAATTTGTGCCTTGTTTTACAATGCATAAAATATAAAGCTGATACAACTATTGAAGGTTGCTTTGAAAAAAGGTGGTTTTTAATTTAGGTCATTATTCCACTCTCTGTTTTGTTATTTATTTTTATATTTTTCAATTGAGCAAATAAAATTTAAATCACATACTCATATATTCTTTGCCCATATTGGCAGTAGGGAAAAGCAGGACTATGTTTTGTAGGGTCTTATTTTTTCTTACACTTCACTGGATGAAAGTGCTGTTGTTAAGAATAGAATAGAATAGAATAGAATAGAATAGAATAGAATAGAATAGAATAGAATAGAATAGAATAGAATAGAAGTTTTCCTTCCGTTGGAAGGGACTTACAACAAGCATGTAATCCAACTAACTGACCACTTCAGGGCTGACCAAGTTGGATCATGTTGAGGGCATTGTCCAAATTTTTCTGAAATACTGACTGGCTTGGGGGACCAACTGCCTTTCCAGGAAGCCTGTTCTAGTGTTTGACTGCTCTCTCAGTAAAAAAATGCTTCCTAATGTCCAGGCTGAACCTCTCCTGGTGTAGCTTTGAATCATTCCCACATATCTCTCACTGGACACCAGGGAGAAGGGATCAGCACCGCCCTCTCCACAGTCTCTGTCTTCAGGGCTGTCCTCCAAACATCCCCCATTTATATTTGTGCCCAGAATTACTCTATGCTAGGTACAGAATCCAGCACTTGGACTTGTTTAATTTCATACCATTAATAATTTCCCAGTGATTTAATCTTTCTAGATCTCTGTGTAGGGCTTCCTGTCCCTTAAGAGAGTCAATTTCACTTCTCAGCTTGGTATCATCAGCAAACTTGCTAACAGCACATGCAACTTCTGCATCCAGATCATTGATAAATATATTGACCAGGACTGGCCCTATAACTGAACCCTGAGGAGCACCACTGGTGACCAGTCAACACTTATATGTGGCCCCACTCACTGGAACCTTTTCAGCCCTACTCTTCAGCCAGCATACCACAAACCCCCTCATCCCGCAGACAATTTATCAAGAAGGGACAGTTGTGTAAGAGGCTGTATCAAAAGCCTTACTAAAGTCCAGAAAAAACTACATTCACCACCTTCCCTTCATCCACTGGACAGGTGACCTTATTATAAAAGGATATCAGAGTAGTTAAACACGAGTTACCTTTTGTGAACCCATGTTGTCTCTGCTTGATAACTGCCTCATTCTTTAAATGCCCTTCCATGCTACCCAGTATAACCTTCATAATTTTCACAGTGACTGAGGTTAGACTAACATGTCTGCAGTTCCCCAGGTGTTCCCTCACATCCTTTTTGTAAATTGGAATAACACTGGCTATCTTCCAGTCAGCAGGGACATTCCCAGACTCACAAGATATTTGGTAGATGATCAAGATGGGTGCTGCTGTAACATCTGCTAACTCCTTCACTACTCTATGACGTATCTCATAAAGGCATGTGAACATTCAGCTGATGGAATTAAAGAATCATGGAATCATAGAATGGTTTGAGTTGGATGGGATCTTAGAGATCATTTCATTCAAATCCCTCTGCCATGGACAGTGACACGTTCCCCTAGAACAGGCTGCTCAGAGCTCCATCCAACCTGGCCCAGAACAATTCAGGAATGGGCCATCCACAACTTCTCTGGGCAACCTGTTCCAGTGTCTCACTGCTTTCACAGTAAAGAACATCTTCCTAACTTCTGATATAAACCCAGTCTTTTTCAGTTTAAGGCCAGTACCCCTCATCCTATCACTAAATGACCTTGTTAAATGTGCCTCTCCAATTTTATTAAAAGCCCCCTTTAGGAACTGGAAGGTGCTGCAAGGTCTTCCCAGAGCCTTCTCTTCTCCAGGCTGAATAGCCCCAACTCTCTCAGCCTGTCTTTATAGGAGAGGTGCTCCAGCCCTGTGATCATCATTCTATGAACTACTGGAATTTAACAGCAAAAGATAATATTTTTTAATTCATTAGGATGATGAAACATGAACTGTATCCAGAAAAATGAAGAAAGAAAATCTCCTTGTGTAGGTGAAATTGTAGAAAAACAAAAAATACTTGACTTTCTGAAAACTGTCTAGATATTTTTAAAACCTATTTCTTCACTACTGTCTTCATCTACAACCCTAAGAACTCTGTAAGTTTCTGTTTCTGGAGTTTTGATACCATGAGCAATTCATAAAGGTGTGTGATGTACTATTTTGGCCTTGCATCAGCTCTTGTCAAACATGCAACTGGAGCATCTCTACATTCCATTTGTTAAAAAAAATATTGGGATTTATGATAAACATAGAGAACCAACACAAGCTAATTAAAGGAACTGGTTAAAACCATATACAGACCTGTTAGTCTAAGCTCAGTTCCTGTAAAAACATTCAGGACAAAAAAATTGGAGGAGAGGCCTGCCTTGAACTCTTAAAGTCTGTAAGAGTAAAATAATTTTTAGATTATCCCACAGATTAAATGAAGTTTCATATGAACTCTATCTATAAATTACAGTTTATCAAAAGACAGAACTGGAACTACATCTGCAGAGAGCTTTTTCTTCTTCATGTAATTGCAGGAATTGGAGCGCCAGCAATAGGGGTGGGTGCTCAGCCCACAGTAGGTGTTTTCATGTGTCTTCTTCTCCCTCTGACCACTATTTCTGTAAAACTACAGAAGCAAGCCAAGGACAACAACCAGCACAAGACAGCAGAAATGGCCAAAGCTGGTCATTTTTCTTTGGCTGAAAATATGGTTAGATGTTTGGTTCTAACTTGTCCTTCCGTCATAGTGGCTTCATCTCAGCCGTTCTTGACACCGATATCAGTCACCCTTTTCTCCATTTCTGCACCTTTCTAGTCCCCCAAACAGAGCTGCAGGAGCAATTTGGAGGGGGGGAAGGAAGTGTGTAGCCATGAGGCTGCTTTCCAATGTCATCATCTAAGGTATTCACAGTGCTGCAGAGTCCTAAGATCACCATTGCCATGTGAGATGTAACCACCAGTAAACATACTAACCCTTCCCTGCTTGCTTCCAGCAAGAAATTATGGAACTAATGCAACGTTTGCTGCCATCACATTGTTCACGCTATTGTTTTATGTTATGTCTCGTCATTCACTCTGTTGATTCAGATTATAAAGTCTCCAGAGGTGGGACCATCTGGTATTCTCTCTAAAGAGCCTAGCAAATAAATCTTGTTATGGGCTGGGGCAAACAATCTTAAAAAAACCCCCAATAATAAATAAGCTTACCTCACCAGTTGATTTCTTTTTTAAACACCAGTGAACACTTTGCTGTAATATGGATATTCAAAACAAAAGGGAAAATGAAAATACAACATGGGGGACAAATTCAGATTATCCTAGTCACCTTTTATCCGATGAAGTCTCCTGTTTTCTTTTTACACAATAAATAACAGTTTTAATACACTGGTTGGATTAAATCAGATATGAGATTATTTCCTCCATTTTTTACATACTGAGGTGAAGATCTAACTAAAACACATAGAATCCACACTGAAAAGTACAGTCGTGACTAATTAATTATATCATAAGGTTAGACAATAGTATAATTTTGCAAATTACAGCTTGGGGCCGATTTTTCAGTGCAGCGGACAACAGCATGTGTTTATTCCCCATAATAACAATAATGGGATACATCATTAACCCTACTTTATTCTTTCTTAATTTTTATAATACCAATAACAAAGATCATTAACCTCTGTTCTGTTTAACATCTAATCAGCCATTTTAGTTAAATAAATATAATATGAAACATTAAACATCGCTTTGTTTAGCTAGATTTCCTCTCAGGAGGGGAAATTCTTCTAATGTTATATTAATACCAGTTGACACCACAAGTGTTAAAACACCAGGGGCAACATGGTAAAAGATCCATTGCAACACTCAGTGTTTAAATGAAATCTGTTTATTCGTAATTATTTGATAAACATTTTCTTTAAAAAGGAGCAACTTTTCCATTAAAAGATATATTGAATATATTTAATAATTTTTTTCTCTTTATCATTCTGTTATGTTCTGGAATTCTAATATCACTTAGATTCAGATATTTATAGATGTAAGGCTTTTGTTCAATCCTCTAAATCATCCTTTCATTACAAAGGTAAGAGTAAAATCTACCTCTGATAGTACAGGTAAGCCAAATTAAGAAGGGGAGAAAGAATACTTTTTTGCTGAGGAGAGTCCATTTTACATAAATGTCCCAAAGTGCAATACAATAATACAAGTAAAACCACATAACCAGTATTTTGAATCACCATTTCTAGTGACTTAAAAAAGATGATATATTAGTAAGCAAGAGGTATGGTTTTGAATTTCAAGTTTGGATATTTGAATATATTTGTTTACACGGGTATAAGGGTAACATTTAATAAGGCATTATTTTTTTATGTGAGTAACAGTAACAAGTTAGTAGGGGGATGTAAACCAAAACAGGGATGAAATTACATAATTTTGAAAATTACAAAAAAATTTTGGAAATTACTGAAAAAGCTTAGAGTAGTTCTGAATATTGCTGTTGAGACTGGTGGACCCCAAGTCTTTTCTTGTACTTATTTATGTATGAGCACTGCAAGCCAAGATCATCTTTTAGAGTGATGTCATGTACAGATCAATAATCAGTTGATTTGAAGAGAGCATCTGTGAAGCTTACACATTTAATATAAGGGTTATGGGATATTACTTATTTAGAAGTGATCCAACAGGAATACATAACCATTTGTCATTTTAAGGCCACAGAGGGTTCCCAAATGCTCAGATCTATGGGAACATGTTGACATTAAAATCCTATCTGATTTTTGATGAATATCTGTTGGGTCTGTATGTGGTACCTCTCTGCCTTAAATTAGATATATTGATTTTTTTCACACTTCTGCAGAACTTCTGTAGTATTTATTCCGTATTAGGCGCCAACAATGCTCTTCACCACAAATTAAGCATTCAGGAAAAAAAATTGTTATAAGAAGTCACAATTACAGAAGAATAAAAAAGGGCATCATGAAGTACAAACCTCTATTTTTAGCTTCTTTCTGCTATATTTAAGAATGCTAAAGGCAGCACCTAAGTTTTAGTTAAACTATCACAAAATAAAGATTTGCCTGTTTGTCTACATTTCTTGAATTTAATAAGACTCCAAACCAATTTCAGTGTAACTTTTAAATACTTGCACTGCAAGTCATGTATATTCTGAACAGTTTCAAGACTTTAGATTAGGAAGGATGACATTTTCAATTATATCAACATAAGAAGACACTGCTTTAATTCTGTCACAAATGTTTACACTGCTACAAATTTTATGAGAAAGGAAATAGAAGAAAATCATTCTCGCTAACTCAAAGATACTATTTCGTTCAAGATGCCATTTAAGAATACCATTCAGCTGCCACTGAGGTAGAGTTCTTTCCAAGGTGGTACTGTTTTATCCTTACATTAGGTTAAAAATATCCTCTCCCTTCTCTGCAATTCCTTGGTCCAAACTGCTTTTCCAAGCAAGCATGGAAACTGCATTCTTACTTTTGCCAAACAATTGAAAATACACATAGCATTCCTCAAAACTGCCATGAAAAGTACACTTAAGTGATGCATTTAGAAAGAATGAGGAATTAGAACTTTCTGTGTATTTCTAAAACTAGAGAGACCTGATTAATGCATATTTTTCCTGTGAATGAGATTCCCTTAACTGTAGATTGTCGTTTTTGCAAGGAAAAGGAACATACCAGTTTTTCTCCAGCTCTACCATTTGATTCCTAATTATTCTAAACACTGTTGTAGGGAAGAATAATTGATCTTCTCCTACTTTTTCTACAACATAATTTTATCCACAACTTATAACTTACGTAAGTGGACAACCACCTTAGAAGTCATCAAATGTCTAGAAGATCATTATACACAATGACTGTAGTAAGCCAAACACAAGCTGATTTCCAAGATTCTAATGGTTCTTGGTTTTCTTAATTTTAATGGAATTTCATACAAATCCTAAAATATAACTTTATGCAGAGCCATGACTCTATGCTAATCATTTTCCATTCTCCCACTAATCCACACAGCTACTACACTGGAAAAAACATCAAGCTACACTTATGCTAAAGGACAGTTGTATATCTGTCTCCTCCCCGTCCTTTTTCTTTCTTAAAAGAATAAGTGTTGCAACCCCCATCTTCAACTGGACAGTTTTTCTTATTGGCTTGAACTTTGTGAACAGCTTGTGAGAAAAATACTAAAGAGCATTTTATTACAGGTGAAACTACAGGTAAATAAAATTATAGCAATTTCTGCTATTTTTAGGAGGAATACAGGAACAAGAGTTTCTACTGGATAAAATGAAAAGGTAAAGTAAACTTCAAATATTTGTTATAAGAAACTAAATATTAACCAAGCATTCTGGGTTTAGTTGGTGGGCTGGATTTTTTTTGTTTTTTTTGTTTGTTGATGACAGCATTCTTCTGTAACACCATACTCCCTCACCTTTGCATTATACAAGAAGATTATGAACAGCTGTCTGACGGAAGAGTGGTTTAGAGTGCTTTGTTTATAATGTATTTCAAAGAAAAAAGAAAGGATTAAGAGCTAGCTGTGATTTAATACAACCCCAAGCTCTATCATCGTTACTCGCTATTAATGTGAAAAACCAAAAGGCAATAAAGTCTTTACAATTGGTATCATTTAATTAATCTCTGTCTCTTGTAAAAATACCTGTTGCAAGAAGTATTCTGAAAAGCGGAACTTATGAATAAAAGAAAATTATAAGGGGTTTTGGGGCTTTATTGTTTTCAGAACCTGAGAATTACATGTAGACATTACATATGCATAAAATAGAAGATTTTTTCAATCAAAAGAAACCAGAAAACTAAAAGCATTATGTAAACCATATTTTTTAAATAAAAATGCAAACCACCAAATTTTATAACAAAATAATCTTTATAACATTTTGATTGATTCTCTTTGCTGAAAATCAAAATTAAAAATTAAGTTGTACATTAAATTAGGCAATATACCCCCAAAAAAGGGGGGATTATGCATGAATCTGTCTAAATGGCTCTCAGAATGAACCAGTACTCATTGATTTACGTAACAAATGGGGATACATATCTCTGCACTTGCAAGCAGTTCGCATTTTTGCTTTTATCCTGGGAAGTATCACTATTTGGATCAGTTTTCTCTAGGAAAAAAAGACAGTAAAGTGGGTATGCCTACACATCAAGTTCAATTTGCTTTGTTTACACATAGCCATCTGTCCTGTAGTGGAGACATACACACAGCATTTAGACTATTTTATAACAAGAATTATAGGATGACATAAATGGCCAGTTTCTCAAGGGCCAGTCTCAACATCAAGGTCAAACCCAAAGCCTACATGATTCTCTCTGTAGAAGATAGTGCATAAACTTGCAAGTACATACAGTCCTTCTCAGTCCTGTTTGCCCAATTATTTTAAACAGATGTGTAGCTACCACAAAGCATAATTTATACTATCTGAGAAGTCCAGTTAGGCATGAAGTGTGCTTCCCTATCTACACTGCTCCACTCAGCCATGCTCTTTGTAAAGAATGCCTATTTCTGCTTCTGCATTTTCATTCATTAACCTGGATGTGCCCTTGGATTTCCCACATAGCATCAGAACTGTAGTCCTGGTTTCCAAACAAAGGGCAGATGAAAGGCAAGCAGCACCTCTGCATGATTTTTCTATTGTAGACTAAAATACAAAATACTGAGAAGAAAACTATGTATGTCAATTATCATAGAAGATTCATAGAACTATTGTGCAGCATCAGTATTTGGTGTTTATTTTAATGGGTATATGTTTCATATTTAGCAGCAAATTTAAAAAATGCAGGATCCATGCTGATAAAGAAGGATTTTGTAAAAAAAGAAAGTAGTGTTAGCAAAAATCGGCTATGTTGTTAATTGATTCGTGCTGAGGAGAGGAAAGAACTGAAAGTGGACACAAATGGGGGAGTGACTGAAGGTGCACTAGACACTGCTACCAGCAACTGCTGAAATAACTTTGTAGCAATGGCAGGAGCAGAGTTTTAGCGTTTATTGCAAGCACTATTACTATTATCATTCAATGGAAAAATATAAACAAAAGAAATCATGCATTCTAAACCTATGAAAATACAATAAACCTAACTGCCTATGTACACAGAAGAAATAAAATACTTCTTGAACACTTTTTGTTCAGTTTGTGTAAGACCATAGGTATGTAATCAGATGTTTTTAATGTGATACATTGTTTTATTTTCTTACTCTCTTTTTATATCCTTAGCTTGGTTACTTGTGCATTTGACCTGAATGAGCCACAGCGGCTGAGGCTTAGTATCTTCTTTGTGGGTGATAAATCCCTTTCCATCTATTTCACTAAGGACAACTCTCATTCATACCTTAGAAAGGATCACTTTCCAGAGCTCAGTATAGAATTATTCACTTTCTTCAAAATATCTATGTAGATTTATGAATCTTCTTGCATATAATTCAACCTCTTTCTACTGTTTATGTTTTAAATCTCCACATACAAAACTGTATGTTTTGACATTGATTTTTTATGGTAGGTTATAAGTTTCATGCATAATACTGATCCTTCAGCTAAGCTTGTCTCCCATCTCTGCCCTTTAAGAAATAAAACCATCCATAATTTGCAGTCTCTTCAGTCTCTTCTCAAGTGAAGACTTCCTTTTTTAAATTTTAGTAATGCATATGAAGTAAAGTAGGAAGTTCATTGTCTATTTTGCCTATGGAAACTTACTGTATTTGTTGCAGCCTTAATTTTGTCTGTATGGGATTTAATATACAATAATTTTCTTTACATTTCCTATTTACTTCATCACAGTTGCATTCCTATCTTGAACAGATTGCAGATGGCTATGATGCATTTTATAGTACTGAATTTTTTCTTGAAATTCATAAACTTGGAAAATTACAGTTAACTTGACCTATAAATTGAAAACTCTTAGTACATTCCTCTGGGCAAATTTACTAAGGTCTCTCGAGAAGTTATTTTACTTGGTGGGAGGGGTTGTTAAGCAATGCAGGAAACCTGCATAGGGATTATTATACTGAACTCTCCTAAAGAGAGATTGGAATATTTTATAAATTATTTTATTATTTTTAATTTATTTTTATTTTCAATTTTATGAATATTATTCTATATCATGAAATAAGATAAATTTCCCAGAAATTGTGTGGCTTTGTGCAAAGTTCCCCATCAGTAACCTGCATTAATTCTGTACTGCTGAACAATGTGGACAGAGATTGCAATCCACCTTATCATTTTATCCAGAAGTAAAGTGTCCAGAAACTAAAATGTTTCTAGATTAATAAGACATTATAGATGCTAAAAATAAAGATGTGAAAAATAATAATATTTCTCTGTTCTTAGTAGGAAAACAAACACAAGTAACTCACAGTCACACAGATAACAAATAGTGTTTATGAAAAAAAAATTGAGATGAAAGTGTGTAAAGGGCTTGAAGTTATGAAAGAATGTTCTTAAAAATATCACTGTAGATCAATTTTTCCTCTAATTCTTAATGTTAGTTGATTGTTTCATATCACAGAAGAAGATATTTCATTACTTAGCATTTCCCTCCTTACTATTTTTATTATCATTCTGGTCCTGAAATAACAGATAAGCAATAGTCAATTAACAATAGTTCACAAAGAGTTCTTTCAAATCTTGGGCAAAGCCTATAAATAGACACAAATAACAGAAAAAGCTCCTTCTTTTTCTTTGAAATGCTGTACATAATGACCTAAATAGCACATGTGGAAGTAATTTCAGCGTTTTATACTTGCAGCTCTTTATAGATGCGCCCTTTGGGCGCGATCCAGCAAAGCTTTGCACATATGCTTAAGTTTATGCATTTTGAGTAGTCCCAAGGCTTTTGTTTGTACTGTTTGTACAAATGCCACATGATTGTTCTCTTTCATGTAATACCTTTAAGAAAAAAAAAAAAAAACAGAAGGAAAGAAAGGAAAAATGCTCCCTTAATCTTGGTCCATACTAGTTTGAACTGTCTGACACTCATAGTCACCCAAGTTATTATAACATTTTGAGGCTGTTAAGAAAATGGGAGGAACTGTTTTATGTCTAATTATGGGAAAAATCAGGCTTGATTTTGATGAATTTTCCAGGTCTTATTCAAACTAATTTAATTAACTGCAGTATTTACCTAGCAATCTTATGAGAGCATACTTCATGTGAGATTTCGTACGCTCTTTGAGCCAGTGTATGCACAAGAATGCAAGACCGGCACTTTTAATTTTACCTTAGCCCTTGACTCAGAGAACCAAATACAACTAGGAAGTGCAGAGGAACAAGAAAATAGGAAGTATTTTTTGAAGCCTTTGACAAGTTCACTTCTGCTTTAGTTTGAATTCTGGGCACTAATTCAGGTTATCTCTTATTTTAGCCAAACCTGGAGGCCAAACCTTTGCTGGTTTTGCTCAACCTCTGCCCTTTCTTCCTGTCCCACAGTCCCCAGTTCACACGCTACCTGTGAATCTATTTTGACAGCTGTATTTTTCCAACAGGAAAATACTTTGCACATCTGTGGTAATTTCAGGCTCAGAACATACAGCTCCCTCTCTTACCTCAATATGCATCCCCTTCTATTCAGTTATGCTTGTGCAGGCTTAGCCTAGCACACAGTAGATAATCTCCTCAGTGTTAAAACACACTGAAGACAAACAGTGTATCTAATTATTTTTGTATATTGCCTAAACTTGTAATATATTGCCTTGGGTGCATTTTGGAGTCAGGGAAAGGAAGTTAAAAAAACAGGCTTTTCCTCTTGGAAATCTCTTCCAAAGGTTTTAGACAGCTTTTGATGTAAAGTAAAAAGATGTTATTGCAAAAGTGGTGGGAAATGAGCAGTGATTTTAATTTACTTTCATGTTGTTTCCCCACTAAGTTCAATCTAAGGTGAAACATCGTGTTGATGTCAAATTTTGCTTCAAGCAAAACAATAGAAGAGCTCTAAAATTAATGTAGGTGTCCAGTCAGAGGCCTTATACAGCCATTAACGGCAGTACCAGCTTGAGATAATGCATTATAAGCATGAAAAATTCAACAGTCATTGCTGTGTTATGATCTCTCTCCCTTTTTCTTACTTTGTTTCCTACAGAATCTGTGGCACATTCCCAAACTGGTCTTTCTGCTAGTTTACCCCAAAGAAACGCACTGGATCTGGATCATTATGACTAATGAAATTGCTGAGAAGTGATTTTTTTTTTTCAAAATATAATGCCACTCTAGAACTTTCACCATACATTAGGACTCTGTAACAAGGGCTTATGGTTGCCTGAGGCGTAACTTTGATTCAGCTTCATTCCATCTTTAGCCACCCAGTTCAATGCACTGTTGTAAGATGAGCTGAATACTGAAATTCATTGCAACTGGGAGATGAATGATATTTTATAGCTATATACTGTGAAATTGTTGGGTCTTTTGTTATCATCTATTGACTTTCAAAAAAAAGTGAAAAAGCTCTCTGAGCCCATTTAGAGCATAAAAACAAATTATAGCAGCATTAAGGCACAGAGTGGTGCGTTAAAACGAGCTGTTGTGCACACTGTTCTCCAAATTCCGCTGTAAATTTGCAACCCACAGGTTGTGGCTTAAGATTCAAACCTGTGGACGCAATTACTGTTGGCCAGTATGCTTTTTATGTGACAAATCACTTGGCTGACTTAAAAATCAGATCTTACAGTCTCCAGAGGACAAGATGCTCTTATCTGTGAGCTTGAGGCACATGGATATTTCACACACAGCTTTCAAAAAAGAAAACACCTGAGGTGTATTGATGTTTCATGTAATGAAATCCTTCATAAGAGCAAAAAAGAACATGACTCTTTTGTTCTGAACACAGGTGTACATAAAAACATTTAATTTCAAGTCAATAGGTTTGCCTCACATTAGCATTTACTGGACTAAAGACAGGAATAATTTGGTTTCCCTGAATGTGTGGTTATCATTATCAATTCCTGCAGCCTCACAATAAGTTTTTCATAAATTTAAGATTAACTATTATTTTCTCACCTATAAATAAAATATAATCATCTTAAAAATCAATGAAGAGAAAACCATCAAATCCATTAACCTGACTAAGAATTCCTTCAGGCCAATAATATGAACTGCACTGCATTGGATCTTTCATTTTATTGAGCTATATCTCTTTGTATGGCAACCAGTAGGGGAAAAAAAAAATCAAATCTAAAATCAAAGACTAAGGGGTTTTGTTCTGGAAACCAGTAAGGTAAGGATTGAATATTTTTTTATGCCTGGAGTTAATTTTTTTCACCTTAATTTGCAATCAGACATAATAAAAAAAAGATATTGCCCCTGGAAGGAAGCAACTTTATTACCATTCCAACTATTTTCTGTACTTTTTATCACTTCTAAATCCTTTGTTTTTGAATTCACCTCCATAACCTTGCAACAGTAAACACGTTTACTTGTCTTTGCTGACTGTCAACCAATACCATCTGCTCTTTGGAGCCTTAAAAATAGTAACACATATATGGGTCACAACTGTATTCTCTAGATAACCATGTAGCAGATCCAGGTGATTAATTTTTCCACAACCTTTATCTTACCCAGGGGCAGAGTTTTGCTATGTCTTTCCCTAGTGAATGTTTCTCATAAAATGTGAAATTAACAAAAAAATGCAATGTTACCAAAAACAAGTATTTCATAGAGGACCCATGTCAACTAACAGAAGGGGTTGTTAGTCAGCTGCCTTGTTTGAACTTGATCCAAAGGCATTTCTACTCTCTTTCATAAACAGAAGTGGTTCAAGCCACAAAACTGTGAAACTGGGACAAATCAACAGGGGTCTTTTTTCTGTAAAAGAAAAGAAAAATAGTGGGATTAGCTGCTGCTTTCAGGATGTCTTGGCGGTGTTGCTTCTCTTAAATACCACTTTTTCAGTCTGTAAGTTGGTGTTCTGCTTATACCGTTTCTCATGATGCACACATTCAAGCTTTTAAATCCCTGAACATTCAGAACAGTTTGATGAGCTAATTGACAAGATGATGATATGACATGATATATGATATGCCACAGTGATCTATTTCAAACTCATATTAGATGGAAAACACCAATGTTAAAAAGGCTAGTAAAATTATCCAAGCAAGCACTGATTTCCTCTTTGAATGAGTAAATTACATATATGTAGGCACTACCATAATCCCTTAAACATTCTTTCAAAGACACAGCAGAAAATATTTGCTTAATAATAAAAAAAATCCTGATTTTCTTCTGTTCTTATCATTTCATGTGTCGCAGAGGTCTTTTTTATAGTTCAAGTTCTACTTTAAAGATAGAATTACTACTTTTGCTATGAAGTTATTCCTATAATCTCAAATTATTTTCTTATCATAAAAAATAATTAATTTTTATATTAATATATTGGTTTGGCATCCTTAATTCTGCAGGACAAAGCTGTATAAAGGTTCAATTACACCTATAAAATCCTTTA
The DNA here is from genome assembly GCA_034509185.1 of Euphonia xanthogaster. Lineage (NCBI taxonomy): Eukaryota > Metazoa > Chordata > Aves > Passeriformes > Fringillidae > Euphonia > Euphonia xanthogaster. The sequence goes on along the minus strand of JAYDZK010000268.1, from coordinate 32,105,859 downwards.
AACATAAGCAGTTGACAAAGTCTGGGGTGAAGATTGGATCCAGCCACACTCAGACTCTTCTCTGAGAAGGACTTCAGAAAGCAAGGGGGTCCTTTCTCCACCTCCTGGCTCAAAGGGAGGGATTCACTAATAAACTTGTCTGAAGATCCCACTCTGCCCACAACAAAGTGAAAATAACCCATTTAGGAAATAGATTTTAATATGATTGTAGTATTGATTCTTTCAAATGCTTATACTGTTTTTCAAATTTAAGTTCTACTGTCTAAAAAAGATTAAATCATAGCAAGGGAAAAGTAAGCTGTGAATTTGACCTGTCATACTCATTAACTCATACTCAGTTATGTACTAATATATTGAAAAGTTATTTCCTGTTGAAATTATAAGTATTAGTAAAAAAACTGCTTTATTTTGGCATGTCCTGCTCAATAAACTGTTTGTTTTTACTGACAAAAATATTCAGAGATTTAAGAAACTATTTTTAGTTTGATTGTGCTGGGAGTTTCATACAAAGAAGGCCTTAAAATATCTTATTTTATGAAAGTGTTATTCATACAATTCTCTGTCACTTGTCAACAGTAAAGAACTGAAGTAAAGGATTGCCATTGTTAATTATACTGCAATAGATGTTTTCTACATAATTCCTTTTCTTCCCCTACAACTTCAGAGACAAAATACAGGGAAAGATGTCATTAAAAGCTACAATATAAATATTTCCTCTTCCTTGGCCTGCCCGTATTAATGGACATGCACACTTTGCTATGCTCGTAAAATAGTAGAAGACCTCATAGCTAATGACAGGGTTCATCTAAAATTCTTTTAAATGACATTATCAAAATCGGAAATATATACCCATACAATAAATTGAATTCAAAATATTATTTGGCAGCTGTTGTGGTAGATATGGGGGATGAAATTTTGATTGGACAGATAGAAAACTTTAATCCTCTTGTGTCTTCAGGAAATGGGTAAAGTAAGGATCCCACTGACTTCGTCTGGAATCTTCCTTCCAAACACATGTATGTAACTATATGAGACTATATGAGTTTGACCATGAGAGTTGTGTGTATGCTTTGGGAACTGCACTCTGAGGCCAACCAGAAAAATAGAAACTGCTCAGATGTCCAAATCAAAATGTGACATTTCAATTTACAACAATATCTGCTTCTGGAAAAAAGAAACAAACAAACAAACAAACCCCAATAGAACAGAAATAGAATTTATACACCAAATAAATCATCTCTATAAATAATAGTAATTCCTATAAATAGTAATCCCTATAAATAGAAAATATTTTTAACTAGTCATTTTGTAAATATTCATTTTCAATTAAAAATTTAAAACTTTTACAGCAGGTATGTTTTGTAATGGATTGTAAATATTTTTGTGGTCAGAAAGGTTTCATGAAAATATTAAATATTCTCAATCCTTGGGAAGCTTGAGCATCACCAAGAAAGAGATTTCTACCTCCATGGTAGTAAGGGAAGAGTAACTGGATTTTGAGCTTGATAGAAGCTCGATTTTAGACAAGACTAAGGGAGCAAGTGTCACAAAGTGGGAGCTTCAGACAAGTTTATTAGTGAATCCCTCCCACTGAGTCAGGAGGTGCAGAAAAGACCCCCTTGCTTTCTGAAGTCCTTCTCAGAGAGGAGTCTGGGTGTGGCTGGATCCGAACTTAGTCCCAGATTTTGTCAATCAGTTATGATTGTGTTGGTTTTGGCTGGGGGAGAATTAATTGCCTTCACAGTGGCTGGTACAGGGCAAAGCTTTAGATTCATGCTGAACACAGGGTTAATAACAGAGAGATGTTTTTGTTGGTGCTGAGCAGGGCTTGCACAGAGCCAAGGCTTCTGCTTTTTGTATGGCCATGCTGCCAAAGAAGCAGGGGGGGGCATGGGAGGCTGGGAGGTGACACAGCAAGGACAGGTGACCCCAATTGACTAAAGGGAAAATCCAGACCATGTGACATCATGGTGATCATACAGAGTGCAAGGGAGAATGAGGATGGGGAGAATATTTGGAGCGATGGTGTTTTTCTTACCAAGTAACATTTAGGCATGATGGGGCCCTGCTCTCCTGGGGATGGCTGAACACCTGCCTGACCATAAGAAGCACTGAATTAATTCCTTGCTTTGCTTTGCCTCTGTGCATGGCTTTTGCATTCCCTATTAAACTGTATTCATCTCAACACATGAGTTTTCCAGCTTTTACCCTTCCAATTCATTCCCTGACACCTCTGTTGGGGAGTGAGCACGTGGCTGCATGGGGCTTGATTGCCAGCTGGGGTGAAACCATGACAATGTCTAAAGGATTATATAGGTGAATTGAACCATTAAACAGCTTTGTCCTGAAGACTTAGGGATGTTAAACCAAATATGTGTTTATAAAAATCAATTATTTATTATGAAAAGGGTTGGACCAAACGATCTTTATCAGAATTATTTTGTGCATAGTATAGGTAGCTATAGCTACTAGTACAGTATAGTGCCCTATTTTTTAAGCAATATTGAAGCAATTATATTGAAGCAAGAAAAACCAAAAAATTATCAAGTAGAGATTGATATTACTCACCCATACCAACAACTGTGGGCAAATCTCTTTCACTCAGCTTCGAGGAGTAACCTTGAGGGGCATCCCCATGCAAGGTGTGGAATCTCCACACACACTCCAAGAAGGGCTATGCTACAAGAATCTGCCCTTAAAAAGTTGGACTGGACTTTTAACATGATTGTCAGTCATATGTTTCAGGCTAGCTGTCTCATCTCAGTATCTTTAGGTATCAGTAGTATCACTTGTTTATTCTTTTATCAGGTGCTTAGGATGTCGGCCACAACTTCGCCTCACTATTAGGATGTTTAACTTTGAAATTGATGAGTCACAATTTCACACCAAAACACCAAAAGCAGCATGACATCCCTTCTCCATTCACCACTGATTACGACGAAAAGAGGGCAGTTTGAGATATTTTAGCCCTACTCCAGGCAGAGATCTGCTAGTGACACAGAATGATCTATCTCAATTCACTGAACACATTTTCAGTTTCTTTCTCCACTGGCTTTTGCACTTATTTTTCAGTACAGGAAACACATGGATCTATTGGAGTATGTCCAGAAGAAGGACACCAAAATTGTCAGAGGCCTGGAGCACCTCTCCTGCATGACAAGGCTGAGGAAGTTGGAATTGTTCAACCTGGAGAAGAGAAAGCTCAAGGGATACCTTGTAGCAGCCTTTCAATACTTAAAAGGAATTTACAAGAAAGATGGAAACAGATGATTTATCAGGTCTCATGGCATCAGGACAAGAGGTAACGGTTTTAAACAAAAAAAAAAAAAAAGGTATATTTATCTAAGGAAGAAGCTTTTGTTAATGTTGGTGGTGAGACACTGGAACAGGTTGTCCAGAGAAGTGGTCGATGCCCCATCCCTGGAAACATTCAAGGGCAGGTTGAGTGGGCTCTGAAGAACCTGGTCTAGGTGATGTCCCAGCTCATTGCAGGGAGGCTGCACTAAATGAGTTTTAAAGGATCTTCCAAGTCCAAGTGTTCTACAATCCTGTGAGTAATCTCCCTACTTTTCATCTTCCATTTATTCATTAACTTCAAACACTAAGAGACTACAATTTGGAGCAGCACTGAAGGCACAATAGCTTCCTCCTGCAGATCTCTCTCTCTCTGTATGTGTAAATATATATATATATATATATATCACAAAAAACATTAGCCTAATAAAGATGTTAAACATCCTGGGGACTACTCCACCAGTATATGCCTCATTCAACTCACATTTACGTCTCATCTTGCAGCATGTTTCCCCTCCACATAATAGACATTGCCTAAACTTATTATTTTTAGTAGTAGTAGTAGTAGTAGTAGTAGTAGTAGTAGTAGTAGTAGTAGTAGTAGTAGTGTTATCGTTATTGTCATTGTAATAATAATAATAATAATAATAATAATAATAATAATAATAATAATAATAATAATAATAATAATAATAATTTGACACCACCATACATGTTTTTTCAGAGATGAAAGAGATGTTGGAATAAAAAGAAGGCAAAGCAGTGGAAAAGACAGACAGGAGTGTAAACAGATGAGAAGAATGCTTGCAAATTCAAAAAAACTATAAATGCTTTAGATAGCAGCTTGCCTGAATTGCTTCTCCCTACAATTTTTTTGGTGTTTTCCTCAGACTGGTCAATTGTTTGCAATGACAAATACATGTGTTCTGACACAGACTAGTGGGAAAGTTGCTTACTTTTGCAAAATGGGGTTTAAAACTGTCTCAGGAGGTAATTTCATAACCACATATATTAAAATACATGCCATAATTAGAAAAACATTAAAAAACAAAAACAAAATTGAAAATTGATACTGGAATAGCTGCAAGAGTAATATCAAGGGTCTTTTAAGATTAATATCTTTAGGGGTAAACGTGCTTCATCATTTCTAAAGCAGCATTTTCAAATAATCCAGTAGCATAATAATAAAACTTCAATAAATTCCTATAGAAGTACCAAAACTAGTTGCACTGTTGCCAAAATACAAAAATTAAGTAGTTACCATTCTTCTGTCACCTATCCTTTCCTTATGTGTCCCAAGTACTGCAGAAATTCACTATGCCACTCTTTCCTTTCACTGGATATTTTCCACATAAACATTAATGTTCAAACATTAATTCAGATTTAAAGCAATGAGAATTCTTAAAAATCTTACAGATAAAAATGACTAAAATATATAAGATTAATTTTTAATACATTTAATTTTAATAAATTTATTTCTTGATTAAATACAGTACATGAACCATTGTATCTGAGGTTAAAAATTGCCACAGCTTTATAACTCTTTAAAAAGTACAGTGAAAATGCTCTTAAAACCAGGATCTGTTGATTTGACTTACTATCTAGAAAAATTAGGAAAAAATTATCAGGGTTACTAAGGAGTATCTTGGTTCCATTGTGGATATGCTACTCTGCAGAAACTTCCAAAATTATTTGGGATAAAATAAAGGGCATTGAAAAAATCAAAAATACCTCTTTTTTAGAAAGAAGACCTTAAAAAATGACATAGAAGCCACATCCAAACTGAGCAGAAAGTGACATTCAAAGCCACACCCCCCTGTGTGGCTGTGAAATACTGTGATATCCCTGAAAACTCTTGTTCCTAAGGCTATGTTTCACCTCTTACAAAAATATCAGTAACTAGCAGCATTAGAAGGAAGTAGAGGATTCTTTTCAGTTGAGTTTTTGCTTAAATAAGCCAATCAAAAAACATCAAAATTAAACAATCTGCAGTCTTATTTCTGGGTACCATAATGTACTAACCAAAAAAATCCAAATCTTACCTTTCTAACCATACCAGACATGAAATTACTTTGATTTACTTGCTATTAAAGACTAATAACTATGTTTTAATATAAGCAAGAAATCAAAAGGATTTATAATGAAGTACTCTGAGTTTTATCTTCTGGGGCAATCTAAATTATGTAGATTTGGTATTGCACGTGAAACACAGGACATTCAAAAATTTTTCATCTTGTTCATGCTGTTGGAATATAAGATCTGCTCATATAAAAAAATCATAACAGATTGTAGGTTTTTTTCTATTTTCTTCACAATTTCATGTTGGCACATCCATGAAATATGACACAATAATTAATTAGCTTTCAGGATAAAATAAGAGCACAAGCTTTCTACACGAAATGCACATGCAGAAATTCAGAGCTATTACCAGTAGCAGAATTCTAGCAAAATGTGTGGCATTAAATAATGAAATAAACTTCAAAATTGTGCCATAAATGTATTTTAAACTATTACTTGCCAGCCTAAAATGATACAAGTTTCATTACTAGAGCTGTTATATTATTGTGCTGCTATGTATATTGACAGAGTATAATTTTATCATTAACAGTACTAAGCCAAAATTTAATTTCATAACATCATTTTTTATTGGCAAGAGTCTCCAAATTTTACTGCAGAACAAATTCTAGCATGTGACACCCATTCAGTGAATACTCTATCATTAGTGTTCCTTTTTATTCTTTCTGTGTGCAAAACTTTATGGATGTTTATAAAACTATACTGACAAGGCATGATGGAAACAAGACAATGTCAAATATTTGTTTCTGATGTGACACCCAGCTCTTCATGCCAGAAACAATTTTCTTCAGAGCTGCTGAAACAACGTATTACAGTCAAATAATGTCATTGTTAAATGCTTAATAGCAACTGTAGCATTTCTATGTGATACACTTCTGGCTCACTTGTGGAAGAACTTTTGTATTTATCATTTTTAGATTTGTCTAGCAGTACTGTGAAAGATAAAATAGCAAGTTACACAGGCCTGAAAGGAGAGAAAAAAAAAATCTGTAATACAAATGATGGAATAGGTGGGCCTCCATAATGACCTATTATTTGGTTGGTTGGTTGGTTGTCTTTTCTTCCCTAAACCAAGAAGTATCAACCTCTTTTCCAAATTTTTGGTACTCTTTTCAGAAATTTTAGTTGTGCAAATTGTGAATGTGTATTTTTAGTGTCATTAATCTTTTGACTAAGATTTATAGGGTAATTAGAAATGGCCTGTTTTAAATATAAGGCCTCTAAAATCCAATGCCTTATTTACTCTCCTATGATTCAGACTTTCACTGAGTTCAATTAGAGCAGGATTAGATTCAAATTTTTGGATCTTATATCTAGACCATGAAAACACTTGGTGTACATGTACATGTACATGTACAAGGTACATGTGTTAAAGTTGCTCCTAACACAACAGTGAAAAGAAAAAAGTACCTCATTCTCCACATTTTCATGTAGTATAGTTGCTGATTTGCATTAATGCAAAGGAAAAGAGAACAGGCCACCTGGAACACCTACCTGTTTGAAATTACTTTTTCTTCCATTATCCTGCAAAACCAGGAAATGCGGGGGAAGGTGTGTGTAGGAGGAATAGGGATGGAACACTAATGGAAAACTATGGAAAATCAAGAAATACCTTCCTTTAATTACAAAGACTGAGCTGGTTGTAATTTTGCTGGTTCCCTTACTGGGACCAGAAAGTCTCAACAGAGGAGTTGGTGTAAATCTTGACAACTCCAATCATGATCATGGGGGATGACTAACTATACTGGGAGCTAACTTCAGTGGGGGCTGTGTTGAGATTTTCATGGCACATCAAGGAAAACTGTATAATATTTGTGTGTGAAAATTCTGATTTTAGAAAGATCTAGAGGAAGCATGTATTTCTTCTATTTTATGTATTAGAATGTATACATGCATATTACACACTAAAAAAACCTAAAGCCAACCTGAAATATTTCTGTTGTAGAAGAAAAGTTGTGAACAATGACAGTGGAAACCAGTCTAGTCAGAGACATATAAATGCATTTTCAATAAAGACAATAGAAAAACTTCTATGTAAAAAATTAGTGGTAAATAACAGTGTACATGTTATTGTATGCATATGTTTCATATAAAGCTTTCTATCTGATCCAGTCTGCTAGCAATAAGTGGCTCTGCAACAAACATAGGTAGTTTTTCAAAGATGCACTGTCAACTGCAAGAATTCTATATGTAATTAATTTTGTAGTAGAATTCTTCCTATGCAAATTTTACACCATTACTATTTAAAGAACACAAACCCCAAACAAATAGCAGTATATTTTTATGTAATTTAGAATTTCAATTGATATAAGCAAGGATTCAATATTCTTCATTCTAGTGGTAGTGTTGGCTTGAAGTTTTTCCATATTTATAAATAATTAGATGTCCTCATTTGCAGCAAGAAAACAAAGAAGGTTAATATACAGGTGTAATTTAGCAGATTCTTACAGCTTCCCGTAATTCCCTGAGCTTGTTAGTTGCATGTCTGCATTTTTTATTTCCTTTCCCTCTTCCTGCTGATGCTGCTGCAGTTAGCAGAACAGCCCAGTTGTCAGTCTCAGTAGTGAACCAATCTTTGCCATATGCCTCTGTTTAAACTTTAAAGTGAATAAACAATCTCTGCCTGGCTTAATTAAGAACCTCAGTATTCTTTTTTCCTTTTGTCCATTGCTCTTTAATATTTTTAGTCTTTTTTTTTTTTCCTCGATAGATCAGCCAAATAATACAGAGAAAAACACAGAAACATCCCTTGAAGAAAGCCAAACACTATTTTGGTCGGCTCAATCTTAGTTTTCTGTTTTAGTGTGTCAATCATTCATTGTCTTCCTTCAAAAACTGCTCTGAACAGCTTTCTATAAAGCCCATCAGCATTAATCTACCATATAAAGTGTAATATGTGCAGAAGCATGAAAGCAGAGGGTGAAGGGGTATGTTGCACTGTAGGACAAATTAGCTTTGCAGTTGTATAATGCAATATGTGCCCAAAGTGCATTGTTTGTTTCATGGCAGCTCTCTACATGGGCTCAAATGAGAGCAGGGAATGAAAGGCATCATGCCATCCAGTGCACCTGTTCAGGCAACTGAGCTCTCTACCATCCTTCACAGAGGGGCTGCATGGCTTTGAGGTGCTCAAGGCAAAGTTGGAGAGTGTTCCCTTTCTGTTTCTACAGCACTCTGCAACCTCTCCAGGCTCATAAAATAACAGGACTAAGCATAATCTTCTACTTTTCTGGTACAACATTCTTGATTGCAGAATTTTAAACATTGAATTAAAGCAAAAGTCTCCATTTCACTGCCTGACAAACATCAGTTGTTTGCAATTGAAGTTTTCATCACCACTTGAGAACATTGATACTATTTGACCTTCCCTGAACCATCTTATTTACTTAATTCTGACCTGGAATCCATGATGATTTTCAATTCTACTAATCTGGTTTTCACACAGGTGTTTCTCATTGCATTCCCATTTAAGAATATCAGCAGTGCTTTAGTAACAGTGACTTTGTTCGGCTAAACAGTTTATGACAGCTCATGCACAGAATTTTTATCTCTTTACATAAAATCCCATCAGTGGTGCTGGCTCACTAGCACACCTGGTAAAGCATATGTTTTTGATCTTTAAGTATATCTAGGCAAGCCAAATGAAAGAAAAGGATAAGCTTGAATCTATAAGAGATAGCACGTCCAGGGACCAAGAATCTCTGTTTTGATCTTTCAGAAAGCATCTAGTTTTTGAAATATTTTAGCAATTATAAATAAGGAAAACAAAGCCTATCACTGACATTTTTTAAAGAAATACAAAAATTAAATTCTGTGTTAAACTTTCTGCCCTCTGTGCTAAAAAGCATTTTAGAAAAACTGAATCTAGATGCTTTTTAAGGTCCTTTAAATGAAGAGGTTTTGGAATAATATATTGTACAGAGCACCACCAACACACACACAAAACCCACAAACATGCAAACTTCAAAGCTCATAGATTAATTGGTTTTTTCCACCATGTAATTTTAGAGTTCAACATAAATTGAGTTTTTCCACAAAACTAACAGTGGTGACTAGTACAATCCAAGAAAGTGGAATCATGGAAATTTCAAGGAAATTAAACAGGAAGCTTCTGGATTACTTCTAAGTCTTGCCAAGTTTTTGTGTAACAAAGAAAAGAGAGGACTCTTTCCCTATGGAAATTCCTTTTTTAGAGGTTTTTATCCTTAACCAGATGTTATTGGTATAATTTCCAGAATGATAAGCCAGCTTGCAGACAATAGACCATATAACATGAATGGATGAAGTAAAAAAAAAGTCTAAAATTAAGCAACATTTGTTTCAGATAGCAGAAAGTAGCAGAAGTTGGGCCTATGCAAACCACTTCGAATTTTCTGTGGCTTAGAGATTTTCAGCTAGAAGCACAGATTTAAACATATTCTTACAAATTTGTGGTACATCATGGCAACAACCCATACATCAGTTCAAATTGAAAATATTTGAGATTGTGAAAGTTCATGAAACTTTACAAGAGATCATGAAACTTTTCAAGAACTTTACAGTTCATGAAACTGTACAAGAGACTTAAGCTTGAAGACAACAGCTGGGAAGTCTGAAATTTATTAAGAAAAGTTAATGATTTTACTGTTCCTGAATCGGAATCCTAACTCGAATTCTCCCTGAAATCATACAGCCTGTTTAAAGATAATGAGATTGTATTGTTCTGGTATGCAGGGCAGTTGAAAAGTTCTGAAGCAATGATGCAGGTCATATTCCAAAATCTCAAATTATGTCACCTGTCTGTATTTAGCACCAGCCCCTCATTGTGATTTTAAACATCCCGTCACTACTTAATCTTCACAGGTCTTTGGTATAAAAGTGAGATCAGACCATAATTTTCTGGCCTTATCTTCAATAAAATCAAATCAATCGAATAACAATTTGCACTGCAACAAGATTTTTTTTGTTCTACAAGCATTTCAAAGGGCTTTGCAAGACTTGCTAGGGCATCCCTGCCTTTTAAGAAAAGTGGAAATAAAGGTAGTAGATAAATAAGTGCACTAGACTAATAGTAAGTCAGAAGCAAAGGATAGAACAGAATCTAGATTTTTCCATATTTCGGTCCTTTTATTTTCAGAAAATAAACATTCTTTGCCTCTGTCTTTTCTATTAAATCTTTTCATTTCATGTCCATGTACTGATGAACATTGCACAACCTGAGTATGACAGCCCTTCTTTTAGAGAGACAGATATCAAGAACTTCTTTATATTACTGCCAAAATTTACCAAAATAACTCTTCTTATTAAAGTAGAAAAAAGTGGGTAATGTTTAAAGCAACTAACTTCCTGTGCATGGGATCTTATACTGTGACTTAATGATGGGTGCTTGAAGATACAGTCCAGTGAAAGCCATACGGCATTCAGAGTCAGAAAGGCAACTGATGGAAGAGAGAAGTGATTTTGGAAAACACCCACACAACTTTATAAAGTTTCAAAAGCTCTATCTTCTAACTACAAAATCAACCTTAAAGAAATATGTTTCTTCCACTTTACATATACCAATTAACTTTGGTAAAGAAAAATCAAACTTGAAGTTCCTACAGTTCTACCACAAAAGTGCAAGGGGAGAAAACAGGTACAGGAAATTAATTTGGATTAGACAGATTTCACAACCCCTGCGAGACCTGATTTCAAGCATGCAGAATACTCCCCCAGAGGACTTCAATGAAAGATGAAGCTAGCCCTTGAGACAATGAGATTCAAAGAGAACACTATTTTCATACAGACCTTAAGGAATAATTTCTTATTTCTTTAAAAAATACATTCTTCTGCCATGTATTTAATTTTTGAGGCAATGTCATATAGCATATTTAAGTCAGAAAGCACAAAAGATTAATGACCTAGTTAATGAAATCCATAGATATCTCCATACCAGTGTTGTGCTACACAGGTAAGACCAAGCAAGGACAGTAGGGAATCCATTTTGCATCACAACACATAACCACAAAGCACTGGTAAATGTGTTCTTTTCCCTTGGTTTAAGAAAAGCAACTCTATTCATTAACAGCTTTTCACTTAGTATGACTTGTGTGTATTACACTCAAACACTCAGCTGTCATATGAAATGATGGGAGCTGACAGTTTGGAATTTGAAAGGTTTGACTCCTTTTGAACGTACTAAATGAACAAGTGCTGTCTAATTTTTGTTGAACTGAGCCCAACAAAAATCCCCTACAAGGATGCAAGATTTTATTATACCTTTTCAAGTTTAATATGCACAGTGAATATTCAGAGCTTTTCAGCTAGATACTCAGTTAATGCTATGACTAAGAAAGATGTCATTAGGTAGGCTTCAGGCAACAGTGAGCTACAAATGGAATTCCTTCCTTATTTTCTGAAACTCAGAGTTTATGATCCATATCCAATGATGAATGGTCTATAAACTCTCTTATGGTCTTTAATTGCATAAACTTTACATTATAGACTTACATTAGCTTGTGAACATTTTTTTTGCTACAAGATGTAAAAAACCAGTAAAAACAGAAGTTCCCTCAGCTCTTACACAAATAGAGTATGTAATTCTTCAGTATAATTTGTTCCGTACTTATGTTCTTTGTTTGAATTTGTACTTTTCTACAAATGCAGAGAAATAAGGCTTTACTTTTTAAATCTTAAAAGTTTACATTTTTAATGCTTAATTCCTGAAACTCATGCTGTCTAGTGAGCCCTCTGTTCTGTCAACATGAATTGGTCCTAACCCCGTCAAAATATTTTACCTCGTAGCTGCTGCTTGTATCTGTGTATTAATAAATGGCTCCCTATACCCTAAAAGCAGCATTCATGCTTCCTGAGCAGTCCACTCCTCCACTGGCTTCTGCTGACATTTTGACTTGTTTTAGAAAGCATTAAATAAATAAGAAATAAAAGTTGACATAACATATTTGATAAGTATTATAGAGAAAAGAGCCTCAGACAGATAGCCCATATATACCCTCTATGAAGATAAAACACAACCACCTAGAATTTAAATTTTGAACAGCAATTTATATGAAAACAAAAAGCTACTTGTCAACTCGGGTTATTAGTAGAACTGCAGGCTTTGTCTCCTAAAGTGATGCATGTTTTGCTGTCCACTAGCATGGCAAGTAGTTGAACCAGGTGGTATACATCACATACATCTCCTACTATAAGGAATACTCGATCCTTGGCTCCACCACTAATCAAGCAGGAAAGTGACAATAAATAAAAAAAGAAAATACATAATTTCAGCACTGAAATAACTATATTTGGTACTGCAGATGCTTTCAGCTTGGAGAAGAGAAGGTCCTGAGGAGCCCTTTAACACAGCCTTCCAGTACCTAAAGAGGACTACAAGGAACCCAGAGAGAGACTTATCACAGAACATATAGTGATAGGACAAGGGGGAATGGCTTTGAACTGAATTTTTGAATGAATATTTGTAGACAAACATAACGGTATCAGGAAATTAATTGTATGAATTGTAATAATGTTATTTGTTTTGCTTCAACTGTATTGAAAATCAACATAAATCACAGTTATTGAAATTAAACAGAACCATCTCATATGGAGAAATGGCTGCTAGGAGGTTTTTTTTCCTGTCAGGTTTTGCAGTTCTGCTTAATTTGACTAACAGCATATCTTTAATTCCATATCCATTACCAAATAATGGAATCCATATCAAATAACTTTGAGATTCACATAATTCTGAGTTTTGCAATAATTTTGCAAAAGAAGATAATAACTCAAAAAAATCATCAATTTTACTCCTATATATACTTTCAGCATACTGTGCTAATGGGTATTAAGCAGGCCAAATAAACAAACTCCATCCCACAAGAGATCTCTTCAATATCAACTATCATAATATTAGTACATATGGCAGTAAAAACATGCTTGGAGTATTATTTGAAATAAACATGCCTCAGTATTGCACAGAAAAAAAGCCTGTTGCACTCATGATTTAATCCTCATGTTGCATTAGAAAATCTGAATGTTTTGGTTACCTACAAAATAATTTCAACCTTTTCAGCATGTTAACCTATTGCTATTTGCAACTCTGACTTAATCTTCACCTAGAGGATCGCACACTCTGTTATTACGACTGGTTATTGACTGTCTTATTAAATTTCTGCCAATAAAAGAGTTTTTAAATACTCTTTTATATGAATGTACGCATTTTAACAATTCTTGATTTCTCTTTCAGCATTTAGTAAATGGAGATGGCTTGCCTGCTAAATCATTTTCATTTAGTTAATAATTTTCTGTAATTAAATGATCTCTAATGATTCAGGAAATGAAGATGTGTAATAAACTTAAGGAAATTGAACAGTCAATAACTGGGATAGATGACAGCAGTTAACTACTGTATGGGGAGTTAAAAATTCCCATGCTCTATCTAATTGTACGCCTCCAGACGCTGTCTCTTCTGACACAGTGAGAATCTGCAACGTGTTGAGTATGAATAGGTCCATAAAAGCAGCTGCATTTTGGTCATCTCTTGCCCATGGTAGGCTAAAGTAGATTAGGATGAAATTATTACTGAAGAATTTCTTCTCTGCTGCTCTGAAATCCTTCCCTGCATGCACTATTTATAAACATAGGTCATGAGGGGGTATTCCCATTCCCACATTCCCATCCAAAATTGCTGTCACCATCCACATCCTTTCCCCAGAAAAGAGGAGGGCTACTGAAGCACTGTACTGCAGGATTTCCTGTAGACCATGTACAGTATGGAAGGAATTGGAAGAAGATGAAAGAATAACATCAATGGAACACGAGGGAACTACTCCAGGTCTCCCAGGCATTTCCACAAAATGTCATAAATCAAACAAATGTGAATGATTGGAAGGAACATGCTTTAGTCAAGGAGCTATTTAGGAATAAAGTGTCACACATTTTCCTATACATGCTTGTACAGACTCCAGCCTGGGACCAATCCCATTTTCTCATGATTTCTGTTTTGGAAAATAACAATACAAAATTGAATAGACACTTGTGTTCAAATGTTCTTTATGCTAATGACTCCTCAATGTTTTGCACAGTTGCGTGACATTAAAATAAATTATTTCATTCCTAACATAATGTATTTGTAGTAGGACTAATAGCAGGCTTTCCATAGACTATTCTAAGTTTGCAGTAAAACACAAGGCTTATGAAAGTCATTTCCTTTTAGTTTTTTTTCTAAATGTTAAGATCCTAATATTCTCTAGACAAGATTGGGTTTACCAGTTCTTTCATTCCTTTCTGCTTTGACAATGTCTGCCTATTATAGAAGACAACAAAATAAATTAAATCATAATTGCTAACAATGTCAAATATTGCCATTTATGCAACTATTATTTACTATATACTGGAAGAGTTGTGATTGTATTAAAGAAATTAATTCCTGGTAGCAAACAAAAGAGCAAGCGAACTTCACTGTTATCTTTACCATAGATAAATTCTGTTGATTAAGTAATCCTTTGTATAAGCAAATCATTCATTAATTACTATATATGTCTAAAAGACACCACTACAGGAACATTGCATCAGGAATTCCAGAGTTCCTAAATAATATAGAAATCTGCCTAGAACTCAGAAGATGCTCCTTTCCTTCCTGAACACCATTCAGAGTTACATTCTCACAGGAGATACCACATAAAGGCAGTAGCCAGTTGTAAAATTGCCAAAGTATTATCTTACACTGAGAAAGGCCAATTCATTAATTTGAACAATTAATTAAATAAAAGTCTTAAGATCGCGATACAGCATGTAACAAGACCTAAAAAATAAAAACAGTATAAATTGCTTGTTTTCCAAGACAAAATATTTTTCTTGTGGAAATATTAAAATATAGGAAGTGTGAAAATGTAAAACACTTCAGTGTTCCAAAGCCTATTTTTGATCTAATTGGACACTGAAACACGTTGAAACACTGACATTTCTTACAATTCCACATTTCAAATACACTGAACAGATAGAAGAATAACAGCAAGACATAACTCCACCTCAATGTTCTCTCCCCCCTTTATCCATCAACAATATTCAGAGAAGACATTCTGTGTGCGCACAGTGCTTCGGAAGAAAAGCCATTACTCCATGCCAAGCTAACACATGAGTCTTTAATCTGGGCTTATAAACAATACAGCCCTTTCAATAGTTATAATTGAAAAACGAAAATTCTGTATTTCTTCCATTTTCCTCTTTATACTATTTTTCTTTAGCAATGCAGTGTAACTGCTTACGCAGACGTACAGGCTCTGGCCTCCTTAGCTTTTATGCTTAGACCTGAAAGGATCTGGGAGTAATTTGGCTTCATTTTGGATATCCTGTTAAGGGATTAAAAATGGATCAACTCCCCAGTTGCCTTGCTGCTTTTATGTGCTCTTCATAAAAGGTTTCAAAAGTAGAAGAACAGTATATTTGTTATTTCTGGCTCCGTTAAACACAATAGTAATGAACATTAGCTATTTAGCCCTTAAAAAGCATGCAAAACACAATATGCTTATGATGTATGGCACTTTAAACATATGCTTACAGCTATACACTGCCACCTAATCACCTGCATGAGAGCACTGGCACAGAACACCAAGATTATACAGCCGCGCTTCCAAATGGCCCCTAAGTTGTTTAAAGTTGTCTACTCCTCTAGCAAATATTGTGATTTGAAAACCCTTCAAGTATTACATTGTGAAAAGAATAATTTTCAAGAAAAGGAGATGGATTGTAGATGAGCAGCCTGTGTCTAAGGTTGCAAATACAAAATAAAGTTGTTTTCCAAAGGGTCCAAAAAGAAATAAAAAATGAGTGCCCAATGGGCACATTCACTTAGCAATTTTATATCTGTATAAAAGCTGCTATTAATTACAAACTAGTTTTTATGCAATTCTGCTTTCTTTAAATGTGGAGTGAATTCTCCCCATAAACTAATGAACTGAAGTGAAGCCAAATAGAGACCAGCTGGCTGAATTGCTAAGTAATTTTATCCACATGATTGACTTTATGATCCTTTCACTACAGTAACTAGTCTTTATTCTTACAATCATCATCAACCATAATTCCAGAGGGAGAGATGATTAAAAATCAAGGGAATAGAGAGGAGAGGTTTGTTTGATGTGGCACAGTGCATTCTTGCACACACTTCTTGTGTATAATAGGTGCGGAATTACAGGTCTTTATAGCCTCCAAAGCAGTGCACTGAATAGCTGCCTCAAAGACATAATAAGCAACCAATGCCTAAATAATCATTACAGATACTCCATTAACAGCATCTATCTGTGTGGCTTTTAACCATACAAATTGTTTTTTGACAGCTTGTAACCTTTCTGAACAGTTTCCTTTGGGCATTACACCACATTCAGATCTAATTTTAACTTTTGCTTTGTCTATAATTTATTACTTTCTTTGGAGACACATAATGTATTTCAGTGGAATGGATAAATTCAAATAAAAGACTTAAAAAAATCAATTGCTGTTTTAATCTATTAAATCCTTGCTCTCTAGGAGAGAACTATAATCTGATGAAACATAACAGGGGAAAAAGGCTAAATGGTCTAGAATTCCTGAGGGTATCTGTTTTACAACAAGCAATATTTTTTTCCTCAAATTATTTAAAATAGGGCATAACCAACTGAAAAAAAAGAATAAAAGTAAAAACATACATAAATAAAGCATAAATCCTTTAAGGCTGTTCCTAAGAGCCACAGACTTTAAATGACATAATAAATAACATGTTATAAAATAGTTTAATGATGTATTGCAATGGGATAAAGAGCTAAGAAAGATGTACAATTGTATATTTTTTTCCAATGAGAGCCCATAATTACAAATCAGTAAAGATAAGTGACTTATGTAGAGCTAGAGGGCAAGCATGATTTTCAGAAGCTGATGGAAATGTGTAAAATGAATGTGGGGGATGATGTAACAGTATTAGGTGATTTGTATTGGCTGTCATGGCCATTATCTCACTTCTGGGGACACCATTTTCAGGAATAATGTCCAGTAAATCAATATGTAGTACCAATCAACATAGCAATACCACAGTTCTGGAAGCCAAAACTTTTGATTTCTTTCACGACATTCGGCTCTTTTTCAACAGATTCAGGTACTTTTCCCAAAGTTTTCAAATCTGTGTAGCAGGTAAACATGCATGTCCAATTGACAGAAGAGTGATTTGAAGTAACCTAAGCGTTCACTGCTGACAAAGGTTCCTGTTCTTCACAGATGGTATGCGGTGCCTAGTCACATCAAAATTAACCATCATCATTGAAAAAAGTGTAAGTCGGATAGGCATAAAAATCTACTACTTAGAATCTAGTTTTTTGCCATCTCCTGAATCTTAAAATGGGTCACTAAATCTAGTACAGTTTTCATAAATGACAGGGAAGGCAGAGTAAATCTTCAAATAAAATGTGGAAATATCCCTCTCAGTATGAACTTAATTCATCATGCTAAACTCAGTGAAGGAACATCAGCATAATATTAGAATGAGGCTGTTATGAATCAAGGAGATTCATGTCTAAATTGCATCTTACAACTCAGTTATACTGCAGCTTGTATATCTGAGGAGCTGAAAAAAAAAAGGCATACTTCTTGGTTATATATAAGATAATCAATAAGCAGATTTTTAGTCTGAATGTTGATAGGGAAAAGAACTGTCAACGGAAGAAGTTATTAGAAAAGGGTAATGAATGTGTGAAAAATAAAGATCTTAAAAAATTATACGTATGAGAAAATCTCAACCATTCAGTTATTTTTTGAGCTTCATTCAGTGTCGTACTAATGCTCAAGACTCATTGGTTTGGAGTTTTGTTTGGTTTTTTTTTGGTTTTTTTTTTTGCATTGTGGATGGGGCTATTTTAATTTGCTATCAAGAACATTACTTGTAAATTATGGTACTGAAAGCAGAACGATCATAGTCAGAGTACTCTGACAGATTCTGAAAGACTTCAAGACTTTTTTTTAATTGATAGATATTTAATATCTCAACACACCCAATGCACAGCTGCTGTAAGAATCACGGGCCAAACAGTAAAATGAGCTCTCTGTAATTTCATCAGTCAATGTCAACCTCATGAAAATAATAAAAACATCCCTCTCTTAGGTATCTTAAAATTTGGGGGGGTCGGGGGGGTAAGGGAAGGAGGGCTCATTAAATTCTGGCCCATTTCATTACATAAGACAGTTCTAATGACTGTAGACCTGTTCTAATTGACTTGCTCACCAATTTAGAGAGCCATATTATAAACCATTCATCATTATTACCAACAGTAGTTGAGGACATTACAAAGTTGTCAGTATAACACAATTATCTCTCAGATATTTCTTCTTCTAGTCCTTTCCCAATCTTTCAACCTTGTCATGAAAGCACACCCAACTGTGTGAGCATTTAATTCCAAGAAATATTGCAGTGATATAACCTGTCTGAGAAGCAACAAAATTGAAGAAAGGCTGAATCAACCAATATTCTGTCTGATGGGAATTAATAGAAAGCAGTATTCTGAGACACTACCATATGGAAGCATTGCATTTATGTTACATAAAGTAATCACAGAATGAAATGACCATTTGAGAATATGGATTTAAATAAGAAAAAAAAAGAAGCTGAGGTGGGATGGGGCAGAGTACGTGCTCTTAATTTATTACTTCTATCTTCATCCAGTTTGAGTAGAATTATCTGGTTTTCTTCAGTAAAGAAGGATCAATCTTTTGGATAGTTTATGCAGTCAGATGTTATGAGGACATTCAAAACTGTATTATCCATGTCCTCTTCCACAGAGCTGCTCCCCAGTCAATCAGTCCATTGCTGCAGACCTTGTACTTGTCCTCATTGCTGTCAACTCATTTCTTTAAGTCTGCTTAGGTCCTCCTTGATGGAAAGATTCCCATTGACTTTAATAACCAGTCCCCAGTCTAGGGCCATTGCAAACTTGAGAGTGAGCTCCATCTGTCCATCGCACCTCAGCGATGAAGAGGATGGGTATCAGTGTAGACTCCTGAATCCTCTTGTCACAGGCACCCAGGAAAATGACCTGAAATCACCATTTCCGTACCCAATCATCCAACTGGTATTGTAAATAGTTAGTTGGTCACTCATCCAGACTGTAAAATCCTAATATGGGTACAAGAATATTGTGAGGACAGCACCAAAAGCCTTGCTAAATTTAATGACATTCACATTTTTCCCCTCATCCAGAAATCCAGTATTTTGATCATAGAGTCACTCAGATTCATCAGACACAATTTACACTTTATAAAGACGTTGTTAGTTGCCTTCTCCTTTATCTCCAGAAGCATTCTTTAGGAGACTCCATGGTTTTCCGGTGAATCACTGCGAGGCCGACTGGTCTGCACGTTTTGGTATCCTTTGAAGATGGGTACAACATTCACCACTTTCTTCCAGTTGTCAGGGACCTCCATAGATTTCCACAACTTTTCAAATATGACAGAAAGTGACCTTGCAAGGACACCAGAGAATGCTCTCAGTGTGCTCTCAGTGTGCCCTCAGTGTGATAGGAAGCCTATCAGGTACCACAGCCTTATAAGCTGTGGTCATGCTCTCTTAAGTAATTCCTGAATCTATTGTCATACATCATGGGAGTTCTGTTGCTCCTCAACCCCCTTTACTAAACATAGGTATCTGGGACACCTGGGTCATGAAGACTGGAGTAAGGAAGACACTAAATAACTCAGATTGTTTTCTGTGTTTGTTGTCACTGGATAACCTGCCCCATTTAGCAACAGGCACACATTTTTATTGTAAAGTGCTTTATTTTTTAAGTAGCTGTGCATTTTGGTCCTTACTCATTGAAAGCAATAGTCAGGGCCTCAAGAGTGCAAAGACATCCCTTCTCCTTCAAATATGAATTGTTTTTTTTTATCAATTGGGAAAATAATAATAATAATAATAATAATAATAATAATAATAATAATCTTCCTTGTATCAAATAATTCTCGTAAAGTATTGAAGTTAAACTTCTGCCCTTATGAGAATCACATGCAGGCCTGGAGTCCTCAGCACAAGAAAGATGTGGACCTGTTTGAGTAGGTCCAAAGGAGGGCCATGAAGATGACTGGAGAGCTGAAGCACGTCTCCTTCAAAGACAAGCTGACAGAGTTGGGGTTGTTCAGTCTGGAGAAGGCTCTAAGCAGACCTTACAGCCCCTTCTGGTACCTTAAGGGGGTTTATAAAGAAGAGGGAGAGGGATGTTTTTACACAGGCAAATAGTAACAGGACAAGGGGCAGTGATTTTGAGCTAAAAAGAGGAGACATGCAGATTAGATGTCAGGAGGACACTCTTTACTCACAGGGTGGTGAGGGACTGGTACAGTTTGCCCAGAGTAGTTGTAAGTATCCCATCCATGGAAGTTTTCAAAGGTGGGTTGGATGGCGCCCTTAGCAACCTGTTCTAGGAATGTCATCCCTGCTCAGGGCAGGGGGCTTGGAATGAGATTTCTTTGAGGTCTCTTCCAACCCAAACCATTCTACAATTCTATGATTCTGCTCTCAAGATAGTGTATCCTCTGGACACTAACAGGCAGGAGCTGGCATGATCCTGATTCGGTTCTGTATCTAAACTGAAATTCTTTGATGACAATGGTGGGCCTCAGAATTATTGAAATATGTCATAAAGAGATCTGAAAATAGCTGGAACACTGCTTGACCAGAGCCCAGTAATCTCCAAACCATTAAGTTTTTGTTTCATTTACTCCTAAATATTTTACTGAGGAAGGTGATCACAAACATATCTGAATGGTTAGCAACCCCTACTGTGAAGAAGGAACTGTTTACTTAAATTTTAGCCAGTAAGCCACATCACACAAAGAAGAAAAGAAAAATTATGTATATAACTGTTATTCCATCCAGGTAAAACTTAGCTTTGTTTAAGACAAACTAGATTTCAATGTGACCACACCTGCAAAATAATGAATCATTTTTTCTTTGGTAAAACCAGCCACTTCCCATGTATTACAAAGAGAAGTTACTGTTGCAAATGCAGAACAAATGCTGAGTTCATTTTAGCTCTGATCAAAACTCAGTCTGGATGCCAAAACAGTGATGAATGGCATGATTTCTCCATTCCTTCTCCGCTACATGTGATTTTCTGTTGGCACACTCTGCACTAATTAAAATGGCTGTAATACACTCAAACTAAATTACCTAAAAAAAATTTGAGATATACTAACTTTATACATTTTATCATATATTTGTGTACATGTGCATATAAATATTGTAGCCTGGCTTATCAAATGATGGAAAACACCAGTCTGCCACTAAAGTATGAAAGCCTACATCAGTAAAATATCTGGCCCCATTTTACCTAGATGCACAGTATTTACATATTTGTATGTATTTATCTCCTAATCACTGCAATTTCAAAAGATTTATTGACAACAGAAAGACAGCTAACTATGTCAACAAATTTAGATTTCAGTTTTCAAGAGTCAAATATTTACACCTACAACATAGATCTAAATGTGTTTGGAAATTTCAGATTTAAGGAGTAATACCATGTGTTCGGAAATAATTTCTTCATGGAAAGGGTTGTCAAACATTGGAATGGTCTTCCCCGGGAAGTGGTGGAGTCACCCTTCCTGGAGGTGGTTGAGAAATGATTGGATGTGGCATTTAGTGCAACGGCTTTATTCACAAGGTTGTGTTCAGTCAAAGGTTGAACTAGATGTTAGAGGTCTTTTCCAACAGTAATGTTCTGATGATTCTATTTGGAAGCTGAAAATAGGACTCATGGCTATTTGGTTTCAGCATTATATTATAAAAAACCTCATATATTTCAAGTCCATCCTAGAATAAGGTCTGTGTAACTTCTTCTGTAATTTCTTTCTGACAACTCTTCTGATTTTATATCCTATCCAGTGGACTGTAATATGCTTAAGTTGAAATTATTTAAAACAAAACAGACACAAATTCATTTTACTATTCTTCTTCTGAAAGTTTTCTGGGAATTTTCCAGACAAAAGGAGAAGAATTAAACACAGGACAAAAATAGTCACATACAGATTACCTTGAGTTTTCTCTACACATAGTTTTCATTTAAAAAAAAATAAAATTAGATGACTGTTAGGTCACCTAGAGGACAGTAAATTAAAGAGTGAATAAACAAAGACTTTCACAATAAAGGAAATGATGGAACACAGATTTTCTCAGTATAACAAGGTATGGGATCTGGCCTCAGAACTTCACCACAATAGACTAAATTAAGAATAGCAGAGAACAAGTTAGAATCATACATGGTTAGGAAAAAAGGTTTTGTTTATAAACCATAAAAAGAGGTATGCTATCAGTTGGAACACTACAATATTTTGAGATCAGTTTAAACAAACTTTCTCTCAAAAAGCTTTTCCTTTCTCCATATGTCAACAACATACGTCCTTTAAGACCAGTTTATTGTCACTTTAACCTACAGGAATTTCTCCTCCACACACAGGGCAAGTAAAACAAAACCTTAGAAGTCTTTAAAACTGAAATAGTTTGAGAAGAAATGTATACTGGATTGCACTTGTATACTGGACCAGAAGATGTGCAATCCAAATCTTGATTGCAATTTGACTTAATCTTCAGTTTCTTTAAAAATAAATACAAATAAATACACTTAGCTTCAAAACCCCAAACCAACCAGAAAAAAAAAAAAAAACACCAAAAAAAAAAAAAAACCCAAAAAAAAACCAGAGCAAAATCCAACAAAACAAAAACGGAACATTTTTAGAAGGTAGTTTAGATCCTCCCATTCCCATTGAAGGCTATCAGAGTACAACCACACATTCAGGTCTTTGCCACAGCACTTTTGAGTACTTTTGCAGAATTACAATTAGTAAGTAGTGGTTTTTAATTAATTATAATACTCTACTTCCAACAGACCTCCAATCTTCTGAATTTGGCTGGTAAAATAATTTCTTCCCTGCATCATTTAATTCCTGACTTCTCTGAGCCAAAAGCATTGTCTCTTCTTTTATTTGTTATAATTTGTTAAATTATAACAAGTAAAATTTTATTCCTGGAGTTTACTAGAACCTAACTGCCCTCGAGCCACTATTCACAAGAAAAAAAAAAAATAGGCAAGAGCAGAAAAAACTGCAGCAAGCAGGTAGGTTTAGTACTCTCCAGGCCATAGGCAGATTTCAGCATATTTACCTTCATTTGACTGAAACATTTAGACTGATTTCTAAATGTAGTTCTAAGGTGAATGTTCAACTTAAGACAACCCAACAGCACTTGAAATGTTATGATTTGAGAAAAAAAATTTAAAAATGCTGCTACAACAGAGAGAAGAATACTGAGAAGTATAACCCACAACCAAACAACTCCATAGTGAAACATAGTCCATGTTTATGTAATTTGTCAACAACCTGCTTTGCAGGTAAATTTTCCATGGAGCCCAGGACCTTTGAGAATGTATGAAATCCATCCTTTTTCTTCCTTTTTTTTTAACTCACAATTTTATAAAACTGCTTACAGACTTTCTACCCTTTTAAATATCCCCTATCCCTGGGCCAATTTCAGACTTGAAACAATTGCTAACAAAACTCTTCCCTTAGCAGTTAAGATAATTTACATGTTAGCCAGAAACCATCTGTAAATACCTCTAAAAATCACTGAGGCTGCTCAGATTGTGAAAGATTATTTTGAATTTTATCTGAAAACTCAAAAGACACCTACAGAATACAATGAGTGGAAGTTATACTTTAAAATTGTATAAAAAGCATATATTCAAATTTTTATAAGATAAGCAATAGCGACAACATGATAAAAGTAAAGGTAGGATGTGTATAAGAATCAACCACAGCCAGAAATGCAAACAACTTCTCTTGTTATACTGGAATAGAATCTGGTCCAAAACAAACTTGGTCCAAACTTGGTCCAAAACATTTATTGTAAAAGATAATTATATTTACAGTGGAGAAAAATACAATAAAACTGTCTTCCCAAACAGTGATTGAGTTTTTAAATTCCCCAAATCAGTTAAAATAATAGAATAATTTGCGAAGGCGTGTATGTTACAAAATCTAGTGGCATGGGAATTGTAGCCTGTATGTTTCCCAAATGCTTCTGAACAAAACTCTCTCAAAAGTAAATTATGCTTAGGGCATGCTGACAGTTGTGTTGATCCCAGTGACCTCGTCTTAGAATTGGGAGCAAAATGGCCATCAGTGGTTTCATGCAAACTGAGTATGAAGTTTGATGTATGGTGATGCAAGAGGACCAACACAGGAACAGGCTTCCTAGAGATGGTTGGTGCCCCCAGCCTGTCACAGGCTGAGAGAAATTCCAATAATGCCCACAATAACACGCTTTAATTTTTGGTCAGCCCAAAAAGTGCTCAGGCAGTTGGACTGGGTGATCATTGCAGATCCCCTCCATCTGAAAATACTTTATCCTATTCCAGAAACAGCACCTCTGCAGCGCTAAGTAACTGAATCCACTCCTTGTGTCCTGTGTCCATCCCCTCACATAGCTAGCACTTACTTGTTACTTAAGGACACAGATGCACTTTTGGAAAGCACAGTCAGAACATGTGATGGCATTCAGTGGGACCCTCTGTTGACAGGCTGAGGGTCCTGAACCACAGCTTTAATTGATTGGCATCAAGGAAACCCAGCAGACCTTAACCTATACTTAACAAGTATAAACCTTGGTCTTCACTCTTCCCAGAACTACTGAAATTCTATAGGCTCAATCATGCAGAAACAGATGTTTTTGGCTGCCAGATCCTCCTGAATCTAACAGAAGCTGAATCCTAGCTAGCTTTGAGCTGTACTTGCCTTTTGCAGCTTCAAGTTCAGCAATGTGTTGATGGAGTCCAAGGTAAAGATCATTTTGAGATGTCTCTTTGTTTACACTATATTGTCAAATTTACATGCATCCTTTGCTGATTTCCAAGCTCAGTACCTTTACTATCTGCACTGTAAACATGTTTACAACTGTGTAAACAAGTATATGAATGGACCTAACAACTACAGCTCAAGGAGCACTGGAAACACACACAAAGCTATTTAGTGGAGGGATAGCTCCAGTGTACCTGTACTGCTCTGCTGCTGTGAAGTTTAAGTACCATTTGACTTCACTGCAAGTAGGAACTAGACTGTTATCTAGGAAAGTGGCTACACTGATGTACAAGATCGAACATCTCAGGATACAAAAGAAAAAGACAATTCAGTGCCTAAACTAGCTGAAGTTTATATCCAACTTACAGCCTCTAATTGAAAAAGTAGAGAAAAACACTGGAAACCTAAGAACGGAAATGCCAATTCCTTTCTTTTATCTTTTCAAGGTCTTCTCTTTTACTACCTGAAAATACAACCTGCCTGCCTGCAATTATATAACAAATTCTACTTGAATGCAGTAAGCATCACATTCCCACAATGATTGATGACAGATGTCCAATCATGTTCTTGTTACTGGGTGGGATCAGCAAAGCAGCTGCCAAAGGCCATAGGCAAAACTAAAGGAAAGAACAATGCAAATTCACAATTAGGGAGTCTCTTGGGTGTGGGAGGAGAAAGAGTTGGGCATCTGCAGACTATTGCAAACCTGGTTTTATTTTGGAGAGAAAAACGCCTTATGCACTTTCAAGTTCCTGACCAATTTTTTGTCCCATAACTATTCTTTAGAACCCATAGGTCACTGTATCAACAGTTGTATGTTTCCCACATTAGACAGCCTGGACCTTTTCCATCAGCTGCAAGAAATTTTTAACATATCTAGTACAGGCTTTTGTCATCAGCTGCTATGAGCCTCTGTGCATAATGACTATCAATTCTTTCCGTTGGCTGCTATGCTCTTTGCAGACCCTAGTGAATCTCTCTTAGCAGCTACAGCAGCCTTTCACAATACATAATTAAATTAACATTTATAGAGAGCATAAACCCTGTAACAAAGAGGAAGTTTTAGTCAGCCCTTCCCTATTTTTTCCTCACTCCCTTATGTGATGCTGTTGGAGAGACTGATCTGACTGCACGCTAAACAG
Source organism: Euphonia xanthogaster (assembly GCA_034509185.1). NCBI lineage: Eukaryota > Metazoa > Chordata > Aves > Passeriformes > Fringillidae > Euphonia > Euphonia xanthogaster. Next base: position 32,079,529 of record JAYDZK010000268.1, on the reverse strand, counting down.
CAAAAAAAAAAAAAGGAAATCACTTCAATCAGCTCCAAAAATGGTTGATTTTATACAGAAATAAAATGCTGAAGAAAAAGAAGAATGCACCTGGAATGAGTGCCTAAGGTTAGGGTCAGGGTGCTTTTTCCTTTCACAATCATTGCGGATACTTCCATCTCAAAATTCTAGCTGCACTATAGCCTCAGGCAGTGATTCCACAACAGTTAACATCAACCTGAAATGTCACCCTTGGAGTCCTTCTCCCTTGCTCTGTTTCAGTAAATAAACTAGCAGGAGACTGTCCTTATAAGAGAAAACAAGACAAGTCAAAAACATTTGCTGATTTTCCCTGCCTGAGCTAGCCCATCACAAGATCAGATGAGCATCAGTGTCAACAGAGCAGATTAAGGGAAGGAGCTGCATCACAATCCTGGGGCCAAGGCAGGCAGGACCACAAAAGTGCTGACACAGCTTGGCTTCAGATGCAACAGAAGTGCTGCTGCTTGTATTTTTTTTTTTTGTTAGGAATTTTATATTGTCACTTCACTGAACACCTAGTCTGCTTTACACTCTGACACCTGCATAACTCTGAAGATACCTCAGGGGTATCATCACAAAGCTCTTGGTGAGGTCTAAAAAACCTGTTTTACTTGGATGGTGATAAAATTTAGGTGCACCAATACAAACTGAAAAGAACTTTGAGAAAAATATAATGAAGATCTACTTTGCAAATGAAAAAGCATTTTCACAGCTGAATTTAAAACTGTGTACATAAATACACTAAATGGCTATTTACAGAAAAATTCATAAAAGAAATGTAATTTTCTCTATGAACAAATGAAAAATACACAGGTAGTCATTGATGCTGTGACTAAAATAATGTTTTATCAAAAGAGATATAAGTAGGAATGAAGAAAAAATGGAAGAGAGTAAAAATCAAAATCATTCCATTTATAGAAGAATAATAGCTAAAATACAAGTAAACTAAATATTCATAGCATTCTTTTAAAAAGATGCATATTCTTAAGAATTAAGAATTTAATATTTCACACATCTGTAAAGTGATACTGGTTTTTTGCATCTAAATTATAAAAGAAAGTTGACTGTTAACAATTAATTGTGAGATTTTTAACTACCACTTACCTTTGCCTAACATACAGTAAAAAGAAAATTTCTACCTTGGGTAGTTTTCTAATGATGATGAGGGAATAATTATTCTGCTTCACTGTCATGGTTCAAATCTCAGAGCTCAGGTAAAGATTTAAATTAATTTAGGCTACCTTTTAGTTACATTTAAAATAACACCTAGTAATTAAGATAAGAAACCCCTGCAGAATTACACAGAGAATGTGATTCCTTTTGTTTAAGCTTTTAGCACCATACAGAAAAAAGCTGGCATTGAAGACTTCTATAGAACAATCCCAAAATGCATCTGTTTTGATATTGCAGATTTATTTACACAAAATATAGCTTATTCACTAGAAAAAGTCTGGACATAATCAACCTCTGAAGGTTTTAATGCTAAAGAAAAGCATTTATAATGAGAATACATAATACAAAAAAGGACAAGGGTAGACAATTCGAAGGCTTCAGGTGTTTACACATCCCTACCTACAAAAGCTGTTACACATGAATTGACTGTACCGCCGAAGAAGTAGCTCAGAATACCAACCAAGAAAGACAGCAGTAGGAAGGAGGGGGGAACCATACTCTATGAAAAGCACATGTTAATTTTACAATACTGACCTCAAATTGGTCTAAGAAAACATAAATGGAAAGTAGATCAAAATCTTGACAAAAATTCATTAACTTGGTTATCTCAAAACTAAACTCCAAACTCCAGAGAAACAAAGACATAAAAGTAGAAAATTATCACAAAGGTCTTTAATATCTGCTGGAGGGCAAAAAATTGACACTACCTTACAATTGATGTATTTCCATGTTAAAATCAAAATAAAACTGAAAACATTGGCAATAAGGTAATTACCAGAAAGTGACCAATTACAGAAGAAAGCACAGAGTACTGAAAAACACTGACTTCAGTCAGAGCAGTACTTATGATTCCCTTAGGTAAATGTAGGTTTGAATGCACATGCACTTTAGACAAAAGGCCTGATCAGAGCAAAGGCTGAGTCAACAGAGGATAAACTTATAATATTGTAAATTTCATACTAAATATAAATATATAAATATAAATAATATAAATACTATAAATAGTTGGTGGGTTTAACCCAAATGCTTAATAGTTGAATGATATCTGCTATGCAACCAACCTGAAGAAACATTTTGTTGACTTTATTTTAGCATTAACAGTTTTCCTCAGCAAAAGTGAAAATGACCCACTGTTCAAAGCAAAATGTAGGAACTTGTGGAAGAAAGAGATCTAAAGCAATAAGGCAGTCATAGTTAACAGAAAACCTGTAAGAGTAAAGGTCCAAGACTGAAGCTCCAAGAAGGCATAAACACATTCAGTAAATACGCAGCTAGAGCCTTGTTTTAACAAAAAAAAAAAAAAAATCCCAAATTTTAGCTCAAAAAAAACCCCTAAAAAACCTCATTCAAAGCTATCCAGGTTGTGATCTTGCCAATATTCTGTTTCATTAAGTGGAAAGTCTCAATTTCAGAAATAATTTCCAGCTATTGCTTGTTTGATTACTAAGTTTGCAGATTAGTCTGCTTTATTTGCCTCTCTATTTCATTAATTTTCTGCATTCAAATTAATTTGCAAATGTAACCAAACACTAAAACAACTTTCACATGCTGCTGATGTTTGTGTTAACAAGTTAAAACAAACTGCATATAATTTCATAATCAAGCATAGACTTTGGTTCTGCACAGTATTTTGGAACTACATCCACTGTGTTACTTCACTTTAAGAAAATTCACCAATTGAAAAAATTGAAATGGAGGTCTTTACAAGGCAGTAAAATGACAAAATTATATTATTTTTTTCATTCAACAATTTAAGGAAAGAGAAAGTTCCACATCATTATACCTAAGTCTTTTTTGCTATTTGTACAACTTATTTTCATTAAAAAGCCTGAATATTTTTTAGGGCTTTGTTGATACAATGTGCCTAAATTCCATAAGAGAATAGGTCAATTTTAATTTCAAACCAGCATTTTCTAGAAACACAAACAAATTATCTCAGTTAAAATAATCACTGTTGTGAAACATAGGCATTAAAATACACACATCCTATTAAACACACGACAAACAAATAAGGATATTATAATAGCAATTGTACCATTTATTAAATAGTTGCAGTGAGTCTGTGAACTGCTTTATTGATCGTTGATAAGAACAATTAGTTAATGCAATAAACTTAAAACATCTTAATTTTTAAAAAGTCAGCTTTCTACTCCTTCTGAAAAGTTTAGCCCAGTCATCTACTTCACAATAAAATATATACACTGATATCAGGGGTAGAAGAATAAAAATTAGTCCTCTCTGTCCCTTCCCTTCTTCTTATCCTCCTATAAGCTTTTGTTTCGATATGGTTATAAACAGCAGTTGCCGCTCAATATCCATGTTCCTTTCTGCATAAAATGCACATGAATAATATGGTAAATAATTATTTAAATGTATCAGAAATCTTCATATTTTTTCAGTGTTTCTTGGACATTATGAAATGTACTGTATTCACCCAGCTCAGCACAGAAGTTGACAGACAAGTCCCCTCAGACTAATATGCCTTCTAAGAAAATCTGCTTTCCTCTGTTAAATCTCAATACACAACAGCAATAGTGTTATTCCATTTTTAAATAAGTTAAATATTCCAATTGATGGTTTGTAACCTCACAAATTCTGTTCTGTCACAGAAAAAGAAATTCAAATAAAATTAGACTTCAGGTATTAGTTTCCCTCCAAAATATTTATTATTGCTTTTTTATACAGCAGCTTGTAGACAAATATATTACTCATCTCTTTCATGAAAGTAAGTACAGAAAAAATGTAGTGGTCCTCATATAGATGCTTATATTTTATAATATTCTGTTTTATTTCAAAATCCAGAACCATGTTCTAGGAGAATAGAAGCTTTTTTCATAAACAGAAGTTATACCAAAACATTTTATCATGTACATACCATTTAACTAATTAAAAATGTATTCAATAAATAGTCTTGCATGTATTATTCAAACTATGCAGTATGTTTACCTTCATTGCACAAAGGTCAAACAGAGAAAGTAAAGCATCTTTTTTTTTTGTCACTTTATTTTAATAAGCTCATTAGTATTTAGCTAGAGTGCTGAGAAAAATATGTATATTTCCCCTGAAGCTGTTTGACATGTTACTATCTTGCTTTAACCCATTTTTCTTACCTTCAATTTCTTTCTTAATTTAGAAGGAGAAAAACCTGCAATTTGCATGTTACGGAATTTCCTAGCAAACTCAAGCAAATTGCGTTTGATCTAGATTTCATTCTGGCTTTTCCTTACCTGACATGCAACAGGATTGCTAAGCAAAAAACCCCATCTAAACACATTTCTGATGAGATGACAGTCAGACTTACATTCTGCCAAGCAATCATTAAACTGACCCAAATGACAGGTGTCACAAACACATCAACTCTTGCTTTTAAAGTATGTCTCTAGACCAAAATGGACTGAACATTTTAGCTAAGAGCAATTGATGAGAGCAGTAAGCAAAAACGTAAGAAGTCTCTTAATGATACTTTCAGAGATCTCCAAATTCAGCAAAATTTTGTTACGCTACTCATTTTTAGTTTCCTTAAGATAAGCTGTTTTGAATTCAACAGATATATTTGTTCTTGTTTTTCTTTATGAAGTCACAAAGCAAAATTGTTTTATTTGGACCTAATACAATATTTCAAAAACATTGGGAAGATATTCTAAACCCTTAGAGTTATTCCTTGGGTACAATTCTTATCTGAAGGGAGATTTGTTCCAAATCTCTCCTCTGCAAGGCAGACGATGTGGTCCATCACCTCACATCTCTGAGATTCTACCTACGTCTAGAGGAAGAATTTTATGTGATGCAATGTTCTCAGCTAACTTATAGTAATTCTGGGGTTTTTTTAAGACTAAGGCAAATTAAGAGTTCTCACTCATTAAGGGAGTACATATGTATCAAATCTAAGGGAGTACATATGTATCAAATCTCTTTTTTTTTTTTTTTTTAATGTAAACATCTAAGTTAAGCTGCCTCAAGCAGTGAAACATGGGGAGACTGAGCTGGCTGGAAATTCTTTTCGGAACAGGATTCCAGGCAAAGACAAAAAGGATCTGAGACCTCATTCACAGCATACATTTAAATCCTCCTTTCTTTCTTAAAGATCATGCTGACATACCTTCCTTTTTTGTTGCAGTTATACAAATTCCTAGGAAAACTTGCACACAAAGTTAACTCTACATGGCAAATTCTGGTGTCTTCCCAAAAGGTGAGCTGAAATTTCCCAAAATAGAATGGACTCTCCAAGTTCCATATTTCAGTTGCATGACATGACAGCATCTATTTAAGCCTCAGTTGCTAAAAGGAAAAGGGTAAACACTCCCCAAAAAATAACACTACAAATTCAAACTCTGTTAACTGAGTAGTCTTGATAATACCAGAAGCAACTTTTTGGCAATTTTCAGCAGATCCATCATTCATTACAATATTCTTGCCCAGTTCTAACATTCAGCAGTGCTATATTCTCAGGCTTGCACTTACTTCTTTGTATCTTGATCATCAATAATTGCATGAAGAAATGACAGTTTTACATGATATCCTGCATATCCAGCTACAAGCTTTTATGCAGTTTATACATAAATGCTTCCAAATCTAGCTGTTAACATTAAAGCCTTGTTTAACCACTCTTTATCTTTGTTCTAGCTTTTGTATAATATCATGCCAATTATTTTAAAATAGTGTTTAACAAGTTATCTTCTGAATTCTATTTCAAACTGTTTAGCGTAGCTAATATACTGTGTCAAATAGTTATCAGCTGCTGCAGGTAACATGCTTGGCTTCTACATGGACAATGCCCTGGATTGGAAAGCTAAATAAAAATGTCCTTTTTTCCTGAAGAGAGCTTTATATAGAAACTAATCTATACTTATAAATATGTACCTAAAAAATGCAGAATCAATTTAATTTACTTCATATGTCAGCCTGTGAGCTCCAGATCTAGTCCCTGCCCACTGTTGTTTATGGCTCTTGCTTGGCAGTAGCAGAATGAAGCTACTTGACTTAGGGCTTCAGGTTGGAAGTAGTGTTTTATATGAGCAGTCCTTTAGCCTGTGGGGTCCTAAGACCTGAGACCCTGAATGGGATATAGCCCAATACTAATAGCAATTAATACCTTTAAAAGAATCCTTTCCTCCTGGCAGACTCAACAGAGAAGCAAAGAGCCAGTTGAGTGTTAAAGTAAAAATAGTTCTTTTCAGGAGGACATTAAGACAATGAGAAGACTGTTAAACTCACCACAGTATGAAATTACAGAAGGATAAAAATTTGAACTAGTTTCCAAAGCATCAGCTTTTGAATCACAATAAATATGCTTGAAAAGGGATTTGTTATATTGCAGTTAATTTTCTAAGTGCTGTATTCGCTCATAAAGCAATCTGATAAAATTTATAGTAAGAGGGTAGTGCTAGGTTAACTGAAGGGAAGACATAAGATATTAAGACCTTGTATAAAACAATCTGTGAGATCATAGGGAGTGGGGAAAAATAATCAAATTAAATGATTTATACCTAAGTATAATTTCTAATTGGAATTACCATCGATAATTTTCCTCCATATTCCAGGATAATTTTGAGGGAAATAATGAGAGATTCATTGAGAGGTACAGAAATCTAATATTTTCTTTTAAACAGTTTTCTTGTCAGATATTCTTGTTTCCACACAACTTCAAAGTTGTGCTGGTTTTGGCTGGGGCAGGGTTAACTTCCTTTAGAGCAGCTAGGAAGGATTTTTGGGGTTGATAATATAGAGGTGTTCTGGTATTGCTGAGCAGGGCTTAGAGCCAAGGCCTTTGCTGCTTCCCATACTGCCAGGCTGGTGAGGGCACTGGGGGTGCATGGGAGGCTGGGAGGAGACACAGCTGGGACAGGTGACCCCAGATGACCACAGGGACATTCCAGACCACATGACATTATGCTCAGTATATAAAGTGAGGGGAAGAAGGAGGAAAGGGGGAACATTTGGAGTGATGGTGCTTGTCTTACCAAGTAATCATTACATGTCATGGCTCTCTGCTGTCCCAGAGATGGCTCAACATCTACCTGCCCATGGGAAGCACTGAATTAATTATTTGTTTTTCTTTGCTTATGTATGAACAATTTTTGCATTCCCTATTAAACTGTCTTCATCTGAACTCACAAGTTTTCCAGCTTTCACCCTTCTGATTCTCTCCCCAGTCCTGCTGGTGGGGGAGTGAGGATGCGGCCATGTGGGGCTTGATTGCCAGCTGGGGCAAAACCACGACAAAAGTAATAAAGGAATCATTGTCAGAAACAGACAGCAATATTGGATGTATTAGAAAACCTTGTTCAAGAGGATTCAAGTTCAGTAAGTTAATTGAAATCAATACAGATTCGGTTTTCTAGCAGAAATGAGCCCTACAAGGACAATTATGAAATTAAGTAAAATTAATCCCTTGTCTACTGAAACTACTGTTAATTGGGATCAAAGTTTGACCTATTGTCCAACAAGCAACTTTTCTATAAAATCTGTACTAAAATGCATTAATAAATCAGTAATAAAGTTTAAAAACCCAGGAGTATTAATGGAATAAATGGGATTATTTGTTATCAAATGCACAAACTTATCTCATTTGAAGTTTGGCTTTATCACCTACAAGTGGTACTTGATACATATCCCGTAAATACAGAAACATTATGGGGGTTTTTTGCTTCTGTAATATATACAAAGCATTACATGATAGTAAATGCATTAAAGATGGTATTATCACTTGATAATCTTGCACTTTTAATGAGATTTTGTGCTTACTAATGCTGCCTGTAGAAATTTTTCAGGGAAAAAAGTATCTCACAACAAGTCAATATGACAGAGCAATTTTTTCAAGAATTGTCCATTTAAAACATAGCACCAGATTTTTATTAGTCTTCAATAGAGAGCTCAGTAAAGAAACCCAAACTACTACACTGTTTTTGCATTAAAATAAACCTTCTACAGACAATATAAAATACATATCATACCAGTAGAAAAACTTGGTTCAGAGACTTAACAAAGGCTTTCCTGCATGAGTACTATTATGTTTGAATGGTAATCGTACACAGCTAGTGTTTTCTTAATGTCCTGGGGAGCCTGATCATTGTAAATTACCTGTGACATCTCATTAATCCTCTTTTTCCTCACAAACGCATAATTAATGGTAACATTGACAATAATACACAAATTAGCTAAGTGACGCTTTATGGTGTTGGTTTTGATTAACGTCAGGAACCCAAAAATGACATTAATGTAATGCAGATCCCAAAAGGCAACCTGCACTTTGACCTCAGACATACATTTTGTTTGCACCATCACAAAGATTAATCCTTCCCTGGATGAAGACAAGACAAAACTCTGGCCACTGGCATTGCGTGCTGGGCTGTCGCTGAAAAACAAACTGCCTCAATTGCATTTGTTTAAGAAGGAAATCTTAATGCATAGAAGACAACGGCTTAGTGTCATTTCCTATTGTCTTGTTAGGACAAAGATAAATGAGCTACTGTCATGATTTAGATCAACTGCTTCTCTGCTTACTTCTATTATTTGCTTATTTATGGACTAGTGTTCAATTAAAAGCATACCTAGATACAGAACTGCACAATAAATTAAAAATGCTTTTTCACTTAATATGTGCTTATTTAGGGGATCAACTTGTGTTTAAACTCTTCATGTGGTGTGGTAGACACAATACTGATGTTATAGGTACAAACAGGTAGTGGAAGACTACTAAAATGAAGAAATATCTTTATCCTAACTTGAACTAACAGGATCAAAGGTACCCACTAAGGTATCCACAAAGGTATCCCACTAAGTTAAAAAAAAAGACCAAGTATTTTAAAAATATATATTTATTGTTTCAGAAGTTGTATTTATACATATATGTATAACTGAAGGTATGTGGCTCAAAACAGTTAGAAATTTAAAAGCACTGTTTACAACTACCTTGCCACCTTAGAAACTAAGGTTAATTATGATTGTATATGCAGATACTCCTTTCAATTTTTTCATAAATTTTACCTTACAGAATGTACAAAACCACAAAAAATGTTGCTACTATTCTGATAGGCATAACAGTCTAGATTTCCTCTAAAACAGGGTATTCTCTCATCACTTTTCTCTCATTATTCATTTTGTTGAAAAACTTTATCTCTAAATAGCAATGACTGATCTAGTGAGAGTTAACATTTTTACATGCATCAGATTTTGTAAGTAAAAAAACAGTAACCAGACTCCTCTGAAAACTGGAACACTTTATATTTCCCATTGCAATAAAATACAAGTTTGTCTTCAATTAATGTGATAATTTTTTTTCAATATCTCCAGTTTTGTACTGGTTCATTATTATGGGCAGATGAATGGGTGCAGGTTTGTCTTGGACACTCCAGGAAGGACGAAGAAAAAAATTACACAATAATCTAAATCGCAAAATATATTTTAATACCACAAATATAAACAGAAAATTATATTTCAAAACAGAATAATAAAAGACGTACTGGGTAGAGAAAACTTTTCAAACACCTTTAATGTTCTGATTATAATAATAAATATATAATATAATTAACATATAGATTTTCAGCCTTTTAGCTTTCAAATGCATTATCAGCTGATCTTAACTGCTGTACTTAAAACTACAAGGGATATTTGAAATAACTTGTGTAGCTTATCAACATTATTTTTAGTTTCATTTCTCATTAGTATAAATTTTAAAGTTTTGGGTTTTGGTTTTGGGTTTATTGGTTTTTGGGGTTTTTTTTGCAAAATGAACTAAACTTTCTCTAACTCACAAATACATGTTGAAGCACTGTGGAATTTAAGGGGCAAAAGGGAATCCCATAGAGGCCATATATTTACTCTAACTAACCAAGACATAAATCCAGATTACTGCAATAAATTATTTCTATTATTTGAACAGAGTAAGTACAGTATCACATTTGAAAGACATTTGAGTTTAATTCATATCTTAAAATTGACAAAGATAGACAATCTCAGCTACACCAACTGAAATGTACTGATGAATATGGGATATACAAGCTAGACCCAGGAGCAGAGACAAATCTATTCTTTATATCATCATTGTGGCATAAGGTCATTCAAAATGTAATTGTACTTCTTTGTAAAACATAAAAAATTGTCTGGTTGGAGCTGCAAATTTTAAATGGCTTTGTCTGTGCAGTAATTCTTTATCAGCTAGTATGAAGCCAGTAATTCTTTGTTTCATACACAATTTGCTGGCAGACTACAGGAACCATTTGCCACTTTTACTTTGCTGACTTAATATTTGGGCAGATACAACAAAAACTTCCTAAAGATACATCTGGGAAGAAACTAGCCCACTTTTAACCCGTCCAAGTTATCTCAATTTCCTCTTCACCATAGATATGACTAACATTAACCTATTAGCCTGTACCGTTTTAGTTTTTCAATTCCACGCCAGCCTTGTAGAAAGCAATCTGTCAAAAGATACATTTAAATAAATTATTTGTTTCAACATTTAAGTGCTGCATATTGACTTATAATATTTAAAAATGGTTACAGCAAACTTATTTTTAAAAGCCTATAGAATTTTGTGCATATGTGTGCATGTGAAATGAAGTTTCATTTCACATGCACACATAGTTTGTGTGTAAGGAAACATAATTTTGTCACAATTTACCTTACACTAGTACTTTAGTAGTTTCAAAAAATCTTATTCGAAAACATAATCTTATCAGAGTTGTCTATTTAAAATTCTTGTTTGTTGACTGTACCTTGAAATTCAAGATCGACTTGAATTCTATGGCTGACTGATATCTATGGTTAAGGCATTTCCTTATTCCACAGTTTTACAGTAACCTGATGAACAGGACAGGTCCAGAAGGCAGTGTCAGTTTAGGTTTCCTTTATAGCTTAGGATCATCAAAATATTTCCATAAATATGAAAGAACACTTAAAACAGTTAAATATGGGTTCAGTTTTATCTCCTCAATATTCTGCAATTCATACAAATATGATTCATTAAAAATATATGCAAAAGCTATGTTGTGTTAAACATGCATACAGAGACACTTTGCCCCAGCTGGATTTAACATATATAACTATATTTCATCATAGAATACAACAGTGGATTTTCAGGAGAGATACTCAGAATTTTATAAGCCCTTTTATATATACACCTAATTCACAGGAAAATGGTTTCCAGAAAACACAAGATTCTACATTTCAAGAACTTAATACTTATTTCACTGCCATAAATGTATCTTGCAGTGATGGAAGAAAATTTTAGACATGTCAATATTTACCTGTTGCTCTCTGAAATACTGCACAGTGACAACATGTTTAATTACTTAACCTAGCTGTTAATTGAGAAATTATTTATATAAACATTCTTTCATGTACAGGTGTTTCAATTTGTTTTTTAAATACTAATAAAAAATTAACATAAAATCCAAACAACATGATGCACATATACATGGATTTGGGCTGTTTCCCCCCATTTTTTGGGAGAGAGGTAACAACCCTATTGAGACTGTGCTTTATGAAGGACTTTAATGAGATTTCTGACTATATATTTTTACCAAGAATGTCAAATAAGCTTCAAAAGCAAAAGTAAACTGTAATGCAAGTGACACATACTAAAAATAAGCCTATAAATCTGTTCATTCTGTTTAGATAGTCTCCTAAGTAGTAAAATGCGAGACTGTTTAGCTTTATTAGATGTTATGGAGAAAACTAATTTTGGGGAAATAGGCCACTGATAGCCTTATACTGTTCAAGTGCAATACAGTGAAGACAGCTATTTTTAATCTTCTGTAGTATCTTAGTAATAATTAGGCAAAACCTTTCCAGTGGACTTTTAGAGGCATAAACATACAAATTCCAAACAAAATGGATATAGATAATTTTATCTTTAAAACTAAGGTTGTGAACAAGCTATGTTTTGCTAAAACAAAGCTACACATCTCAAAGAAAAATTTACAATCTGTTTTAGCCTGTCAAAGCAGTTTCAGTGTTTCCTACAAACAGCAGCTATATCTTAATATAAATCTGCTTGCTGAATGATTTTTGTAAAAAATGAACACAAATATTTGTGAAAACAGAGGCTGTAAAAGTTTTACACTTCAATTTAAGATATTACTGTTTGAAAATAAAATCAAAGAGTGAATTTGGAAAGCTGTACCACATCATATGAAAAAGTATAAATAAAGGGGAACATATTTTAAGCCTTCTTGTATAATCTGAGAGCTTTAAAATCTTTCTTCTACATCTGAAAAATGATACTAAGCAGAATGTTAACATTGGTTGCATTTTTTGTGTTTGTGCCCAAAGCGACAGCACTCCAGGGCTTTGTTTTGGGATATCTTAATTAAACCTAAGGATGGATAAACAGATCTACACACAATTGCACTATGACTAGCGAAGACAAGGTTCAAAAAACTAGCACGAATCCTTCTAGTCTTTTAAGAATATAAATTGTAAAAATTGTCATAGCACATTCCTTCTTATTTTTAAACCAAGGCATACAGCATACAATGAACCATTTTAAGAAAATATGATGGCTGAAGGCTTTCTGCCTTTGCTCCAGTTCAAGATAAAAGTGTAAAACAGCAGTTTTAGTGCAGCAGTTATTACAACCATAATACTCTAGTAGACAGTGCCAAGAAGTCATTAATGCAATATATATCTCTTTGATTCCTAAAATGCCGAGTTAATGGGCCAAATTTCACAATACCTTGTACTTGCAGTGCTGTCATTTTTTATAGCTATCAACTAAAAATAGTATGGCAGATATTAAACAGGCATTTCTTGTACTGACCTCGATTTTGTTAATCTTATAGAAAGGTAAAAAAAAAAAAAAATCCAACTGCTTAAGGAGGCTCTCATTCTTTTAATTTTGAATGTTTGCTTTTATGTATGTGTGTGCATCTACAATTTTTGAAAATATCAAAGTAGGTTTTTGCACCTTCATTCAAAATGTAATTGGTTATACTAAATGAATCATCAATTAACCTGTTCAGATTTTCCAAATCCAGAGAAGATCCTAATTCCTAAGTTAAATATGACTTATCTGTCAAAAATTACATATAACTGTCTGCATCATCCAGTCTTTTTCTGCATATATATACATATATAAATTCAGATAAAGAAATATTCTTATATTTAGTGTTAAATGATACCTATTGTCAGACTGGGAGAAATAATCACTGAAGCTCATAACAGCAGTGACTGTAGTAGTTTGCTTCTGGTTGCATCCAAAATAAAAATAAAAATAATTAAAAAAACCAAAAAACACCAAAAAAACCCAAGCATACTCAAATAAAAAACTAGGTTAAATTGGGAAAATGTAAGTGACTTTAACTGTGAAGAAAAATGTACACAAATACACCCAAAAGAAAGAACAGGCAACTATGCATTTAAGAACAAGAAACCTATCAAATGTGTATATCTATATAGAACATATGGAAAACTTAAGAAGTCCATTTTCAATAGCTATCAGCTGAGATAGCTACCAATGTGGTACTTCTCTGTAATACATTAATATTTTATGTAATCATGACACCGTGGTGTATATTAAATTTGCTAACAATCTAATGGGAATGCAGTGTGAGTTTAAAGGGAAGAAAATAAAAAGACTAGCTAGAATGCATGATCATGCTAAGACTACTGACAATAATTCTCTAACCTCTCACAAACTACATTTTAGCTACTGTAGGGTATGTATAGGCTCGTCACAACTAATAACATTTTCCTTTCATCAGGTTTGTGTTAACATTCTGCAAATCTGAAATGTTTACTGTAACAAAGTAATGCATTATATAGATAGCATATGGTTGCTGGCTTTGTTTATATAATTTTTAAATATCTGAAAGGACCGGTTGGGCTAAAGAGCAATGTTATTGCTTCCACAGTCAGTTGATGGGTTGTTTAATAGTATTTTAAATGTTTGTTAATGATAGTCTCAAGGAAACAGAAAAGCACAGAAGCAATACAGAATAGCAATACCACAATAGTTACAAAGATTAAAATGCCACTAGGGGACAGTAGAAAGTCACAAAATGAGGTTCTGCTGAAGAAACCAGAACAAAAGGCCTTTCTTTGTCAAAAAAGAAATCACAAATATGCATTTCTAAATAAAAATAATTTCACACGTAAGGGTTTTAAAATTCTGCATTAAATAGCAATGCAGAAACTGGTAGACACTTGTATGAGTATATTTTTAGGTCTTCTATATTTATATCCACGTATTTAAAAATACGCAGCACTTTCCCTTTAACAAGAATAAATTCATGTGTAAAAGAATTTATTTGCAGCAGTTTTACAGTACTGTGATGTTCTTAAACTCCAAAAGGCATTAACCATTACACATTAATGAAAACATACAAACTGGCCTTTGTAATACTGGCAGTTTACCTGGCAAAAAAATTATTTGATAATGTATGATATTGTGAGATTTATGAAGCAGTAGAAAGAAATGTCTAGAATTTGAGGACTTTAGAAAATGGTTAGGAAAAATCTGCTCTGTTATGGCCTATGTATGGGCACAGCCCCTCACTCAAGAGCACAGCCCCTCACTCAAGAGCAAAGTGCTCTTCAAAAGCCCATAATAGATTCCAGTCTTCATATATTGGATCCCTGCAAAGTAAAGCAAAATACAGCATTACCTTTCCAGGGGAAAAAGGTAAAAGATAGAAATTATACATTAGTTTTCTTCATTTAGATCACCATGGACTCCAAATAATATCTCACAGATTAGAAAGTTTGGTTCAGATAATTGTAGATACGGAACTTTCACAGCTTGTATAAAAACATTCAAAGGTAATAATATCAGAGAAATCTGCTGGGCTTATGGGTCCTTCAGCTCCCATGAGTATAGGAAGTAAATGTCTATTTCAGAAAGACTTAAAAATCTTTCATTTCCAAAGTAATGCATTTCAACCTAGAAATTATCTAGGTATTGGGAGCATCTAATCCTCAGCCATGCATTTCACAATACATAGGAGATTATACATTAGCTATGGAAAATATTCTGAATTATTTTTTGTTTTCCTTGATTGTAAAAACACACAGAGAGATTGCAATTGTTGAAAGATTTCCCCATTCCAGACTGCTAAAACACAGATTTAAGAGAGCAATGCAATTGTCTCCTCACAGCCTTATAACTGCAGTCATCTGATAGCAGCATCATGAGCTTGAGCACATAACAAACCTTAGACAATTATATAATTAAGCATCTGTTTGAAAATAGTAAATCTAAGAAGTGTTGTTCCATAATAAGGGATGAGACTGTTCTCAAATGGAAAACTTAATAAACATATCTTTATGTGTGAGCAAGAGGGAGTGAGGAAGTCTAATGAAGCAATGTATTTGGAACAAATACACAGGACAGGTAGACAAACACCCTGTGCTTGAAAAGAAAACTCTCGTACTGTAACTCTGAAGGGAGTGTGTGAGAGAGAGAGAAAGAGGGAAAGAGAGAGAGAAAGAAAAGGAGAGGGAAAGAAAGAGGGAGAGAAAAAGAGAGGGCAAGCGAGCTTCATGTGGGGGTTGCAGAAATGGAGAAGATGAAAGGGAGAGCATTGGGTAGAAGAGAAAGGAGGGGAGGAAACAGGGAAGGCAAAAGGGAGAGAGGAAGTGAGGAGAGAAAGAAAAAAGAGAATCATCTAAACTAACTCCAAATGTCTGAGAACTTGTATCAGACACCACAAACACAGAGAAGACAGAAACTTTAATGCACACTAAAATTCATAGGTCAACAGCATAGACAAGGGACAGTCCAGAACTACAAGCCTATTTCTCAGGCAGCACTGTCAAAAAAAAATTTAATTGGTGTAGCACTTCAATACCTGGTTTAATGAAGCAACCCTCAAGGTAAATACATCTACCACATGAATGAAAAACACAATACTGCCTTAATCTCTGATGGTTTTGTGATGTTTCTTGTGAGATGGGATGTTTTGCTTTTGAAAAAATGTTTCATAAGTACCTGGGTGACAGATGATTTAAAATTAGGTAGGGACATATTCACTTGTATGAATGCAATAGGAGTCATTATTATGTCCTTGGAAATTTAGCTAAGATGTCTACTCTCAGGAAAAAAAATGTATTTAGAAGACAAAAGGACTTCTAGAAAATGACCCAGGCAAAACACTTCAGCTAACAGTGTACTTCTTCAAGCACTTCCTCAGACTCACTAAACTGTTGTATAACACAACAAAAATACTCTTTAGCAATTTGCTGAACAGCACAGACTTATGATGCATTCTCAAACTGTAATTAAACACATTCTTTACTAAATTAAAACCCAAATCCTAAAAGGCAAAATGTGCTCAGAAGTCACTGATGGCACTTAAATTAATCACTAAGTATGTAAGCCACAATAAATAGGACAAAGTCTGAAACTACAAGTCACTCAAAAGCAAATGACTCTGAAGATTTTATAGATTTGTGTTGAAGGTCTCAAAATTTTAGGGACACTACAGAAGTGTCCCTACAGTACAATGTTCAAAATACTAGCAATCCTGTAAAAGGAATTCATATGCAGGGAAAGAGTGAAATCGTTAATTCAGGGTCTGTAAATATTTTTATACTCATTTAAAAAAAAAAAATAGATTCAGAGATGTTTCAGAAGGCTGATGCTTGGATCCTTCTCAAATACTATCTTTGTGCCTTACTGCATTTTCAGCATTTTTTCACTATATTGAACTTCACATCTTTAAGCAGTGAATTATTTGTACTCACTTTTCCCTTACCTTCTCACAGCCACTTTTTAAAATGCTTTACTATTTCTTCCAATTGCCTCTCAAGCAAGACCATTCTGCTGCAATACTTCCTTCCTGCTATTCTCAAAACTCATCCTACCAGTGCTGTGTCCCTTCCCTACCTTTCTACTTCAAGATTCACAGTGAATTGTTTTAACTTTCAATGGCTCATGTCTCTGATGTAAATTCTTTCCTTGCTCTTCATCTTTTTAGTTCTTTCATAATCTCAGAAAGTCACATAATAAGGTAACAACTTGTGATTTTCTATTACCCTATAGGTCAAAGTTAGGTTTTCCTACATCAGGATACACATTTGTAACAATTAAGAATCTTGTGCTTTGATATGTTTAGTTGTAATTCTCTCAGAAGGAATATTCCTTCACACAAGCATTTAACTGTAGGCTGTAGTTGCTTTTCACTGAGCTCTGAAATTTCAATATAGTTTGTAAAACATAATGGTCTATTCCTGTAAGAGGCACATTGAATGAAATGCTGTTGCCTGTCTTTGTATACAACAACAACAACAACAACAAAAAGGATTTGCACATAATGGAAAAATGATATTGTTTGCAAAAATACTTTGAAAATTGCGGCAATATCAGATTTTATATAGAAAGTAATATTCAATGTCCTATAACAAATTAAGGAAACTAGAATAGCTTTTCTTTTTAAAAAAATCTTTGTTAGTATTTTATTTCAGGCAAATCTATTTTTGAGATAATAGCTTGTTTCTCTACACTAAATATAGAAAGCAATCTGGAAAAAAATAGTGCAAACATGCTAAAACTTAAATCTACTGATCTCCCATTTAATTCTTGGTACACGGAAAACAGTGGATAGTTCTGATACAGCACCTGATTGATATTTCCAGGGTGTGAAAACCTCCACCATGAGATTAGGCTGATATTGCATATTCAAACACATACAATGATATATTTGTCATTGCTATTGACCTTTATCTCTCCAGTTTCCTGACAACCTTCTACAGTTATTGACATTACAAATACCAGCGACAACGTGCAGGGCAAAGTATAACCTTTCATTTACCTTCATGTCCCTCAAATGACTCACGTAGCTAGTTTCAACAAAAGCTGCAAACAATGATACTGTTGATTTTTTTTTTCTTAACTTGCTAAAATGTTTTCCATTTTCCTCTTGTTCTCTGAAAATCATGCCAATAACTCACTACAAAGGAAACGATTTCAAATGAATACAGGTAATTAGAAGTGTCAAGAAATCAGCGGAATAGGGTGTCTGCCATCATTTCTGTGGAAAGAGTGCCAGATTCCCTTTCAAAAAGGTCTTTGTCATTTTTTAATAGAAGGTAATTAATGTAGACTACAGTAAAGTGTACAGGATCCCAGTCACTTGTCTTTCTTTCCTTAGAAATGGGACCATAAAGATGTTTTGATTTCTAGAAACAATCTTCTGAGGTTATTTAAAAATGACTTTTAATTACAAGCATAGTCTTTTTGGAACTTTCATTATTTTATTTGCAAGAAGAGTCAGAATTTGGAAAGGGCACATTTATAAGGGTGAAAGGAAGTCTTCCTTCAAAAATTCCAGAGCTAAGTAGTTTAGAAAGTGACAGGATGATTTCATATAACAGCTAGTACCCACTGAGAAGAACACTAAAACCAGACCCGAACATGGAAATCTATCCACTTGTAGCTCAACATTCAACCATACAAGTAAAGCTTCAATGCTTTTGTAATGAAAATTACAGATATTCAGCTTGCTGTAGGTTATATACTAGTGGTAACAAAACCAATTATTTTGTAATGTTGATAACCATACCTCTGACAGACCAATGGAAATTATCTTAAAGCTGTACAAAATTTTAGATTTCAAAATTGTGCACTTTATGGAAAACTATTTATTCTGAAATCTGAAAAAAAAAATCAGAGAATCATGGAATATACTGAGTTGGAACGGACCCACAAGGATCATAAAGTCCAACTCCTGGCCCTGCAGAAGACAACTCAAGAGTCACACCATATGCCTGAAAGCATGGTCCAAATGCTTCTTGAACTCTGACAGGTTGGTGCTGCAACCACTTCCCTGGGGATCCTGCTCCAGTACCTGACCACTCCTGGGTGAAGAATCTTTTCCTAATATCCAGTCTAAACTTGCCCTAACACAACTTCATGCTGTTCTCTCGGGTCCTGTCACTGGGCATCACAGAGAAGAGATCAGGGTCTCCCCCTCCTCTTCCCCTCATGAGGAAGTTTTAATGGCAGTGAGGTCTCCCCTCAGTCTCCTCTCCTCCAGGCTGAACAAAGGAACCTCAGCTGCTCCTTGTATGGCTTCTTCTCAAGGCCCTTCAGAATCTTCTTAGCCTTCCTTTGGATGCTTTCTGACAGCTTGATATCCTTCTTATACTGTGGCATCCAAAACTGTACATGGTACTTGGGGTGACTCTGCACTACTGCAGAGCAGAGCAGGAAAATCACATCTTTTGGTCTGCTGGTGATGCTGTGTCTGCTGCACCCCAGGACACGGCTGACTCCTGGCTGCCAGGACTGTTTGTTAAAAAATGTGTACAGAAAAACAGAAAGTCAAATCATTATACTGCACTGATCAGTAACTTTCCTTCATGAGAAGTTAAAGCCTCATGACAAAACAACTCACCTCCATAAAAAGTATCTAACAATGCATCTAATCAATTGCATAATCCTAGTATGCTACTAATATGAACAGATGTTCTTTGCTGTCACAAAATTATCCAAAACTTTTCCAATTCCAATATTTTCCTTATTTCCCTTCATGTTTCCTACGATACATTTGCCATTCCTGATTCTTGATAACACAGAGAAATAACCATTGAATTAAAAGAGTAAAATATTTCGTCCTTTTTCTGTTTCATTAAGATGAACATCTAGAGGGCCTCATATTTATATCTGTATTGATACAATGAGGTACATCAATACAGGAATCAGGAATCAGACAAAAGACCATGTTTGTAGAAAATGATTAAGCATTTTGAAATACAGACACCAAAACTTTTTTGATAATGAAAAAAGGCCTTAAAAATCTGGGAGACTAGTAACAAAGCACAGTGTATGTAAGAAGGAATATCACAAATTTTAACTTTGCATTTCCATCTGTATGTTCAGTAATAGAAAAAATTTATAATAACATTTACTAACACTATTTATTTGTGTTACAATGAGGTCATCCATTTGGATTTTAAGGCAAATAGACATCTAAAAGGAAGATGCTGACAACCTTCTGATTTATGTAAATCAAGCCTAACACATTTCATAGTCTGCATGTCACTGCCAACAGGAATTAAAAAGTAGTAACAAACATAAACAGCTCTCTGCTTTGTGGTTCAGAAAATAGTTGATAGATCTTAGGGCAGAAATTTCCAGTCTCCAGTTCACATCTTTTCTTCCCGCAATATTTCCTACTGCACATGTAGTTTCAAAACTTTAGGTGCTCTCTCATTGGGAATTGCTTGTGCTGTAAGCTAAAATCAGTGGAAAGATGCTCACAAATTCCAATGGGCATGATACTATTTTCCACAGCAGTAAAATTCAGAAGAGTTGCTACAAGAAATCGCAAAGGTTCATTGCCTGCTCTACAGCTCTGAAGAATGAGAGTTGGAGAACTATGGTTCTTCGCCAGGCTTAATCTGTGTTTCTAACTCCCTTGAGCAAGACTGGCAAAAGGCTGGAAAGAGCAGACCTGTAAATGTATTTTAATGTTAAGAGGGAGTTCAACCTTTCTTTGATCTTGGGACTAATCTGGCAAAGCCACAAGAGTACTATTTCAGATCAATCCCTTGCAGAGAACTGTACTTGACTTATATTTGCTATATAAAAGTATACTATTAAAAAGGCTGATAGAAGTTGAGACAAAACAGTTGAAGCCTGTAAATAAGAAAATAGTTTTGTCCTGAGAAGACATGATATTATGTAGAACAGCCAGACAACACTTCTGACAACTTAAAATTCTTGTTCTCCTATTTTTTTTCCCAAAATAAGCAAAAAAATTGAAGTTAGCTTATTGCTGGACTAAATAACATGTCAGGACTCAATA
This sequence comes from Euphonia xanthogaster, assembly GCA_034509185.1. Classification (NCBI taxonomy): domain Eukaryota; kingdom Metazoa; phylum Chordata; class Aves; order Passeriformes; family Fringillidae; genus Euphonia; species Euphonia xanthogaster. Next base: position 32,058,587 of record JAYDZK010000268.1, on the reverse strand, counting down.
AATTGGCAAAATTATCTTAGAAAATATAGTAAAAAGCAACAATCCATATATCACATAAATCTATGGATTCCACATAATTTCTTAAAAGCATCAAAGTGAGCAGACAGCCTAGCAAGTTCTGTGTTACAGTCATAGCTTTGCAATGAGCCCGTGGCATAAAGTAATCCTAAACAGTATAGCAATCACAGACATTGATGAAAACCAATCAGTATTGGTCTGGTGTATAAATTTAGAACATTCCTCTAACACCTATAAAAACAGGTGCAACTTTGGGTCACTATTTTGCAATATCCTAAATGTGTGATGCAAAACTAAGCAATTCTTTATCCTGAGCAATTGTTGCAAGCTCTCTGTGCTTGAACTATCCCACTGTGTGTAAGACAGCAGCTCTCTGAATGTAATGCATTAAATATAGCATTAAAACATTTCAAAATTGGACATAGCTGGACATGAGAGTTGGAAGTGTCTATTTGAGGTGGGAACCATCCCTGCCTATATAACAGCTATCAATAGCACCTAGACAAATTCAGAGTTGGTTTCCTGACACATCAGGTGAATATCTCACTATGGAACTCTATAATCTGTCTGCTGGACTAATTAGAAGTCAAATAGCTCACAGAGGAGCAAGAAAAGCTACTCCCATTCATGGCACTAGCTACGAAGTTGAGCTTCTCACATTTGGGAAATGGCTGACACTGATTCAATACTCTTATTTAAATGGACAGCAGCAAAACACAAAACCCTGGTCAACAAGCATCTAAATATTTAAAGGCCTCTGTTATTTTGGTAGTAAATTCTGCCACGAGCTTAAAAAAAACAATCTGTCATAAATTCCACTACACTGGATATGTTTGAGAAAAAGTTTCTGCTGAATTCCATTTTGTTCCAGTAAGTTGTTTTGGTTTACAAAAACACATTTAGTCCAAGCAAAAAAAATGAGAAAGGAACACAACAAAAACCATGACAGTACAAACTAGTTCCATTCCCATTATTCTACTTATCTCTGTGTATAATGAAAACAGTAACTAGAGCTGGGCTGAAATTTCTGCACACACAATAGGCTCTGCATCCATTGACATTCTCTCATATTCTTGTCCATTCTTTACTTAGAGCAGAGAATATGAAAATACTTTTATTTGAATTGGGAACTTTAACATAAGAAAACAATTTCATTTTGAAGACAAATATGTAATACAAGTCAAATATTTTTAATTATGGCAAAGTGTATAACTTTGTGCTATTTTTTAGCTTGCTAAGCTAAGTATTTCAAAGAAAACATAACTATTGTATGGAATATGTACAACAAAGTTATGTAACCAATTATGTGGAATAGTATACTAGGATTTATACTTCCAGTAGGTTCTTTTTCACCCTTAATAGATTCCTTTAATTACTAGCAAAGATACCAGTGGTTGTCTTTTAGCCATCTACTAGCATAGAGAAATAAACTGGACAGATCTGAGTTGTGTGTTAAGCATAAAACTTTTGTTTTCAATTATAGTATGCACTTGATAAACAGAAAGGAAAAGGCCTATATTTTATGATAAAAAATAAACAGAGTGAAAATTTAGCTATGATGATTTCTCTGTGAAGTTAAAGAGCCTCATTCATGTGCAAAAATCAGTGAGTTTTGTAACAATAACTTCTTCCACAAAAAAGGGCTTTTTCATGAAATCTATATCAATATTTTATAACTCAAGCCTATCAAAACAACATCAATATTTAGAACCTGCATGACACAAAAAGAGTAGCTGGTCACAAAGATGTGAGTGTCCTTCACACTGTTTGTACTCATGCATCTCAGTGGGTGAGTTACTTGTTGAAGGATGACAAATAAATTAAACAGGAAATAGTTTTAAATTTGCAATGGATGTTCCCTCAAAACTTTTCCTCATTTTCTTGCTACAAAAGTACAGATTTCACTCTAGCAGAGTTTAGAATAGTAGTAAACAGTTTCCTCTTGTAGTGTGTGCCTGCATGTAGACGTCTCAATACTATGTTGGTGGAACAAAAATTGCAATATTAACGGCAATAAGCCAATATAGCTTAGTAGTGGTTATCCTATTTGCTCTTTGTGCAAGGTGCAGGAGCATTTGGAATATCAGTATAGTTGAAAAACACCCTTCAACATACTGCATGCCCATTTTTATCAAGACAGTTATTTTGAAGACAAGAGAAGGAAATAATCCTTGAAGTGGCCAACAAGTTCTATAGATTCACGTGATTTAAGCCAATGTGGAACGATTCAAACATTTTTACTTATTCAGTGAGGACACCTCTTTTTGAAATTTACAATAAATTATGTGTATACTCTCTCCTTTAATAACAAGAAAAAACATGCAATAACAAGGTAATTATTAATATATAGTATGCAATAATAAGATTAACAGGTAATAAAAGAAAAATCTAAATATAAGTTTAAATATTAATAAAGAACATTGAAAATATAAGTTAATTTCTTAAAATTAATTTTGAAAAGGAGTTAATGAAACCGTGTTAGCAATTTCAGTTGCTGAGGTACCAAACTTATTCAATTCGAATATAAAACTATGTCAAAAGCATCTTCCCACTCACATCAGCAGCAAAACCGGTTCCTGCTACAATATTCCAAACAATATAAATCACTACCTTGTTAATGCCAGAAAATGCAGACACAAATTATTGCCAATTAGTATCACCAAGAACTTTTTCATTGATATTGTATTTATTTCAAATCTAATAACTAATTTTGAACTACTCCTTGCTATAGCTTTCACATTTCCTCAAGCAGCTGATGTGTAAATTCCTGGAAGGAGATATAAAATCTTTAAGTAGGTAAGACTAGAGATATGAACACTGAATTTAGAATTAGCAGCAGGACAAGATTTAGAACAGTACTGGAATATCTGAATCAGTGTGGCATCTAGGAAGATCTTACCAGTGGTCTCTGCCTCTTCATGAGTAATAAGGAATTATCTCTCCCATTTACCTCAAACTGTGAAAGAATTAATCACATGATTAAGGAAGATCTGAATTGCCTTGTGCATGTACGTTCTCAGGATCTTTAAGCAGGAAATTGGGAAGTTTTACTTCTTTCAGGTTTGCATTATTGCTTTTATGAACTGAAATCTAAAAAATATTTTGAGCCTTAAAAACAGAATTCAATCCCATCCACTTTCACATACTGTTTTACCATACATAGAAACACTCAAAATTAAATTCAACTTCTCAATGGCATTCCAGTTTGATTATATTTTACTCAGGATCTCTGCTCACAGTTTTGCTCAGAATAAAAAAGGGTTAGGCTTCTTTTCAGCTGCATAACTGAAATACAGTGATACATAGAATTAACAAAAGAAAAAATGGGTATTGTTAAGAAACAGTTAAGTGAACTCATGTTTTAGCGCTATTTTGGTCTTACATCTAAATGCCAAGCTTATGCTAAATGCTAAACTTATCCATGTCCCAACACAGCTTTGTTGATTGCAAATAGACAGGCCAGATATATGTGTCTCTTCTCCCACATCCTCTTTTGACACTCAAAAAAAAAGTCTATTTAAAGGAACAACAGGCACTAATTACATGAAGAACAACAAAAAGGCCATGAAGAAAGAAGGAAGGAGTGTAAGATTGCCATTAAGAACAATCACAACAGAAAAAAGTCCTAAGACATCCCATTATTCTTTTAGAAGTCTACAGCTCATAGCAATGTAATCTAATGGATCAGAAGGATGAACTTCCCCAAACTTTATATAAAATAAATGTGGTAAAAATTTGAGGAGTAGAAAATGGAAACTGCCTCCTATAGAATCCATTACTCCAGGTAAGCAGACCATTGTGCTTTAACATTTGTGCAGCAAAGCCCACAAACAATTTTCTCTACATTCTTTCATAATTGTCAAAAAAGAAATTCTGGATTATATAACTTTTTTCCCGCTTAAAATCTATGTAACATTGATATTTCTTGCATTAACATAATTGCTATGCAGTGTAGCAAATGTGACTCATTTTAATGCTCTATCGATATGTCTGACCTCATAATAAATATTACGGTCCTGATCTTTAAATGTTGAACAGCAATTCTTGGGTCAATGGCATATTAATTGGAGTCAACTACTTTCATGAATTGTTAATTAATTACTTTTGCTGTTTTGCACATTATACTAGTTATCACAGAAAAAAAAATATAACTTTTATTCCATAAGACTGAAGAATAACATTTAATTGCTGAGCCAAAATAGAGATAATCCATATTGCTTCAGTTGCATAGATGCTAGTAGAAGCCTTCTTAAAATTATTATTAAGATGCTTTGGGTAAGAAACAATACTAAAAATCTGTTGTAGTATGGTGGGACAGCTATAGAGTTGACACACAAATAAGCAAGTTGAGTTCAAGCTCTTTTATTTCAGGACTTCTCACGTGAGCAGAGCTGTCTCCAGTAGCTAGTTCAAGGTGCAGATCTACAAAACTTTTATTACTTAAAGATAAAATTGTATTTACAAGTATGCAGGCTAAACTGTTGTAGCACTTGTGGACACTGAAGATTACTTGATAATCTATTTATCATACAAACAAAAAAAAAATGCAGACTGTGCTCCCGTATAGAAAGAGCAACATTGTCTACTTCCCTGAAACCAATCTAAAAGAGTGTAATTTGATGAGTTGTGGTTAAATTCTACAGATTGAAGACTCAGAACTACAAATCTAATTGTACTTCTAAAATGAAGTGGTTACTGAGAAAAAACTACTTGAAACACTGTCGACTTCTTAAGGAAACACCACCAAGAAATTGTTGAAGTTAACTCTCGGGAAGTCAGGAAGAAGCAAAATTCAAGTCAGCCAAGTAACATGAAATATGAAGTGGTATATTTCATAGAATCAGAGAATCAGAGGATCACAGAATCACATAGTCAGAAAAGACTGATAAGATTATCACATACAACCATTATTCCAGCACTGCCAAGTCCACCACAAAACCATGTCCCTAAGTACCATGTCTCCACGTCTCAAATACCTTCAGGGACCATGACTCAACCCAGACAACCTGCTCCAATGCTTGATAATCCTTTCAGGAAGAGTTGTTCCCAATATCCAATTTAAATGTCCCTGGCAACTTGAAGCTTTTTTCTCTGGTCCTGACACTTACTTGGTAGAAGAGACTAATGCCCACCTCACTAGACTCCCTTTCAGGTAGTTGTAGAGAGCAATTAAGGCTCCCCCTTCAGCCTTCTTTTCTCTGGCTAAACACCCCCAGCTCCCTCAGCTGCTCCTTATATGAATTGTGCTACAGACCCTTGCCCAGCTCCACGGACCTTTTTGGACATGCTCCAGCACCTCAACGTCCTTCTTGTAGTGAGGAGCCCAATTCTGCACACAAGATTTGAGATGTTGCCTCACCAATGCAGAGTACAGGGGGACAATCACTGCTCTGGTCCTGCTGGCCACATTATTGCTCATACAGACCAGGATGTCATTGGCCTTCTTGGCTACCTGGGCACACACTGGACCGTGTCCACCTGGCTGTTGACCAGCACCCCCAGGTTCTTCTCCATCAGGCAGCTTTCCAGGTAAGCAGACCATTGTGCTTTAACATTTGTGCAGCAAACACCATAAATAATTTTCTCCACATACTTTCATAATTGTCAAATAAGAAATTCTGGACCACTCTTCCCGCAGCCTGTAGCACTGCCTGGGGTTGCTGTGATCCAAGTGCAGGACCTGGCACTGGGCCTTGTAACATCTCACACGATTGGCCTCAGCCCATCAATCCAGCCTGTCCAGGTCCCTCTGCAGAGCCTTCAGCAGATCAACACTCCTGCCCAACTTGGTGTCACCTGCAAACTCACTGAGGGTGCACTTAATCACCTTCTACAGATTGTTAATAAGGATATTAAATACAACTAGCCCAATACTGAGCCCTCAGGAACACCACTTGTGACTGGCTACCAGGTGGATTTGACGCTATTCAGCACCACGCTCTAGGCTCAGCCATCCAGCCAGTTTCTATTTACTATATTCTACTGTCCTTAAATACTTACTTTCCCTTTATTAAAATCCACATTCTATAGCCTAAGCATTTTATATTTTCCCAAATTGCTTATCAACAAGCATATTGTTTTTAATGCCATTATAACCCTCTGTATTGATACATGGTTAATATTTTTTCATCCAAGGTAGAATAATTCACATGTTTAATTCCAATTCAGTTAATTTTGCACTGTTTACTCACAGTTGAGGAGACAAGACCATTTGGGACAAACCAGCTTCAGCTTTAGGTGGCCTAACTGATTGCCTGGAAATTTTCATTATCAGTTTTTGTAGTTATATTTACTACACAAAGTTTGGTGTAACAGCTATGATATTTTCACATTTCACATGTTAAGGGTATGATTACAATTGTTTTGTATGCAATGATAAAGACATAAACTTTTAGTATCATCAAGCCACTTAAGAGGACTCAAGGTTGCCCATGAAATTTGTATTTTAAATGCCTAAGTTTTGCTATTTAACAATGCAATTTTAAAAAGGATGAAAAAGCTTTGATCAAATATATGATTTTTTAAAATATAAGAAATTTAGCTCATAGAACTTGCCCAATAGGTAACTACTTGCTAAACAGCCTCTGAACATACTATCTCATTCTTCCTCAGACTTGGTTGAGTGCAACCTTCCTGTGTTGAAAAATTACAATTAAAAGATCCTCTGATACTGCTGAAGCAGAAACTCCTTCCTGTTTATCTGTCAGGGCTGCAATTTCTCAAGGGTTTCTGAAGATCCCCAGTTTAGTTATCAGTCAATTTTACTACACTTCTAACACCATGGTAATACACAATAACAAGACAACAGGGTGTGCCGAAGGAACTTATTTAACAGAGTAATATCTTCCAGAGATATTACATTCATAAGTTCAACACATATGATTCCGGCAGTTTTTCATCAAAATGGGCAGTGGATAATATAAAAAAAAATGTTTACAGGAACATTTTGGTGTCATGAGATGGGTCGAGATCAATTTTGGACAATAGCCCCTTTTCTCACAAATGGGACCAAAACATAAAGATTAGCTTTCTATGGGAAGTATTTTGAAAACAATGTTAATGTCAGGGACAGAAACACTCAGCTAACAAGACTCAAATTAATTCTGACTCCTTCTAAAACTGCAAGCTAGTGGAATATTTCTGTTTAGACTTTCAGAAAAACAGCTTGGTTTGACAGACATTTTCAGCCAGCTCTAAGTTTAAGAAAAATTAAAGTAACCCAAACCAGGGTGTCTAAAAATTGTTGGGAAAATTAACTGCAGTGGTCACTACTGTTTTGTGAAAATGTATTACTCAACCAAAATACAAGAAGTATTTTATGGTTGTTGAGTTATCCTTCTGCTCAGTCAGATTACATGCATTCAATAATTTTTAGAAAATCATGTGGGCAAAAGGAATGTAAAATGAAAATGAATATATTATCTACGACTAATATAAGGTTTTTCAGAAAGTAATTTGGAAGTGTCTTTATCCTGTTTGGGTTTTTTTAAGCTAGGAAGCAAGACACCTCAGACAGAGTGAAGAAAGAAATCTATTCCACTAGCAACACACTATCCAATCACAGCACATCTGCTTTTCTTCTGTGGTGATAAGGATGCACAGATGTTTTTTAATATCCATAAACCAATATGCTAACTATAAAAACAAAGGAACACATACAATATACTGCCAGTAATTCTATTAATCTAAGATAAAAACAAAGATGAAACCAGAATGAATCGGTTTCTTGAAACAAACTTCTTTCTACTTATAAATCAGAGTACTAAAGAGAAATAAATACATATGTATCCTAGTGATCTAACACCCATCCCAAGCTAGCCCCATCTTGTGTCACTGCCTAAGTCATGCAAATTACACCAGAACTGCCAGTTGACTAAGATTAATGACACTGCGCCAGCTTCTTTGTTTCTCTCTGCGGCCGTTTAGTGTGAAATACTATCCAAAAACATTATCTATCCTCTATTAATCCCACAAATTTGTTCACACCATGCACATTGTTTAGGGCAATTTACAACAGGAACATACTGAGCACAATTGCATTTAATTACTTGGGTTCTAATTACATTCATTAAAGGCTAATAAAATAAATGAAACAGCTTTAAAAGCTTCTGCAAAACACATGGGTCTTGTCTCCCTCATGAAGCATGCTATAGAGGTTTGATGTGAAACATAGATTTCAACATATATGTCTGCCTATTATGTATCTCTAATATGCACAAAGACACATAATGCGTATTTATTTATTTATTTATAAGCCATATGCACTTCAATTCTGAATGATCCTGAATACTGCTGATATTACGTATATTACTAGTCATGATGATGCCAGCACCCCAAACTACTCTTTAATGTGGTATGTTTAGATGGAAGAATATCAGTTTTAGCATTCTGACCCATTAATTTAACTCTTTCCATCTCTACTACAGTGCTATTCCCCCATTTTCTCTCCTCTTACACCTGCATTATAAAAGATACAAACTGACATCAGAAAGAGAGTAAGACAGGAAGAAAAAATAATAAAAGAGCAGGGAAAAACATATTATTTTTTTTGGTATATATTCTTAAAATATTTTGTTAAGGCTCATTTCTAACATTCATCTGAGGATGTGAATTTTTTCTCAGTAGCTATTTACATTTAAAAACACATTCTGCACACTAGGCAGTCTAAATAAATCCCCCATGGTGGTTAAAGATGCAGCCTGTTAATAACAGAACTTCCTAATTCTTATGTTTTTATGCTATTTCCATTGCGCTTAGAATGCAGTTTATGGCAAAAGACTGAGCCTGGAACATGCAGTTGACAACTGTGCCAGACAGAATTCAGCACTGGATATTTAGAAAAAAGTGCTTATGGTGAGCTTTGCAGTTACAACTGTTCATTGTTCTTGGATTTACAAAAAGATGATTCTAGTAATCAGTGAAAGAAATAAAGTTCTGCTTTATCATCATAAATCTTATACTATGTATGTATGTGGTCTTAACTGAAGATCCAACTTGGCACACTTGAAAATTTAAAACTCCTAAGTATTCTGCATCATAAATACAATGGTAATCAAACATGTCTGCCAACAATTAAAAAGTATACAAACTTACACAAGCTGTGTTTTATGAAGAAATTAAAAAAAATTAGAAAGAAAATCAGCCCTGTAGAATTTTAATAAATGCTTTTAAGTTATTAAACACTCAAAGATTTGGTAGAGATTCTGTGAAGTAAATCAGGTCCACCCACTGCCTGTATCTTCCTCTTAACATTTAATAAGAATTCTCTGGCTATAAACTTGCTAATTTAAAAATATTTTAACACTTTCTGTAATTTTAGTCCATTTCTGACAAAATAATTATATTTTACCTTAAAATAAAAGATAAACCAATTTTTCTGTTTGGAGTACGTTTCACAAGAAGCAGGCTGTGCTGGCACAGCACTTCAGGCAGTTTAACTGAGAGCAATAAATTAACAATGGCTATATGCACCATTTTAGAAAGTCCACCTTAAAATTATACAACTTTGCCACATACATGTCTCAAACTGTTTCTTATTATGAGCACAGGATCAATTCCTTTTGCAAACTATTTAAAGAGCAGACATTTAAAGAAATCATATTAATCCCTCATTCAGATATATAAACCCTCATTCGTGAATCAACATTTGCTTTGGAGCAGGGAGGAGGGGCACCCATCCTGCACAACAAAGCGGCAGCTCAATACAGCTGCCATCTGGCTTCCTCCTGCAGTTCACTTCCCACAGCAAACAAGATCCACAGTTTAAGGAGTGTTGGGGAAGGGAGAGGGGCTGCAGTTTTAACTTTACAGCTTTATGATGAGACATTTTTCCACTCTATAAAAGCCCCTCTTAATATAGGAGAATGGAAGGCTCAGGAAATTGTTAGTAGGATAGAAAGCATTTCACTTCTGTATTTCTGGTTCAGATCCATACCAACTCAGTGGCAACCAAATATAACTGCTACCTAAAGGACTTTTTAATGAAATGAGTTAGTTGATCTCAGTACAATATCTAGTGAGCATGCGTCCTTATCACTAAAAGCATCAAATACAATAAACTCATTCCTCATCACTGTGAAGGAATTGCTTCTCACCAGTAGCAGCTGACAACGTCAAGGCATAAACCAAACTCTTTTAACTACAGCAGAAGAAAGAATGCTAAAAGCTTGACACAGTGAAGAATCTGCTGTGTGATATGCTGTTTCTGCTGAAGTTCATAAAAGCACCAATTTGTCAATTTTCAGGTAATGTGCTAATGTCTATTGTCTTTGCCTTACCTTATATACAAGTGAGGAAAATCTAAGAATCTAACTGTTTAGCTTTGCATTTATACTGGGCAGCTAAAGAAAAACTGATGGCCATAAAATCTGTACTCTTCTTACTGTTGTCTTATAGGGTGCACTCACCATTTTGCTACATTTACAAAATAGTAATGGACCCAAAGACTCAGGCTGTGTGCTCTGGTGGTTCTGTGTAAGAAAGATAAATATATGCTGAAGCAATGATAAAGGTGCTGGTTTAAGCAGTAACATAAAACCTAGCAGTTTACTTGTTGCAAACAGTCCTTTCCCAATAAATTATCATTATTAACAGTGAAATCCCTAAAAGGTTTCATTGACCTCACTGGAGTTTGTTTTTTTATTCCTTCGGTGGGATCTGATTATATACACATTACTGTTGAGGTATTCAAACTGATATACAGACAGTTCACAGCATAATGAAACATGAGGTAATTTCTTCCCATATCTAAAAAGTAGTATCCAGTTTATAGTCAAAGTAAAAGAAATTTGAAAATTAAACCTTCATGTTGTTGGCGAGGCCAAATGCTGTTCTAATACCATACAGCTGAATGGATAATATCCATTAAGATTGATCAGCGAAAAACACCAACAAAATGAATAAATAGAACCCAAAAGCTAATGACCTCAATCCCTAGCAGCCCCTTGACCCTTATTACCACAGCTGTTGGCGTAGGAAAGGATTAAAAGAGGCTAGAAATCATTGGGTTAACATACAAGGGCCCAGAAATTTGACCCTGGTTACTTACAACACATATCCTCTACTAAAAATGAGTATATGTGAATTAGAAACAGGGCTAGCAAAGGTCAGCTTGAGTGCAGATAAACTAGGAAAAAGGGGGCTTGAAAGGCAAAAGGGTTTTCTCCCTCCCACAGCACTTTATTGTAACCAAGACGGTGTAAGGACAGAAGCAAGAGTAGAGTAGCTGCCATTGTTGAATATCCTAGATAAACTTTTAGGATGCACAAACTTTCCTCATGTCTTAATCAAAAGCAGCAGCTTTCAAAGCTAAATAAAAGAACAGCTACTCACCATTAGATATGTAGCACCAAGTCCATACTCCATTAGACATATGAATAACACTCCCATCACCATGACTAGAAAACTGCCTCATTAATTGAAATCATGCATTCAATAACCATAACTCTTTTCAAACTGCCTCTGCAATACTCCTATAATAAGATCCTTTCTAGGTACTCAGGTCAAGATCAAAGATGGTAATCTACAAGCTAATACACCCAGACCCCACAGGTTTACAAACTTATCTCCATAAACCTGTAACCATCTGATACATACACACACAGACACAGACACAAACACACACACACACACACATACTCACATTGGGCAACCTTAACTGCCATCCCATCCGCCCTAAAATAAAATTTTGTGATACCATCCACAGACCCATTAACTATCCAAAGGATACTTTCATTAAAAAGTACACCCCTACAAAAAGATTGTGTTTATTTGAAAGAGATACCTGAGCACCACAGAGGAAATGACAGCTGTCAAATAATGTCAACAATGTATTTGGCACTTCAAGAAAAAATCACAAACCAATTATAAGCAATTCCAGAAGATGTCATTTTAGAGATAGTTTCCAAGAACCACCTTGGCGTTTTAACAGTCTCTAGCCTCAGAAAACTCACCATCAGGAACATCCTAGGTACAATCCAAAGACATGGAATGAATGAAGACCATATTTGAGCACAAAATGTAAAATCCCTATTACTACTGTAGTAAATCTCTCCACAGAACCACCACTGTCTTTCAATTCTACAACTGCACTTTCAGAAATATAAACAGTTTATTCCAGTAACTTGCCATTGCAAGACCTATGATCAGTGTAAAACTACTTGGAGTGAACAGACACACTCTAGAGAGGATTAAGTACCCACACGTGAACACCTCTCAATAGTCACACTGATCTTTCATTCCTTCCCCTCTGATGGCTCATACCCTATAGGTGAAAATCAGAAAAACTTTTCAAATCCTGGTAAGCAAAACCTGCAACTCTACTGGATGCCAAATAACATGGATGCTGGAAAGTCATTTTATAGCGCATTTTAATCTCCCCTCCTTCTCTCTCAGACTAACCAGTCCTTGGCATGCAACAAGCACCTTTTTTCCCCACAGATAAGTGTATGTCTTTCTCTCCTGTTCTCCCCTAGCCCCATATTATCCTGTCCCTTCCACAAGTACCAACTGCTTTTCTTTCAAAGACGGCTGAATTGATGCATGTCTGCTACCTCTGAGCAACTGTTCTCAACTTTTATTTTGCTGCTATTTCTATTTCACACATGGAAGAGAGACTTCTGTGCCCGTAAGCATAACTTTTTCAAATATTTCAATTGGTGTAATAAAAGCTAATACAGACAGACCTCTTCCCGTATTTCTTTAAAGTCAAGCCTGTTGAAAACCAAAGTAAAAATGTGAGACTAACTAAAAAGTAAATCATGGTATAATAAAACTTTAGGTTCATTCTACTTTCAAAATTGTGAAACTTAGAGCAAATTTCAATACTTTAAAGAATTTTTCAAGCATAACCAGTAAGCTTTCAATACATATTCCTACAGCTCTGAATACTTAACGTTTAATTAACTTGTTTTCTTGAAAACAAACAAAGATATATTCACTCAACATGAATGAAGAAATAATTACTTCCTGAACATGATATCATGATTCATACACAACAGAGAACTCAGAATAGGGACAAGCATGAGAAGACATAATATTGGGTCAATTGTACTGTCTACATTTTTCATCATTAGTTTCTTGCATGAAACAAACCAAATACTATGAAAGAAGTAATTTTTGAACCATATGTGAACCTAAGCAATTACAATAAGATGAGAAAAAGAACAGTTCATCAAACAACAGGGATTATATTTCACTGAGGGTAGGTGAAGAGTCATGCAGTAGAAAAAGAAGTTCAAAGCCCTCTGTGCCTTACTTGAGAAAACAGATTGTGCATAACTGTTTGTGATATTTATGAAAGAGTGTTGAGTAGTGTTTATCTACTGAAAAAAGAGAAAAAAAGACTGAAACAAAAAAAACATACATGTAACTAAGAAACCAAGGTGTGACGAAAGAATCTAGTCTCACAGTAACTTAGGTAACCACATCTAAAAACCATTACATAAATTTATTAAATTTTGTAGGGGAAACCATGTGGTTCTTTGTTGCATCTATTCATAAGGCAGCTGCAATACCTCATTTTATAAGCAGAAACATAATTTTTCAGTTCATGCTTAATAATAGCCCAGTTTATGATAAATTGCTCTTTTGATAACTGCCCTTTACTTTAGAGAATGTCTTTCTCCTGCCTTGTGGTTTATTTTCCATTCACGCTTTCATGCGTAACTATAGTACCACATCCCAGTCTCTGTTTTACCAGACTAAGCAACCCAACCTCTTTAATTTCCTTGAGGTTTACCTGATTCCATTTAGCTGGACCCATCTCAGTTGAACTCATCTTTATTAAAAGCAGATAACAAAAAATGCACCACAGTATTCCAGGTGATGTTTAGACATACAAAATCTTGTACAATGGATTTAATGCTTACCTGAATTAACTATAAATACATCAGATCCACAAGAACCTCCAGCTCTTTACATGTTTACAGTTCAAAAAGTGTAACTTATAGCAGAAATTGTTGTTATTTTCACCTCATATTACAGACTTCAATTCCATTTTGTATGGAATTTGTATTTTGTATTACTGCATGCTTCAAGGTTACCCAGCAGTAAGGTATTTTTGCATGAAATCTTAACTCTTGTCTGCTCTAACACCTACTACTTTTTTAGCATGTTTTGTTTTGCCAGTGTCATTAACAGAAATATTAAATCTAATCGTTCCCTGAAACATTTCTTGAAGAATGCTATTTCAGCATATTTTCTTTTTCAGTAACATCTGTGGTCTCACTACACATTTTTTAATCTTAATTAATAAATGCCTTCATTAGTCTACACATTAAGATCAACATTTTAGTCTATAAATTTAGTGAAAGGACAATGAAAAAACGTTACCCATCACAAATATGTAACGGGATTCTGACATTAACAGTAACATTTGTTCTCCATTCTGTATCTGGGAAGTTAATTTCCCATGGTTACAAAAGTCCTAGTAGGGTTTCTCTCTCTAATAATATTTCAGGAATCTGAATGTATCTAATATATCTAAATATATACCAGACCCCTGAGTGTTCTTCAAGTAGGATCTGTTTAAAAGCTCTTCCATAAGTGAAGCAGCATCTGCAACTCTAAAAGACAATGGTAAGCATACTCTGTTTCTTAAAGCACAGCATAGGGGTAATACAATGCTTTTCAAAAACAGCATAAACAGGCACATCTTCTTGGCTTAAGAAGATAAAAAGTATGCATCCCTCTGAATTAGAATAACTTTGAAGAAAAACAAATGCATATTGGGGTAAATACTGCCACAGTACTAGTATGCACTAATGCATGATTCTTTGTAAAAGACAAAAAAATCACACACAATACTCTACTGAATTGCCTGGTTTTCCTGCAAAGAAAACCAGAGCAGACTCTTCAAGAGCAAATCAATCAATTTTTATAATTCCAGTAAGAATATAACTTGGTAAAAGGCCTAAAAGATTTATAGTTACAAAGGTATTTTTAAAGTAATAAATAATACCAAAATAAGGCATATTATATACTGCTGTATCAGTAACAAAATGTACACAGAAAGCCTGAGAACTTGAAAGCTGAAGTATTGAGTTTAAAAACCCTACCAGGAAGCTTTTGGGTCATTGGATTTTTGGACCAAATCCCATAGACATTCTTGGACCGAGTCCCATGGGCTGTTAGAATAAAGTCAAAACCTCCACACTTAATCATACAGAACAATGGAATGGGTCTCATTTTTTCAGTTCATATTAACTCTACAATGAAGTCACAAAAATGAAGAGCTAACTAGCTGTTACTGGATAAATCAGTATTGAGATATACTAGAATGCACAATTACCCATTTTGCCATTGATGAAACCAAAAGGTTTTAAGGAAAGAAAAAAAGAAGTACACAGATATTTCTTCCTTGGCTTGTTTTTGTTTCTACCGATGCACGGCCAAAAAGTGTGACAACAGTAAAAAATAATATATTTTCTCCCCATTTTCCACTAGAGCCGGAAAAGTTCCTTGCCATTCCCAAGCGGTCTCTATTTAACAGTTTTGTAGCTTTGTACCAATTTCAAGCAAGTTGAAAATTTAACTCTTTATATCTTATATGACACTAAAAATGTAGTTAGTAAGAATTTGGTTTTGAATCAACACAATAACACATTATCTAAAAGAAAGATGCATCTACACCCCAAAATTTTCCCAGAATAGCTCTCCACACCTCTGATTTGTAAATCCTCTTCTAAATGAATTATAATATGCTGCTTATCTTTAATGGATTAGAATATACATTAATACTACACACATTTCACTGCGCTGAACTTGTAAAATACAGTGTTACTGTATTTAGTAATGGTGAATACTTTTATAAGCAGCACACAAATACATTACTTTGAAGCTGGTTTACAGATACTGCTATCTGTTAAAATATGACTTGGCTTCAAAGCCATTAATCCAAATCAGACTGTAGCATACCTGTGATGTCCAACAAGCACTAACTGGTAACATTTCCCAATTATAAACTTCATTCTTATGAATGTAGCAAATGAAGACGTGGAAGTGGATGAGATCTCATTTTGGATAAGACTCTAGCCCTTGTTAAAATGTTATTACTGCAGAGCTGGTTATACATCATCATTGATATAACAATAACAGATGTCTTACTTGTGCATTCCATTTCTGCCTGCCTTTCAGCTATGATTTTACAACTTGTAAAGGATTAGAAAAAATTGCCAAAGGATTTACAAGAGACTTCTGCAGTATTATTTAGAAGACAAGTGTCATATTGTTTTTACAAACTCATCAACTAACATAACTATCATTTGAAGGACTATATCATGTTTTACTTTCCTAGACTGTGAAATTATTGATTAGGGGCTAAGTTTATCAATAAAGATTACTACATATGGTATCACTGACAGCTAAGACCTAGTGCTAACCATGAGGATACTGCCTAAGAACACTCACATTTGCAAAGAAGTGCATATAAGGAAGAGTATTATATTCTCCCATGGTTTTTATGAATTATGCATTGATTAGTGATTCTATAAATAGTTTAAAATAGTAAGTGGAATTGACTTGAAGCAGTTTCCTTTTCATTGTTTTTTCTTTTACTTAAATAAACAGGAAGATTATAATTACTATTTTTAAGTTCCTTGACCAAAGAAGTCAAAAACTTGACCTATATTTTGGCATGGAGGTTACTGTCATGATTCAGAGAAGGGTTAACTTTTCAAAGGTATTCTTAGAAAAGCCTTGTGGCATGTAAAAGACACATTATGCACACCTGTAAAGTAATAGAATAAATATTCCAGTTAATTATGAGCCTGCATTGTAGCTAGAAAATAAGGAACAGTTCTCCAGTTCCCCAAATGAGCACTCTGAAATAGCTAATAAAAATGCTGAAACCCTACCATTTAACTTTGAACCATGAATGTTACAAATAATTGTTCCAGAAATTTTAATTTTTGCCACAAATACTTACTATTATCTCCACTGGAAACTTTCTTCTTGTGACGATTGCATAATCAAATTCTTAATCTATTTACATTTTCAGTTTCAGTTTAGAAAATCAAATTTCATGCACAATCTTCAAGAGGTTCTTCAATTATTTTTTGCCAAAGCTATAGAAATTCCCATTCCATAACTAACTCACATTTATGGCAATGCAGGTGGCTACAAAAATTACACATCCACATCTAAGGTAGTCAGGGGAAGCCACACAATGAAGCTAGCTGGATTAGTCCTACAAAGTAAAATAGAACACTGATAAATGTACCACCACACTGGCACATCATTCTGCTTTCTGGACCCAAGCTGGACTCATCTTGACCAGTTCAAGGCACAGAAAGGGCAGCTCACATTCATTTGCATCACTCTGTATAGATAAGAAAGTTCAATTCACCTTATTACACAGTTTTTCTAAAACTCTACCTTTTTTGCCCTAAAAATTACTTTATCAGTTTAAAAATTCCTAGTAATACAAGTCATGAATTTCACTCAGATGTGGTAAATCAAAGACACATAATAATTTAATCAGTTTCCATCTTTAGAAATTAGGCCTAGGTAGCACACCAAACATCATGACAAGAAGAAAAATCAGTTTAAAGATAAGGGATGTCATGTATAGATAGTATGCAATATTTTTGCAAGAAAGCCAAGCATTCTATCTGCTGACAGTATAAGCCTTTCTCTGACATCTCTAATAAGTGGGAAAAAAGGACAAAAAGACTCGTTCTGGGACTCATCAGTAGCAACTACATGATGACTATCTACAGCACTACTCAAATCAAAACTTCAGTTGCTCAAAGGCTGAAAAAGATTTTATGAGACAATATATAAAACACCGAAGACTTTATTTTCCTCCATTATTATTTATTTATGTTCTGCAGGCTGTGTGCAAATCACTGCTTTAAGTACATAGGTGTTTACATAAAATTAGTTTCAAGGTAGAAAGAAAGTCATCCTTCCAACTGGTGCAAAGTGTCCACAAGATACAGGAAAGATTTCTATGTCACCACTGTATCTCTGGAGAAGTTTCCAGGACAGAGAAAATGTTAAGGTCAGCTGAGATTCCACTACAACATTACTGCCAACGACTACAAACAGTATTCCAGAGTCAGCCTCACCAGTGCTGCTGAGCAGAGAGAAGTCACCGACCTGCTGACAATGCTCCTCCAAATGCAGCCCAAGATTCTCTTGGCCATTTTTGCCATGAGGGTGCATTGCTGGCTCACAGTCAGCTTGCTGTCCACCAGGACCCCAACATTCTTCTCAGCAAAGCTGCTTTCAAGACAGTACATAGATTTAGTCTGATTACAAAAAAAAATGCTTAAAGAAGGCCTTTGAAGAACATCATCAACACATTTAGTGTTTAGAACCTTAATGAACTTCATCTGTTTAGCTTCTCAAAGAAAAGTATAAGAGGTGATCTGAGCAGCAACATTCACCTTATATCAATATATTTACTATTTAACTGACCAAAATCAGGAAAACAAGACACAGCAAAAACTAAGTGATAAAAATATAGCTACACAAGCTCAAATCAGGCTACTTACAATTGACACTAAAAGTAATTAACCACAAAGAATTTAGTAAGACTCTGTATTTCTGGGTGATTTTTAATTAAGTTCCAAGTATATTCTTGGGTATCATTTTGTCTCAAAAGATGCCTGCTAATTCAGGTGCTGAATTATAAGCAGCAATTAATGAATGAAATACCTAAAATATATATTAAACAAGAAATGGTCATAGTGACTTTCCTTCCAGCCTTGAATCAGAAAGAACATTTAAATGTGTTAGAAAATTAGATTAAATTTTAAACTCATTTTGAATGCAACTGCTTAAATAGAAACACATGAATTAGGCTTTACATATATAACACAAATACTAACAAATATATTGTTTACAATACTAGAAAACTAAATATGGAAATCAGAAACTCATTTTCAAAAAAAAAATTTTTCTTAAATGGCATCATCTAGTAAGCTCTTTTATTGCTTTGAGCAGTCTCATCAACTTGCCTTGAAAGACAGCCATGCAACATGGCAGTAGTCTACATTTTAACTTACCCTTAGGGACTACTTAACCTCTTGTTTTACTTTTCCTAGAACAAAACAACAGTAAGGATAACCAAGAGATGATATATATGTCATAACCATATAAAGGTCAACAAGGTTTAAATACATTGGGTTCAACTCATAAATATTTGACTAATAGGAGTGTATTTTTCATCTTAAACCCTAAGATTGGCATCTCAGTATGCAGCAAATTATTCTGACCGAACATGTACAATACATGGTTCTCAAGTTGAATTTCTCCAGATATGTGCCTGAATGCCAATGTCAAAAATCAAGGACTGGCAATAATTCTTCTCTTACCATTCCTTACATTATAAGGATAATTGACTACATCAGCATGAGTCATATAATGTGCCCGATTCTGATCCTGCTTACATCAGCATTCAATGATTCTGGATTTACACTAGAGTATTTCAGAGCCTAGTTTTATACATCTCATTACTAACCAAGAGGAAGCTTCATTAAGTTTGTAGATCAGAAAGAACAAACTAGTTTTATTACAGAGGAATAGGCAACCTCAGTCAGGACTAAGTTTAGGCAACCTACACTGCCTCTTCACATACTCTTGAAGCAACTGATTTTAGTGCTGCTGTACACATTTGCATAACAGAAATACACTCAAAAGCTTTCCCCTCTGACAAAATTTAAACAAAACAACAACCAAGGAAAAAGAAAAAAAAAACACAACAACAACAACAAAAAAAGCACCAGTAATCTAGAAAAATCTTTTTATAATTGAAAAGAAAATTGCTTTGATGTGTAAAGAAGTAATTATTGGCTACCTACTTACTACTCTATGGAATCATGTACTTTATTATTTCAATTATTTAATGTCTCATACATCTGTATCATGCAGCAGTATCATCTTCTCTCTTAATTCTTGAACTGAAAACCAACAGATCTGAACAAGTAGCCAAGTTATTTCGAAGAGGAAGTCACCATATAAACCATTCATACTTTCCTTCATAAAAAAGAGAGAGGAGAGAGGAACCTAAACAACAATTTCATACATTTACATGTTTTCCAGGCTGTTGGATTAAGCAGGTTTTTCTCCCCAAATTGGTATGGCTTGAGTTAGATTTAAAATCTGTTCCCAGAGGAGGCTGATAAATGGATTAAAGTGGAACATAAATTCCCTGTGTCACCCAGTCCCTTAAACCTTGATGTCAGTAACATGCCTAATAATTCCATTATTATAAACGTCAAATATGTTTTACATGTGTTAGAAAGAATAAATGGGTAACAGAAGAAATGGAACACGCAAGAAACTGTAATGCTATTACTATGTTCCATGAAAAAATATCTAATATCTATATTACAGTGTTCATCCACTAGTATTTTTGAATCTTATTTTCTTGAATTTTGCACACTGAATCCCCTCCTATAAGAGACAAACCAGCATATTCATTTGCTACACACAGTTTGCTTTCCCTTTATGGTACTACTTATATAAGCTAGCATAATAGACTGGAGAGTGAGCAAAGGCAGAATAAAAACTCACAGTGTGATTTTTTTTAGTAGTTAATATGAGAAGCAGCACATAGGAATCTTGCTTAGAAAATATGAGAATTTTTATTCTACTCAGCAAAAGGAAATGCCTCAGCTGAAGCAGTGTTTGCACTGGATTTTAAGAAAGATGTTGCAAAGTACAGAGAGCAAAAAAATGACAACCCCTTCAGAAAAATTACTTACAAGAAAGGACTGAAAGAACTGGGCTTGCATACACTTCCAAAGAAAGATGGGAGAAGTGGATCAGCATTACAATAACCCTGAAACAAGTAAAAAAGCCAGTGATTTATCATTTTCCCATTTCCTCAAAGTACACAGAGGAAAGTGCTTTCATTTGCAATCCATAGGCTTGGAATTAAATACTAGAAAGAAGCTGTTCAAGTGGAGTAAAATACTGGAACATTTTACCAATAGAGACAATAAAAACCTCATTAGGAAAATCTACAATAAAAAAAAATTAGAAATATTTTGGTATGATACAGCACAGTTATATTTGATACTATCACATACTTGATCAGGTTGATTACATAATCTCAAAGTTAGATGCATTCAACTTTTTCCTGATTCTGCAATAATGCATTCAAAGAATATTCCAATCCTCTAACAGTGAAAATATTGGATATGTAATGAGAGGTAAGAATTTTTACACAATAAAGCCTTACACATTTTAGAAGAAAAACAGTGAAAGAAATCTCAGCTATTTAATATAATTCCATAAGTACAAGGTGACAATAGAAATTTCACTACCAGGGGGACCGAAAAAAAATCACCCTTAATCTACTTCTGTGTCCAGTCTCAAAGCTTATGTGATCTAAAATAACCCAAAGTTCCCTAAAAACTGTTATATGCCTAAAAGTTCCAGACTACGTATATTAAGGTCCTAATTCTCAGGTTGGCTAATCATATATGGCTCCTACTGAAATCAAAACAGCATTGGTCATTCACTGCAAGCTACCTCTTTCCTGTCTTATTTTCTTTGTGTGCGTGTGAAAGGTGGGAGGCAGAAAAAAAGACCCAAATGAACACAACAGCACACAATTCTACAAATTTAAGTTCATATTGCCAGACCTTGGATACTGGATAAATCAGAGAGTTTATGAGAATCTGTTCTCTCTTTCACAATTCATTCTTAGGCAGAATTTGCTCCTCTTTCAGAGATTTTGATAGAAAGCAATAAAGCACAATACCGGAGCTAGTTTTAGCCTTGTACCTACTTTTCTATTTGAAATCCTTCTGGCTGTAAGAAGAGATATAAACAAGTTACCTAGCTACTCTGAGGTACTGTTTCTGTGAAGTTAATAAAAATAATGAGGCAATTCAGCAGAGCACTGCTATCTCATAACAATGCTTCAGAAATATACTACAAAATTATAAAAAAATTGCTAATTAGCAAAAAACCATAATGCAATCTATTAGTAAGTATACTTTTATTTCACTAGTTGTATAAATAATTTTGCAATTTTATTTATACATCATAACATCACTGTTACTATGACAAAAAGTGTGAAACTTGTACATTATACCACACATTTTCATGTACAATCACATTTCAGTCCTACTCTTCACCTGTATTACAAAACAGTTCCTAATATCTAATATTCCTCTTCCTTGCCTTACTTACATAGAAAAGAGTGCACCTCTTCTGTACTTATTTTAACTCTTAAATTCAAAATTTGGCCTCACTTATTCTTTACTGCCAACTGTTCATGTCAGACATATTAAGCATTACAACAGCATCTTACTGAATAAGCACAAGCAAAAAAATATATAGTATATGTATTTTCAAAACACATTCTCCTCTGTCATGTATATTTTTGCACACTTCTGCACATGTGTGTATATATTTTTAAATTTGTATATATGTGTATCAGAGAAATCAAGCTTGAAAGATTTAGCCAAAAGCTGTTCACTGATTCGGGCTCTCCAGTAGAATACACCCAGGACCTGATTTTTCAGAGTACTGTGCCCAGTATGTTCAAGGTTTGACTGTCATTAAATTCAGCTCCACTGGTAGTGCCTAGCATTTAGTGCAATGACACTCTCAAATGTAAACTCTTAGCAGAACATATGCAGGATAATCATATTGCTTTATGACTGGCACCTAATTTAGAGGTCTAAATTGTGTGTTCAATCCCTCAAGGCTCTGCTACCATCAACAGAGAGAGGTAGCCTTGCATCCTTATTTCCTCCCATATGCTGGCACTTATATTTTCAAGGCTGTCCAGTGAGTTGAATTCACAGTTGATTTAGATGAAAAATAATAGTTTCAGGTGGTTGTTTTGCACGTTAAGTTTTCAGCTGGATCAGGTGATCTGTCTGACCATGTAGGCACACAATCAGCAGTAGCAGTACTACAAGTGCACAGGCATTCCTCTGAAACTGTCCAGAGCCAACTGGAATGACCTCTTTAGACAACAGCTTATGGCACCAATGTAATTAAATTAGATGGCTGGCAAAGAATAACATGCATATTGTGTTTAAAAAAAAAGAAAAAGAACACATGGAAAGAAAAGAAAATTCCATCAAATGACTTCTAAGCTTACATAAAATGTACATAGAGGCAAGGACAGAATCCATATTCATTGAGTAGCAGTCCAATTATCTTTACACTTAATTTTTCTTTCTATAGGCCCTGCTTCATTCAAACGTATGTATTCCAAATTCTGCAATAAATAAGGCAGGAGTTTTTCAGAAAAAAAAATCTAATTCATCACATGACTACAGGGGATTTTTCCATACAGTGAATGAAGCTGAAACCCTTTGGGGAAAAAGCAGTATATTGTAACAAATACAGACAAAGGGAAAATTACTTCAAATAATTAAATAATTATAACTTTAATAATAACTTTAAATAATTGCATTTGAAAACAGAAAGGTATTATCATATAGGTTTCTGTATCTGACTACAGAGAGCTTAAAAGGGCAAATCCAAGCTCCAGAAATTTCATCATGTGAAACTACAGGAATGTCAAGTGGTAGGGTAAGAACACTTTGGGCATGTTGCCATCTCAGTTACAGAAATTGATTTTTAAATAACTCATAATTTTCAACAATCTTTTACATCGTGTTACAGAAAATACATAAACATGCAGCAAAGAACCATAGAAGTGGTCCAAGTCCATTAAAATTGATAGACTTTCTATGGACCATAGATCTGGCCCCATGAGTATAAAGCAACATCCTCAATATGTGGCAGTGCACTTCTTCTTTTCCTTTTAAGTACTTCAACAGGCAAATAAGTATTTTATAGAAACATATATCTAGTATAATAATAGTACAGAAAACTAGATTAATTTGCTTCAATGAGTTCTATAATTATGAGGAACAAATCTGTAGACACAGAAGGAAAACAATGTCTGCCCTTTTTAATTGGTACTCTGCTACATATAATCATTCTATTGCTTCTATTGATGTCACATACTTCACTTGTTGTGGTATCAAACAATCCCATGTACACTTTTAGAGAAAAAAAACTTACGGTGACTTACCATCCTGTGAAATGGCAAAATAGTTAATGTTTAACAGTGATGCATAGACTAACTGCTCCTTTTTTGTTTGTTTAATACACACTGAAGACACAGTGTGGTTTGTTTCACAGTACAAGCACTTTCAGAAAGTACACTAAAACCCATGGATATAAATTACAACATAAATTGAGGGTTCTCCCTTTTTATGAGGTAACAACGGTATCCTGTGGAGGTGTTTATTAGACCAAGTTAAGTGGAAGCATTATCAAGTTTTTCTTTCAATGAAAAAATGTCAAATAAGAAGAACTGAATTCAACAACAACAAAAAATCCCATGAAATAGATTAAACAACTGAAAAACACTTCTAGAAGTACACACACCAAACTGAATGAAGTGGGATTAAAAGCATTAGACAATTCTAACTAGCACTCCAATCAGTGGCCAGTGAGACTCTAGGTTTAGCATAGCTCCCAACATTAGCATCTACAATCAATAGATTGGAAAATATATATGAGTGCTAGCAGACTTTTCATTAATTATGTTACAGAAAGCAATATGGACCAGAGATTTTGTCTATGAAGAAATGGGGTGTTAAAGTAAAATGACAGCTGCACATAAGGCCATAAAAACCAAATCAAAATTTGCACTTTGTGCATGAATTGACTCTGTATTAATGTAGTACTCTAATTATCTATTCTCAAAATATAGTCATTTTAAGCTCTGTGGAGAATAATGAATTCAGAGGTATTTTACCTCTGAACTTAGCTGTAAATCACACTATGCAATCATATTAAAGTAATAGGACACACATACACACTACCCGGTAAAACAAAGCAAAAAAGCAATGGAACAAAGGTCCATTACTTACTGTCCTATACCAGCTGTGCCCAAGAGTACCTACCAGGAAGGATGGTCATTCCTGGAAGTCTTCTGCCAGGTGTTTTGCTCCCTCTCCTTGTCCTTACTTACCCCCAATAGGTTACATGTCCTCTTCGTTTTTCCCCTGACTCATCATTCCCAGCTGTTTGTTTTTCCCATAGTTTTTTTCTCTTTACTTTCTTCTCGGAAGGAATCTTTGTTTATAAAATAGACAAACTGGAAACCAAATTCAAGGCAAAAATCAGGAGCAGCTGCCTCATGCAGATACCATGGAAACATCTAAGAACAAAGCGAGTACACAGTAATACTTTCTGAGAACATTCCTCCAGCATCCAACCATTTGCAGCTCTCAAGTCTCCTTAAGCCAAATGTAAATTTAAGCTTTTCCCACCTTTTATTTTTCTTACATATTTCATCCAGCTGCTTATTTCATTTATGCAAACTTCCATCATCTACATCATCTTACAATACAGATGTCCACAATTTAATTACAGATGGTCTGATGTTTATTTGATATAGTAAAACTAGAAAGGCAGTTTGATTGATGGAAAAAAGTATTTAATGGATTTTCTACTAGGAACCTCTCTTTTTTTTTTCCTCACTGTATTTTTGAATGTTTCATTTGAAAAGTTCTGTATTAACTAATTTAGGCAAAGAGTGGCTTATACTTGGCACACAGAACTTCTCATCTATGTTTTGCACTGCACCATGCAAAATGCTTCCCTGCAGCAGTTCACATCTGAAGGCTGTTACCTCCCTATGACAGTATGGTATTAGCTCCTCTTGTTTTCAGTGAACCTTCATGTTAGAAAGTAATTTTATTTTTTAAAATTGATTTTGGAATCTACAAAAGCTTGATCCACTAGGACAGACTACAAAATATTTCCAATGTGTACATAATATGTACAGGAGATGTTTGTAGTTTGGTCCATAGACTGCTAACTTCAAATTCTATTGTTAGAATAGAATTGTTGTGTGCATTGTAGACTGAAGTGTCATTTGATTTATTAAAAAAAATCAAGAACATATACTAGTGAATAAGTAATATGAACAGAGATAGAAGTTATAGATAGCAGCATTAAGATATTTAAAAACATCTTCACTGAAAATTATGCCACAACAAACACAGAAAAATGTTGATTGTTTGGTTGGGTTTTTTTTTAAAGAAGCAATATTGATTGTTTCTAAAGATGCAGTAGTAATGGTAGTGAAAGAATATTTATTATTTTCTTTTAAATCTATTTCTAAAGAAAAAGCCATAATTATCATCTTTGGAAAGATAGGGGGAAATTACCTTTTCTATTTTTCAAGAAAATTATATCCTTATGGGTCTTTAAAGTGGATATTAGATTGAAAGAACCCCATCTTCTCTCCCAAACATACATATCTCTGACTATGCCTTTTGACAGAGCTAAAGAAAATAAAGCATCTTTACTTTCAAAAATACTCCTCATGGTGAGACCAAAAAATAATACGTGAAATTGAAAAAAAGTGCATTCTTTTAATGAGGAGTATTTTTGAAAG
>JAYDZK010000268.1:32008067-32030766 GCA_034509185.1 Euphonia xanthogaster | reverse complement strand
CTTCGCACCGCCCCGGCCGGGACGCGGGGCGGAGCTGCGGGAAGCGGCAGCCGCGGCGGCTCGTGGCTGCCGGGACGCTGGGCTGGTAGCAGCGGGTGCCCCGGGGTTGCCGCGGTTCTCCGCCCCGCCATCGCTAGCCTTCTGCCTCTCGGCGCCCGGCGTGACCCGCGCCTCCCCTGCCGCCTCCGCGCAGCCCTGGCGGTGCAAGGCATGAAGCTGAGCAAAGCCCAGTACGATGAGATAGCCCAGTTCCTGGGGCACGTGCAGCCCACCCGGCAGAGTCTGAGGAAGCTGAAAGAGAAGTTTCCCGGGTAAGTGCATCCCGCCTTCCGGCGCGGGCCCCGGCGGCGGCCTGCGGGCTCGCCGCGGCCGGGCGTGGGTCCGCGGGGGCCGCTGCGCCCGCTCCACCCGGTGCCCAGTTCAGGCCTCACACGGTACAAAATCACCAGCACACGCACACGGTCGTCGACGGCAAGCGACAGCTCGCTGAAGCTGCCGCTGGGAGCAAGATACTGCTCCGCCCTCCGTGACCTGAGAAGTTGGCACAAAATAAAGAACACTTCCCCCGACACACGTCCAAGTGAAAGCTCTTGGGGCCCTTCAGGAGCCTCTTGGACACCAAGGAGGTCTTCTGATGTGAATAAAGCCTTACGGTGCAGGACGAGCCTCTGTGGCTGAAGCCAAGTACAAAATACATCCTGCAATGCCATTACCCCTGTTTCTTAGGGATAAGGGGCTTTATGGATCCATAATTCTCTGCTTGATGCTGCATTCCAGTTGAAACTGGGAAAGGGATCATCTTTTTACCTATGGCCATTCATGTGCTTCTTTGCCTGAGCTGTGTTCAGAATGCTCAGACATTTGCAAATGACCAGGGCCTAGGATGGAAAGGTATCCATGACAGGATGTGCTCTATGCACCAGTCTTCATTGCTGGAATTTACTTCCTACCAGCTACAACAGAGTTCTAAGGAGTGTTGTAAGGTTTTTCACTTTCACATTTGGGGGAAGGACTGCTGTTGCTGAATTGGACAGGAAAGCAAATTGGGTTCTGTGGGGAGAAGAGTGTTGCTGTTTCTAAAATCACAAGAAATAATACAGAAAAATGTAGGGGGTTAAATACTGTATCTAGTTTAGTGAAAAAGAGAAATTAACAAAACTAAACATCATGCACATGCTTCCTGAATGAACCTTGCTTGTCTTAACCACAAGTGTGGCAGAAGAAACTGACACTGTAACTTACAGTAAGTGGATGAAGAGCCAACATTAACTTAGGTGTTTAAACTGTCCAGTGAAATCCTTTCCTTTCCAGGAAAGTGTGAGAGAATTGCCCTGTTACAGCAAAGAAGTGATAATAAAGCATTGTGGTTGGTTCAGGGAGTGCCTTGAGTAGCATTTTGGGGACCCAGCTCGCCTTGCACAGTACTTCTGCAACTTAGAAAAGCACTTACCCATAACAACGTGTGTCTCAGGAGCTTAGACTTGGCTTTATCACTTCAGTGCTAATGAAATTAGGAGAGGGTGTTTGTGGATATTTGTGTGTGCATGCATACATACACATGCACATGTTCTCTTTTTCTACTCTCCTTATAAAGTTGTCTTGAAAGAAGGTTAGAATTTGGGTTG
Organism: Euphonia xanthogaster; assembly: GCA_034509185.1. NCBI lineage: Eukaryota > Metazoa > Chordata > Aves > Passeriformes > Fringillidae > Euphonia > Euphonia xanthogaster. The sequence goes on along the minus strand of JAYDZK010000268.1, from coordinate 32,029,141 downwards.
GTTTTCCAGGTCAGTCACTATTTTTAGGAACCTGCTTCCAAGACAGATCTGTAGGCACATGAGTGTTTGTTAATCAAATTCATCCAAAAAAGACTGGGCTTTTCTGATATGTTTTACTCCCCAGTCCACTCAGTTGGTGCTGCAAAAGATCCATTGAATCCTCTATTTCAGATCTTGATGACTCCTGAGCAACTATGTGCAACTGACAGTATGGAGTTATTTAGGAAAAGAATTCTGGTTTTTTTTCTAATGGACCTGGCTCAAGTGTGGTGAACACTGAAAAGCAAAGGTTAGCTGTAGTAGTTGCTTCCACAATTAAGTGGCTATACCCTTGTTATTCACATTTTGACATGAGAATGGCGTGTTCTGAATTTTGCTTGTAGATCTCTCCTGAATTTGGTTTGCTCATGCTAGGAGAAGGCTAAAACTTTCTATATGAGCAATGAATTGATAGCTTTTTTAAAAATGCCTGTCTTAAGTATATTTTGAGGAGCTCTGTACATCTTCTTTCTGGAATTGTGATATTTCTTTGTTGTCTCTTTGTTTATTTGTCATAGCGGGTCAGATGCAGAAGATAAACAATGCTTTCCAAGGCCACTGCTTTCCTTAGCATTAAGGAAGGTGTGTTGAAATAGATACATGTTAGGATGTGGAAAACAAGCATTCTCTATAACCCTTATGTTGTAAACAAGGCCAGCTGCAAGCTGCAGAGATTTGTAAATTTGAATGCTATCTTAAAGGGGAGGCTTTTTCAGTGATATGTTTGATAACTGTGGAGTAAGTAAGTTTTTCTTATAATCTGGAAATTTTGTCATTCTCTTCTAGGACAAGAAGGGTCTGACTGGACTTTCTGGCTGGATTTTTTTATTTTTCTTTATGAAAGCCAGAATCAACTAAAGCCCCCCACCCACCTCAACTCTTTAATTCAGTATTTTTAAAAAAATATTCCAGAATCTGTCATGGTACCTACAGTGTGATGAAGGTGTCCATAGCCAGTTTCTCATTATTATATAGTAACAGTTGCTGATTCAAACTGGAAAGTAGTAACATCCATAATAGCTGCTTTCACCTTGCACTTTCCATCTTTCCCTGGGAAGGATTGGTATTCCACTGGTAATGTAATACATAAATTGACAGTTTTCAAATATTTCTGGTTCCTACTGCCTCATAGATCTTGTGGGTCTTTGGATTTCTGCATTAATCTGCTCATTTTTTTTTCTAATACTGTCTTATCTCTTGGTTCTTCCCTCAGCTGTTGTATTTCCTGAAGCCTTGCATTTTATGCTCCTAATTTGTATAAAATCTTTCATGCCATGTGAAAGGGCCTACTCTTGTTCTGCAGTTTCTCCCTAAGAATAAATTGTAATTTCTGTAAACAATTGCCACAATGTAATGCACGGGTATGACAGGTGGTAGCTGCCATCCTGACCTGTGAATCTAAAAAAAATTTAACAGGGTAGTTTGTGCTTTACTATTATTGGACTACTTCAGGAGGTGAGATTATTACTTGAAATGAGTATTGTCATGTGACTTATTAATGTCAAAAAGTCAAAATTGAACTGCCTCTCATACTGTTTATAAGTATTTTAATACAAGCATTGGGAATTCTTATATTTTACAACCCTGTAACTTTCCATACTACATGGATTTAGTCTACTTTGCTAAAAATCTAGTTATTTTGCAAAAACTTGGATATCCAATTGCTGTTCTTTTTCTGTTAATGCTGTGCTTTGTATTTCATGCCTGGCAATTACCAATGTATTATTCATTTCTTTATTCTTAAGGTATTTGTTACATCCTTAGCAGTTGTCTCCTAACATGTTCCCATTTAACAGCAGGGTATTTGGATGACCTGAGGATTATCAAAATGTGATTTTGAGCGCTAAGCACAATAAATCTCTGCCAATATTGGATCGCTGATCCGTAGTTCCTTTGATCTTTTTCACTCATACGCCACTGGACTGATAATTTTGTATATTCAGTGTTGTGCTTTTCTGTTGAAGTATACCACATTTTCTGCTTAGTTTATCACCTGAATTTTTCTATCTGCTAATAATTTGTGGTTTTCTTTGTTATTTTTGTATTATATTCTTCAGCTTTCCCTTCTGCTATGGACTCATGTTCTGAGATACTGTTCTTCTCAATGAGAGCTAATGTCTAAATTGAATGAGCCGTTTTAGGCCATTGCAGGAAATGTTCTGAGAAAGTTAAAACCTTTTTTTTCTCTCTTAAATGGTAGTTAGGAGCTGCCTACAAGTAGAATCGTCTAGATACAAATCACCTTAGAACTACCTATTTATAGTGACAAGATATTAGACCTTTAGAATTCTATCTTTTTTCAAAGACTATTTTAACTTGTTCTGAAAAGTCCAACTTCTGAGAGTTAAATTCATACCCAAACTGATATTCTAGTACTTCAGTTTACTCTTTTAGTTGTTTCATTTCTGTATATGGCAGAATACATTGTTTCTCTCAGGAACCTTTTCTAAAGTGTCTTATAGGTAGAACATAATTGATTTATGAGTAGACCCTTCTCAAATATATACCTTGTACATGTTTTCTCCTTCTTCTTTGTATCCAAGTCTGATTGAATATTATAGTCTTCTTGACCAAATCTTTGTCTTGGTTAAAAACAATTTAAGACAAAGGGGAACACTCTTAAATGAGTTCTCCTTTGTTTTCACCAATCCCTTTCCATCAATAACAGGAGAAACAAAATATAAGTAGATGTAAGTGATAAAAATAACAGTTTACTAACAAGTGAGACTGCAAAAGGCAAAAACAACAGTAAATAACCACTAGATAGAAAATTGTTAAATCTCACAAATTCTCCAAGAACAAAGAGAGACCCAAAATGGCAAAAATACCCTTTCCAAGATGGCACCTGCCATGGGTGACGACTGTAGGGAAAGAAGAGGAAGATAGCAGCAGGCCCTGCTCCCGAGATGGTGCCTTTGCAGCTGATTGTGCAGCCTGGGAGACAAAGGAGAGGGATGGCAGCAAACCCTGGGGAAGGCAGGACCTTTGGGGCATTTCTAGCGGCACACGAGAAGTGCTGGCACCTGTGGGGTCAGCACCACTGCCCGCCAGACTCTGACAGTGCTGGTGCTGATGTCTCCGAAGTGTGGGTGTGTTGTGGGGAAGAAACCGGTCTGTCAGCCCTGGCACGAGGTGACCGGGCCCCAGCAACCAGCTGGCTTTGCAAAGTTCACTCCAAAAGAGTTTTTGATTGTGAAGTGCAGTTTTTCCAAGTGGCTACTCTTGCAAGCCCAGGAAAAAACTGCAAACAGCCTTCCAAAGTAACCCCTTCCAATGTGAGCGTCCACTTTCAGCACATGCTGCCAGCACTGAGTTTGTTCCCCACTTCCCAACTCCAACTTAAAAAGGGACTGCAGCAATGCCCCCTCTGCCCTGTGGTTCCAGTTTTGGAAGCGTTGGATCTTAAAAGAGGCCATAACAATTTTTGGGCGTGGATAGATATGGAATATAGTAACATTTTGGGTTACCCATGACAGTCTTTATCTGGTCTCTACCAAACTTTAAGGGTGTAAGCTTTGGTGACCCAATTCGTTATGATACTGTCTCGGGTTTTTTACAAATGTGAGGTTTTTTTTCTGGCTTGGTTCTGTTCTGAGTGTTTGAGTTTCTTACACCAGGTTGTGCTTGAATTGACGATTCCAGAAACTTTCTAGCCTTGAGCATCTTTTAGTGATTTCAAAACCCATGCTTTTCAAATTCTTGCACTGAACTGTTGTGAAATGTGTTTCAGTCCATTTGAGGAGTGCTATATTTTCCTACAGCACAAGTTGTGTAGTCTGTATTGTATCTCTTCCTTTTTTCAAGTTGTTAAACAAACTTGGTGCCTCTAGTCTGACTTTCCTTTAGGTACCTTCACTTGCATTTCTTTAAAAGAAGCATTAGTTTCTGGAACTATTTTAAGTGCAAACTGTGTTATAGAGATTTTCAGTGTACTAGTGTTTTGAAGTATCAGCTTTTATCAGCAGTTATGTGCAGTTCATCACTTTTATGCATGTCTATTCAAAAAAGTACCATTTTCTTTGTGTCCCTTGTGTGAAAGCTTACTTCCATGTGATCAAGAGGATCTTTTTTCAGAGCAGAAAGGTAAGGGAACCTGGCATAAAAGTAATAGAAATACTTTTAAATTTTTTTCTTCCTCTTTTTTTCCCAGTAAGCAAGAGAAAAATGTGATGCACAGCTTCATATTGATATACTTGAGTATGGCTATTTGGTTTTAATGTGTGTAACTTCATATTTGATTTTTGGAATGTACACACTTGGTTCCCACAGCATATCAAGGGATGTGCATTCTTCTACATTGATGACCTCTACTCTTCATTACTTAGTATCACTTCAGTTTTCCGCACATATTCAGTAATTGTGTTGCTCTTTCTCCAAATTAATGATGGCTTTATTAAATGACACCTGTTTTGGAAAGCATCTCAGCAAGATTTTAGTTTTTTAAAAAATGTATCTGTGCAGTAATATGTTACAATGTAAATTGGAAAAATAATCTGTTTATTATTTGCTCAATTTTATCACTTTCTCTGTGGTGATTCATATTGAAACAAAGGCCCTAAAGAAGCCTAAATGTATTGTATGAATGTTATTTCTTTTACCATCAGCTTAAGACTGAGGGAGCATTTTTATGTACAGGGCAATATAATCCTTCTTTGTGAATAATTTTATTCTGCTTTTGTGCAGTTGCTTAGATTGTCAAGCAGTACTGATGAGTCCATGATGGCTGTGGTGAGAAACAGGAGGAATTTTTTTTTCTTTCCAGTTCTGTCTTCTGGTGTCTGGATCCTGCAGATTGAGTTGAAGTAGAAGGAAAATTCTTTGTGCTTTGCTGTAGTGCTCTTTGGAGCTGCTGTTACCTGGGAAGGCAGACTGGCAGTGAGGCTCATGAGCAGAGGGCAGATAGCTGCCTCCAGAGCTCGTGGAGTTCGAGGCTCTGAACTCGGGCACAGGATTATTAGACAGGTTGTATTTATGAGCAGGCATCCTACTGCTGTGTGACACTTCACTTGCACTCTCTTCTGCCTAGAAAGGTTCTTGTCATAGCAAACCCAGCATTATTCTTGCAACTTCTGCTCTCCCTGCTCTTCTGAATAGTTGATTAATTATTTTGAAAAGCAGAAGAACTAGGCTATTTTTCATTACTCTGCAAACATTGATCTAGCAAATCTCACTTAGAAAGTTACCTTTGTGCCTGTGAGTGATAGAAACTTATTCTGAAAAAAATAAGTTTAAAGGCACATTTTAAATTCCTTTCTCTATATTCTCAATACATAACGATGACATAAATTCATGCTCTGCCTATATAAACAATCCCATCAAGTGGCAAATGCTTTGTACCACTGTATTGTATTTAAATGTTCTGGAGGATTTAACAAGAGTATCGATGAAATAGTAGAATTTTCAAAGTTTTATACTTTCTTCTTCTTTTATATTAGACTTCAGAATAAACAAAGTTTGACATGGAGTTTGTTTTTGTCTACTCTATGTAGAACAAACCTAATGTAATTTAAAATTTGTTATGCACTTGAAGCTGCAGTAAACCTCACAGGTAAACAGATAGATAATAAGAGATGAGAAAGAGGTCTTGGGTCATTAATTGAAAAGAGAATTAGCAATGTTCAAGTTTCAATAAGTGACCCACAATAAAGTGTAGCATATTTTAAATAATCCTAAAATGAAGTAAAAATTAACTGTGCAAAGTAATTATGTGAACAACTGATAATACTCCCTTGTAAAGATGTTCTTATTATTTGAACCCTTGGTAGAAAATCTACTATATCACAGCTTTGATAGTCTGAACCAGTCTGCAGTTTCTCTTTTCACTTAAATATCAGTGAACAAGTGTTAAAGAAGTTGTCACTTGTTGGATTTGATATGACTTGCTAACAAACTGTTTGCTAGTGTTATGACCCAAAATAGGAAGGATACCAGTCCTCTCATGTAATATGAAATATTGTGTGAAAGAAATCAACAATATCAGTATATAACTCAGAAAAACTTTATCTCCTTTATTATTCATTAAATTAAACAGAAGATACTGACTTAAAAGTTAGATATGGAAAGCAGTGGACAGTTTCAGAGTGGAATGGAAAATAGAGTTTTGCTCACATTTGTGGCTTTCCCAGCACCAACAGACAGGATTTAGGCAGAAAACTTCACTGGCACATGTAAATACTAGATTTTCAGGACATGGGTGCTTTCTTTTGTTTGGAGAGATAGAAGGGAGGTTTTTTTGAGTTGTTTGCATGTTACCTATTAATAGAAAAGTAGGTGTAATATATGTGTGTGTCAGCATGAAAGTTAATTTTGAAGGACGTCCATTGTAGCTTTCTGTCACATTTTTTATAGGTGTAACCATCTTCTTCCTTACATGCACTCCCACATATGTTGTCCATCCTAGCAAAATACAAACCTATTTTAAACATTAGTCTTGAAATTTTGTTTGAAATACACAAGGAAAATTAAAGTTTTATTTTCTGAATTCTTGTGTACTGATAAATCTCTTCCTTCTCTCTTAATGTTTTCCCCTTCCAGTTTGTGAAGTGTTACCATATGGAAGTACAGTTCTTTAAAAAAAAAAAATTACACAGAACAGGACTTACTACACTTGTGAAATTCATTTTGGCTGAGTAAAGGGAAACCTTTTTTGGCCTTGAGCAATTTATACAAACCACTTAGAAGCCAATCCTATATCCTTTGAAGATTTGATGGTGAAATACAATGATTGGAGGGGGTCTTTTAAAGCAGATGTGGAAATTAGTTCCCTATAATTTGAAAATGCATTCTGAATCTGTTGGAGCTGTGTGTTAAGTGCTCTTGTTTAGTTCAGAAGAAAAGAAACAGAGAGAGAAAAAAAGAACCAGAAAAAAATGCAGAGAAAGGAGAAAGCAACAAGAAGAAAAGAGAAATTATAGACAAGAGGGAAAAGAGAAAAAATGCAAGAGAAAAAGAAATTAAATGGAGAAAAAAGAGAGAAAAGAAAACGGAAAAAGAGCAGAAGACGATTAAAAAAGGGAAAGGAAAATAAAAAAGAAAATCCTTTCATATGTCAAAGCTGGGAGAGTTGTCTTGGTCACCATGTTACACTACTGTGTTGATTTGTGAGCTTTAATTTGGTTGTACTTTCTGACACTTCTCAACTCCATGGATGTGATAATCACTGGTAGGGTAGGAATATAAGTCTTGTGACACAGTCTTTTTCTATGTATTTCATTCTAAAGTAAGCTTGATGTCATCAGACAGACCAACAGACGTCTGTAGATTTAAGGGCAAGATTATGGTGGTTGTTAAGGGAGGATGAAGTGGAAGTTTTAACACTGTCCATATGTGCTTTCTAATTGACTTGTGGATTTTAGGATACCATTATATTCATGTTGCTTGTACTTAAGGAATATTGTGTTAGAAATGGTAATTCTTGATTGTATTTTAGAAACAGGTCCAATAATGTATCATTCTTCTGAAGCCTGAAAACAAGTCTGGGCTCGAGTTTTATGAGCGTAGGCGATTTTCTAAATCAGAATGGAAAATATTTTATTCATGCATTGTTTTTTGGACAGTCATATTCTGGGCTATATTACAATGGCACGATAAATTGCTGAATACACTGTCTGCTGAATATGACCTCACCATGAAAAATTTGATGCATTAGAGTAGGAAAGGTTGGAATATATCAACCTTAGCTGACAAGGGACTTTGAATTTTGACCTAACACAGATGACCTTTGTGTGCAATAAAAGTGAGTTTAATCTCCAGGTCAAGGTTGAGGTGAACGGTAGGGCAATGTGGATTGGTTTGCACTGGCTATGTCTGGATAACACCTAGCAAGCAAAGAAATCCAAGGTCTTTGCACTTCAGAGTAACCAAATGCTTGTTTACCTTAAGTCGTATCTGTTATACCACATTTAAAAACTTGTGGTACTGTAGAGAGCTAACTCCTCAGCAGCTGTGGACTGTTTCATTTGAAGCTCAGTGTTTCAGAATAAGAAGCGTGAGGTATGTATATTCTGCTACTATAGATCACTGAATAGGTAAATAAAATTTCTCCTCTAGCGCATAGAACAAAGACCGTTCACGATATTGCCTTGCTATGAAAAGGGTGAAATCTAGAAGCGTTGTTTCTTTGACAGCTCGCCTGTCTTTTGAACATCCGAAGTTTATTCCTAAGTGTCTTATGCTTTTAAGAGGAATGTAGTTAAGAGAGTTCTGATAGGTTTCACTAGGCAAGTATAAAGAAAACAGGTCCTTTTGAGCACTCCTTTGCTGTAAAAGGTATTTGATCAGAAAAGCTAAGTTATAAAATGGTTTGGGGATTTTCTAGGTTACATAATAAAGACATATAGATTAATTTAAATAAAATATTGTCGTATTTATAGTAGTCACAAACAAAATCCATCTTTTTAACTGGCTCGTGTTTTAGGATTGCTGTTTCACTGATGTGCCAAAGGTACATTTGCTGAATACTTTACACATTGAAGAGTGGTAGCAGTGGTGCTGTTGGAAGGAGAGAGTTCTCTTTAAATCAGCCAGGGGAAAAAAAAAAGTTTGAGACTAATGGAAAGAACCTCTACTCCTTTAATAGAGCCTGCAAAATATATTCTCCAGGACTGATCAGCTCTGAAGGCTCTAGAGGTTTGATGATTGGAATGGCAGGAAATCACGCTTTCAGGACATAACGAATTGACTAGGCCATCCATCATTTGTTAGCATGCGCTGAAACACTGGGTTTGTGTGCAGAGGTCTGTGATTTAGTAAATACTTGGGAGATGAATAGAGCTTACACACAAGGGAAGATATTGCTGTCCTTCAGCAGCCTTAGACACAGATCCCTGCTGAGAAGGCCGTCTGACAGCAGCTCATCAGTAACTGGCCTGTCACAGTCAGTGATGCCCACCAGCCATCCCTGGTATATTAAATGCATTTTTAATATCTGCTTCAGTAGATTTAATGAAGAAAATTTAGTTTCCATACTCTGATCACTGCTTTCTCAAGTGTTTTAAAGCATTGAGCGAAGCACTTCCAAGAAAGGGACTGTGCTGATAACAAGCGGAGTTCATTGAAAGTCAGAATGAAACAGGGGTGCTATTATCCAAATAGTTTCCTTAAATCAAAACAAAAATGTTTGGAAAAAGCAGTGATGCTCTTAGAAACAATTGACCCTCCTGCAGAGGGACCTGATGCAGCAGGCTGTGCAGCAGCAGAGATGCAGGGCTGGGAAAGGTGTTTGCACAGTGGTTCTGTTTAGTGTGGCAGAGCTTGCCAAAAGCAAAATTGCATTTCTTAGGCTCTCATGTGTCAGTACCAGAATCAGATCATCATTCTGTCTGGCTTTCAGGGTCTAGAGAGAAGGGTGGCTGTGAATGGAGGAAATGGAATAGATCAAGTTTTTGATTGCTAGCATAAGATTGTGTTTTGGTTTTGGCATTTTTGCAAGCTATGCTTTTGGTGAAAATAATTGTAGCATTACATGCTATTATATTAACTGATATAAGAAACATATAAGACACAATGGAAAATAAAACTGCTGTTTTTATAACTTGGTGGACTCATTGAGAGTTATTCAATATTGACATTCTGTGTGTAAGGATTGTATGGAATTATATTTTTACTTCATTGCAAATGATAAGATCTTTTGCTGTCCATACATATAGACAAACTTCATAGTTATTTGATTTTCCTTCCAACTTGCAAAGAAAACTTCTGTTTGCATTAAAGCAAATAAGTTGATTTTCATTTTGTAATGAGATTCACTGCTTATGGTGGTTACTTCAAGACGGCAAGACAACTTGATTTTGTTGCAAACATCTATTTGGAACACTGACTTCTTCAGCTTTTTCTCTCTCAGAAATCCATTCTGTGTTCACAGAAGAGAAAACAAGTCCTGAATGAGACCTATAAATTTGATTCTCGTATGTGTCAAAACAGTAATGTATTAAATGAGTATTAATATAAAAATTTAAGAAGTGTCCTAAATGCTTATATTTTTATAACACACAACATATTAAATAATACATTTCCCTGTTAGCATCTGTTTGATGTCATTGTTAGCAGGACCTATGATTTATTACATACCATTTATCAGCACCATTTTGGTGCTGATAAATGCCCCTTATGGCTTATCACATCACTTGAAAAAACAGCATATATGCTTCTACGAGAGTAATTTTTTAATTGTTCATTCCCTTTAAGTTTGTGGTGAAAGTAACGTCTCTCTTTTCAGTGTGAAAGTTTCAGAAGCTTGAATTACACTCTCAACTAAATAAAATACTGCTGAGGATTAATTTCTGTGAGAAAATGTAATGCAGAAACTGATCCTAATAAAATTGTCTTCTAAGACAAGCCTGGTAGAGTATTGTTACCAAGAAAAACCAACAACATTGATAAAGGAATGGAAAGATAATACCCTGCGTTCTTCTGATCAGGTGATGGTTAAAAGTCTTGTTCATGTTTGTCTAATTGGTACCATACAAGTAGATTTCAAACTCCTATAGGCATGCTCTGTTACTAGTTTTCAGCTTGTATCTCATGAAGGCATTGTTGTCCACGGACTTCAAATGAAGAATTCAAAGTAAATTAGCCTCTTGTCAAAAGGCTTAAATTTGCCAAACAGGGAACTGTGCCTGTCATGGGAAAAACATTATGATTTGTGAACAACTTAGGATAAAAACTTCTATTTGTAAGCAACTAAAGCAATTTTTTACATATCTTATGTTTTATTTGGGTAGTCTTTTTTAAAAATTCTTGTGTCCATAACATTTTGAGTAATGATAGTGATTTGAGTAAAAGATACTATCCCTTCCATTGCACACACCAGGATATCCAGTAGCCTGGTTGATAGTGACAGTCTCATTGCTTTGTATTAGAGAATTGTTGAACTTCACTATTTTGCTTTATCCTTTTCATCTGAATAGAATGTTAAGTGTTGCTGTCTATCCAAACATGGAAAAAGGCTTCAGATCAGAATGTAGTGCTGAAGAGGAATTTATTGTTTGGGTGATTGACTTCTATTTCCATGTCTGTATTTATGCCTTCAAAGTCTTGGAAGATGGTCTGGTTTCCCATATACCTCCACAAACTTCAACACGGACTAAAGATGTCCTAAATAGCACGCGTTCTTCTTTCACAGAAAGAAAAATGTTATCAAATATTCCTTTGAACAAGACATGTGTGATAGCAAAAGTATTCTCTTATGCAATGCAGCCTGTCTGAAACAGTTTCAAAGCAACATAGAAACTGTGACCAGGATGGAGGCATACTCGCTCCTGTGACTGAATTACTATAAAGGGTCTTTTGGAGTTCCCTGTTGTTAATTGAGGACACAGACAGCAATAAAGACATCGCGTATCTCTGTTTCTGTTTGTGGTTGGCTGGGAGATGACAGAACTTCTTGTCAGTCTTCTGTTGATACTGTTGTACCATCCAGTCCTTTATTGCATCTCTTCTGTGGAAATCAGATGCTCATTTGGAGACTACAACTTGTGGAGAGTACAGTAGGCACTGAGTGAGTGTACGTTTCTATATATGATGAAATGGCTGTTGAACATTAGCCATTTACAGCGTTAATATAAAATGCATGTTGTAAATGCAGCACTCCTTCAGTTTTCAACACAGCTGAGCAGCATGTCCTCCTAGACAAGTGCATTTTCTTAGGGTACACAAAATACAAAAAGAGAAAAAAAAACTTGAAAGCTAGATCTCGGGTTCTTACAGAGCTTAAAAATTAAGATCTGCTTTGACCAGTTGGCAGGTACTCCAGTAAGCCAAGCAAGTTCCAATCCAAATGGAGTTCAATGACCGTATTGCAATGAGTGGTCTAACACAGGAATATGTTTTCCTTTATTAGGAAATATGTTATCCTGTTATTAGGAGTGGGAGAATATAATTGTTGACCAAAAAGAGTAAGTTGGGCTACATTTTTTATCTCATCTTTATTGTGTTCCTTTGACATCAGTGGTCTGAGAAAGAAAGGAAAATGGTCCTTTATGGAATAAATGTATAGTTTCAGTCTAAATATTTTCCTAGCCATATCTGTCTGCTTGATATGTCATCTAAGTGCTGAGCATTTTTTTCCAAACAAATTCCATTGGTTGCCCAACAACTATGATTCACAAGCTTCCTGTTTACTCTTTTTGTTTTAATTTGCTATTTAGACACAGACCTCAACAGTGACAGACTATCGTTCTTACACATTGTTATTTTTTGTGGTTTCAAGGTTTCTGGATAGAGAATTTTGTCCATTTATCTGCAATAGATGCCTGTCATTCTAACATTTTAAATCACAGTAATTTAAAGATAATATACAAATGTTTCAGCTACTGTGTAGATATGAATATATTTTTATGTAGACAGATTTAGGGAGGTCAGCATGTATCACATATTACTTGTTTGTGTTTGTTTTGTAATTTTAAGCTCTTTAGTATCTTTTTCAAGGATATCTCTCTCAGTGGAACTTTGCATTAGTGGATCAGGATGTTTACTGAAATAACTGGTTGAAATTATTAAAATATGCAGTGGAAAGCAGCGTGCTTAATTTAATGTGCCTCTGAATATTAAATGCAAGTGAAATGTTATATGGACATGAAGCCAATTGTTATATTATAGTATATGAAGCAATAGCTGTGTAAACCCTATCCTCGTAATTTTGCAAGTTCTACTTTATCATGTAGCTGTAAAAGGCAATCAAAATAAATCACGGAAGATGAAGAAATATTTTCTAGGGCTTTCTTTATGCTTTCAGAAGTGGCGCTTGATCCATGAAATTTTAGTAAGCATATTAAATAATACAATATGATGTGCGACGTGTCAGGGCTGATAAATTATTTTGTATAGGACATTTATACAACATATGGTGAGCTGCTATGTGAACAGCTTAATGACTAAATTATGTTAATCTTTCTTGCCATATTTACTTTTCATTTAAGAAAAGGCATTTTTAAATTTTTATTTTACTTTTTTTATCACGTTTAGATATAAGAAAGGTGTAGGTCATCTCTGAGAAGCCGTGACAGTGATCCAAGGTTCCTCAGCTGTGCAGTGTACATAACACAGATGTTGGGAGAGTCATCTGTCAGCTATGCCTCTCCTATGGAGTTAAAGTTCTAGGGGGAAAAGAATTCGACACAGTGCTGTCACTGTTACATTTTCACAATAGAAGAGCATGCAAATAGTCAACCTCCTGCTTAGCAGTAGTGCCCTGTCTAATGTCTGTGCTGGTTAGAATAAAAAAATAGTGGGTGCATCTAGGGCTCATAGATCTGACAAAGGTCATGCTATGCTGGGCATTTGAATTGGAAATTGTCTGGACTTAGATTTTATAAAGCTCCCAGTGTTGTCGGGGAAAATTTCAGCAGGGTTTTGTCCCTAGAGAGGCCTCTTAGGCCCTTTTCTGTCCTATGAATGAATTTAGATGTGAGGGTTTCTCTTGCCTTAAAACTGTTAAGTTCATTTTGCATACATCCCTAGAGAGAAAAACTGGCAGATGCTTTTGTCTTGGAAGTGTTTAAAAGAAAACTGCAGAACAGGAACAAGGGAGAGAAGGGGCCCTGCGTGGAGTCCCAGAACATTTTGGAAATGGCCAATATGCAGTTTTCATCAGTACTAAGGCGGGGCGCAATATGGTGCCTGTAGCTCACTAGGGAATATGAATGTTGATTAAGCATACTCCCAGGCTTTGAAATCCTGAAAGCAGTGTCAGAATAATGGATGTTGAGCAAATGTCAAGCATTTGTTAATTTCGCTGTTATTTGGAGTTTATCTACCATGATCAATCAAATAAACTAGTGCTTCTCTGTTGTGGCATGTGTCATTGATATGGTGATTAGGTGGATAGAGAGGCCTTCTGCCTTTTTTTTTTTTTTTTTTTGGTTAATCCAGGTAGTAGATTACATATGAACAGCCATAACTTTAGGTTAAATATTTCTTTGTAGTTGGTTTAGTGGAAATAGTTGCATTAACAAAATATTTTGGGGGTACAGAGAGACAAAAATACTTGCATATCTGCTGTGATAAAAATTATATTTATGCCTTTTTTTCCACTTCTGGCCTTAAAATGTTACTGTCATGATGAAGAAGAAATTGCTTCTAAATAAAAGTTGATAGAGGGATCTTTTACTTGTTCTTAGAAAGATAAGTTTGAAAAAGTACTGGCTCCCTTCTTCACTCTAAATATTTTGGTTTCTAAAAACTAGAAACTTGATCTTAACATCCTCTTACTGATACCCTTTAGTTGAAAGTAGAGATCTCTTTTATACGAATATGCACTCTTTTATAAGATATATCATGTATAATGTATATATATAAGTTGTTAGTTACTCACTAATGTGCAGACATATAAACATTCCAGTTGAGAATATTTTGTTCTCTTTCTCAATTTTCACTATTTTCTGAAGTCCTAATTCTGTTAGTTTGCCACTCTTAGAAATTAGGTAACATATAAAGACCTGATATTTGAATGTGAACAACAGCTTAAGATTAATCTGAAAGAGAAGAAGGCTCTGTGGCCTTTGCTGCTTTACTGCAATATATTAAAACTTCAAAATGTGAGAGGATAGGGTTGGATGTTTTGTGTGAGGCATTTTTGAAAGCTGCCTGAAGGATATTATTAGTCAAATTTCAATGAATTCCAGTGAAGTTTATTTAACACCCTTCTCATTGACCATTTTTTTTTAACTGTAGTACTTACGGACTTAATATAAAGATGGTAATATATATTTTTATTATGTTTTTGATAAGTCACAAAAATTTAAGAAGTGTCAGTGAGTCATGCCATACTACTTGATGCATGCTGAGGTAATCTTCAATTTATTTTAACAGCGAGCTAATATTTGTTCTTCCTTGGCTTCCACATTTATTTATCAAAGCCTCTAGGCTCATTCTACCAAAACCAGTGGAATTTTGGTGCTTAGTGAAGGTGATGCTGTAGAGTCAATCTTACTGACTGTTTATATCAGATATGACTCTGTTTCTTTAGTGTTTCATTAGATTCTGTTCCATGGAGTAAGAGTTCTGGAAAGCCAGCATTTCTTGCAGTGGGACTGTGGGAAACGAAGCTTATAGTCATTGTATGTATTTTCACAGCAATATAAGGAACACCAGAAAAATCCTCTAGAGAGGGGAGGAAGGGAAAGGAAAAGGAAAAGCCTTTTGATAGGAGTGGAAAAGAGTAGAGAAGTTTTAGGATACACTAATGTAATGTTGTGATCATCTCTTGTGATGTTCACTTCATATTGCCTTCCAGTTTTAGGTAGACAGCTTTTTTAAAAAGAGAACGCTGGGAGAACATTAGTAAAAAGAGATAGCTGGATTTACTTCTTGTGCATTTCTTCAGTCTTTTCAAGGGGAAGTAAGTAGTGGCATTAAATGGCGTTATTCCCTCTATGGCATAAGAAGGTATATCTCTGGGGCTGAAAGTAGGCTTTGTAAATATCTGCATGCATGGTACAACAGCTTAGATATACAAGACAAAATACTGCACTGTTGGGTAGATAGATGTTCTGGTTTAGGGCAAATCTGGGAGGAAACTTTCAAAGAGGACCCTTTAGTAAGCAGATTCAAGTGGCCCCTCCCCCAAATGGTTCAGGAAAAGACAAGAATTATTATCTTTTTATTCCTTTCTTTTTGTTCAATAATTACAAATAGCGTAAAAGTTGTATTTTTTTTTTTTATTATAAACACTGTCTAGGACTCTAAAATCTCAAGGAAACTTGCTATAAATGGATTCATCTCTTACCTTGAGTCTGCATCATAACTAAAATGGGGATTTACTAAAACCTATCACTTCTATATCATCTGTGTTTGATTCTTGAAATTCTATCCTGAATATATTTTAGATTATATCCTGAATGGGAAACATCAGTAAGATCTTAGCATGTTTAAGGAATTAACAGTTTTGATTGGATAACTGGAAGCTTTTTTTTACTTAAGATATTCACTTTTTACCCTAGAGAAACCTATGCAACAGTGTGTGTGCTTGACATGTGATGCATGCAAATGCTAAATACAGTAGCAGCATGAGGCAAGTGTCATTAACAGTAATTTATGTAATGAAAGCCACCTGGCTGTCTTTTTAATTAATTGCTTCTAAATAGTAAATTTTAAATGTAGTTTATAGTTTTCTAAATCTGATTATATATTTTTAGGAGCAAATTGTTTATGGGTGTTTAGGGATTTATTTAGTGCTGAACTATGCTTTTTACATGCAGGCTAATTTTTTAATACAAACTGAACAAGCTAATTAGCTCTGAATTATCATTCATTCATAAAAATAGTTTTCTAAACTTAAACACCTAACTTGTACAGGACAGTATAGTTTTGTTGGGAAAAAAACCCCTATAAAGTAAAATTATTTTCCCCTTTGTCCACAGTAAGTAAATTTGACATTGAAGTCTGAAAAACTTACCTTAACTTCTGATCTATTTCTTTTCCTGGGCATAAGAGGAAGTAGCGCAATAGACTAATCCAAACAAAATGAGGGGATGAACACAAAATAAGTATTTCAAAAATTGCTTTCTGGTAATAGTCTACTGAGTATATTTTCAATGTGTGGACCTTGGCCCTATGAGTAAGGCAGATAAGAAAGGAGGAGGATAAACCCCCGGTTTAAATTGTATCTTCTTCACCTTAACTGCTTGTTGGGGTCCTTTGCTGTTGCACCCTAGGAACATCCTTCTTTGCACAACCAACATCAGATAAGGAACTACTTCAGTGTATTTTTGTCTAATGGTTCAATATTTAGATTGTGCTACTAAGATAAAGATATCAAACTTGCAAACGTGTTTTTGGTACAGTCTTGAATGAAGTAAATTGAAGTAAAGCGTGGATGATGTACACTTGAGTGCAAATGTTCACAGATGTTTTGCCTTTTTCCTCAGTCTCTGGTATGCTGCTGTACGCCTCTGCTTTGAGATGTTCCCTGATTCTTTCCTGGATATGAACAAACTTTTCTTTTTGCTAAGTAACTTGCTAAGTTTTAAGTAGTTGAAATGAAGGACATAGCAAGTCATCTACTTTTGCTAGTCTCAAGCACTGGGTTTTTTTGTTTGTTTTTTTTTTAATTTTCTCAAAAAAATTAAAGGTAGAGTTAAAAGCTGAATTCTTGAGAATACCAGGAAATGGAGATGTGGTGAACAAGTACTGAGATTATCAAGGTGTATGTGGAGACAAACCCTGTTTGACTCCTATCAGTTTCTTATGTTAGTGGATTCCCTACTTAAATATGGGTTCTGCTGTCTGTAAGGTTCAATAGTCAATGAAGCCTCATGTCAGAATATTTGGGAGTTTTAATTTCACATTTTAGCACTGACAATGTTTTTCTTAAGCCCTATTGTGAATATATATTGTTCTGTATTACATCTGAAGATATTTTTCAGTTCAAAAATGTGATGTTACAAAATAGTTTTATATTTTAATGGAAGAGACTTGAAACATTAGTGAAATAATATTTACTTATAGAGGTCTCTCTGTGGGTTTGGCATTGCAATAGGTTCTAAACATTCATGCAACAAGCATTGTTTAATTCCAGAAAGAAATTATATCAGAACAGTATCTTACCTGTCCATTTTCACTACTTGCTTGCTAAGATTATAAAACTGAAAAAGTAGTTTTTTTTTCGTATGGACCTGTTACTCTTCCATTGCTGTGATTGCTGGGGTTTTTTAACATGTTATTTATTTATCTACTGTTAAATCATGATGCTGTTTTTTTCAACCATATATATGTGAATGGAAAACAGCATTTTTGTTCATCTCTTTTCAGGTTGGGAGATTGATCATAATACTTTGCAATCATTTGAATATGGAGTATTTTTAGTTACGCTTACATTTTTGCTACTGGAAATCAGATTTTTGTGATGTGGTGAAAGGTGTAATTTATCTCTGCAAAGAGCTAGCATTATTTTGGGATCATTGCCTGTATTGGTTATTTGTATTTACCTCTGCAATTTATTTTTTCCACATCTGATACAGACTGTTCATAGTCTGCAGTTGTTTTAAAATATATTGGTTGTTACAAGAGACACCAAAAAATTAGGTGCCTACAGGAAGAATTGGTGCTCTGTTCTTAAAGGAACTTCTAAGTCTTCCTAAATGAAAAATCAAACAGTATCTAATACTGGCAATTTTCTTCTGTCTGCTGCTAGAACTTATTGGCCTAGAACTAGGTCAGACATTATTAAAGTTCAAGTGGCCCAGTGGGAAAAGTAATGGCCTTACGCTACTATGAATTTTAAATGCTGCCATTTCTATGTATTGCACCATCATCTGTTCTCGCACATCCCTAAATTGTATAGAAGTTGTGGGACCAACCAGTGTCAAGGTCGTAGAAGTGATGACTCTTCTCAAGTAGTCTTTGCTGGGTTTTGTCATACAGTTATAACCCTGGCTTTAGGCAGCAAAGTTGTATGCATATGGCTGAATTTAACCTTTTTATTATCATTGAATAATGAAGCCTGCAATGCTTGATATCTTTCTCCTCAAGATCTTTACTTTCTATTTTATTTTTGATCCTGCCAAAGGTATGAAATTGACTTTGAGGCAAAGGCAGTTTTTAGGGATCTATTTAGGCCTTTTGAGTTGAGCTGCTGTACAGCTTACTGAACTGGATATCAGAGAATTTTAAAATTGATTAATGCCATTGTTCTTCAGATGAGCTTGAATTTCATCTTGATTGTAAATATAATTGTACTACGTCTGAAGTGAGCATATCATCACGTACTTCTTGTCATATATGTATGTATATCTACACACACACAGCATAACAAGAACAAATTATTATTATTAATAATAATAATAATGATAATAATAACAATAATAATAATAATAATTTGTAATGGGAGTATTTCCTCTACAGAATTGTATTGACTTGATAGTTTCCAAAGGAGTAGCTACCAATAATGCTTCATTGTATGGAATACTTCTTATGCTGAAATAATAAAACTGGTTTTCTGTTCCAGACTTGAACTGGTGTAGCTAGAAAGCTGGAAAATTAGAAGGTGGCCACTTTATAGAAGTTAGCATTTTGTAACTAAATACTTAAATACTTCTACGTTACTTAGTAACTCTAATTCAAACTCACCTATTGATTTAAAAATATATATTCACACACCTGTATATAGACAACTATATTGATTTAACTTAAATTGGTACTTCACTTCTGATAAATCATTGGTAGATTTGTGAATGATAAAAGTACAAATGTATACATAGACAATACTCTGTTTTTTGAAAATTTTCATTCAGAGAAGTGACCACAATCATACTAAACTATAAAAAAGATTGTTGTACTAGAGGCTACAGTGAAGAAAGATTAAAGCTGTAACTATTGTAGAGGTCAATTTGCCTCCTTTGTTCCATGCTCTTCAGGCATATAAGCCTAACAAGCTCTGGGTAGGCCTTTGGTATTCCTGAGCCTTCCTGGATTCTCTTGTGGAATCCTTCAGACTAAGAAACCTTTTTGTTGTCTGGACAATCCTGACACATGGAAGAAATTGTAAGAACCCACAAGTTGTCACCTCCTCTCAGGTGTGAAGTTGACCATCAGACTGGCACTGGGTCATTTACAGGTGTAACTGTGGTGCTTGCTGCCCAAGTCCTGCAGTTCTGGGAAGCCACTGAGGCTCTATGCCTTTGTGCATGTTATGCATTTGAAACAATGCTGCTAGATCTATTTGATATCCATTACTGACAGAGTTTTTACAAATTAGGGTGGACTGGTTAGCATGTGATAAGCAGTATAAGCATTGCTTCCTGTAGGAGTCCCTGTTCCAAATCATTTGCAGTATGGAAGATGAGAATTTGGCTGCTTGGATTTCGTTCATGTCTTTAATAATGTAACAGGAAAAATATGTTTTAGACATGTGCTCTGAAACTTCAGGATAGATGTGAGGAGAATTCCCCTTTCACCACTAGTCTTGTAAATTTTTTGGATTTATATCTCTTTCCTCACTTAGATATTAAATCTGGCATGGCAGCACCACTCAGTTCTAGCCCTATTGCTTTTATTTTAATGCTCAATATTGTACCAGTAAAAGTATCTTTTAACTTACTATACATGTAAAGGGGAAGTTCTTTTCCAGTTTAAAAAAATGAGAGACTCTTGCTATCTACTTTAGAACTTTAGAACTTTCATATAATGAAATATATGAGTAGGACTACATGCTCACTAGAGACTGTGGAAAAAACAATTTCCCCCCTTATTGAATTCCTGCTATGGCTACATGGCACTGTGTGTTCTTCAGAGAGAAGGTTTAACACTGCAGCTTTGAAATTTCTTATGCAACAGCTTCTGAATTTTGGAAACACAGCTCCTGCCTCTCCACTCAGTTTTTTAACCAATATATTTTTAATTTTAATAAGGTAAAATATTCAATTTTGTGAAAAGGAAACAATGAAGCTATTCTGTTTATATATAACATATTTGTCTTATGGACTATGCTTTCTCCCTTCTTGTCTCCACTTGTGTGAAATCTCTCTAGATACTCCTCCTTTGTTCCCTGATAAAATACATTAAATGTAAAACTGATTTTTACTCTTTCTACTTTAGGCAACAACTGTGAAGTTAAATGTGAGGGAAAGGAAACTCATTCTAAAACATGAAACAAGTGGAATCTTGGTTTGCACCTACAACTCCATGTTTTCAGTAATTTTAGAAAATAAAGTAAAAGCTGTAAGTTTCATCTTAACTGTAAAGAATTCATGATTTGCAAGGGCTGATAATATAATATTTGCATAACATTTGCTATGCTTGGATTTTCTCCTTGTGAGGCTGAAGTAGCAAATATTAAGCTGGACAGCGCTCCAAATCTTGGTTGCATCTGCAATTCTGTTTTGTTGAGGTGATGATCTGATACAATTAAATTTCTTTCATCATTACTAGCTGTTTCTTAGCCAAAGTTTTGTATCTGCTCTACCTACAAAGCAGTAAACTGCTTATATGAAGTAACTTATCTGTTACTGCTTATATGAAGTAACTTATCTACTACTTTATATATGAGTAGTCATTGCAAACCAGAACATTTCTGAAACACTCTCCAAGATCGGAAGAGC
>JAYDZK010000268.1:31997502-32007967 GCA_034509185.1 Euphonia xanthogaster | reverse complement strand
TTTCTGAAACACTCTCCAGGGATTATAGCATTCCTCGTCTTCAAATTCTGAGATTCTTTAGAAGATAATGGTTTAAATTTTATTCTTATGTAGAAGTTGACCAAAGGGCATAGTCTTTTCCCTGCACCAAACTAGCAGTTTTCTTTCTAGCTTGACTGATATCTAAGTTCTTAGAGATCATTTCTCTTATCCCTTTTTCTGGACTGTCTTGGGCATCACATTCTAAGTGTTGGATTTGTGTATTAGAAATAACTTTGAGAACTGTAATACTATTTTTTTTATGGCAAGCAAATTTTTATATCACTTGATATCTTTATATCACTTGGAACCTAGAACTTACTGTAGTAAGTTTATTTATAAAATAAATTCAAGTTTAAGTTTATTTATAAAATTATATATATATATAATATATATAAAATAATTTTATCTTTAAAAAATGGGCATTTTTAGCCAACTTTACATTTCAGTTTTCTGCTCAAATCCACTTACATATTGACAAGAGCATGAAATACATCAAGCATTCAGATGGAAGTATGCCACTGGCATCAACATGGATTAACAAAAGGTAAATTGGCATCATTGTGGATGCCAGTATAAAAGTAAAAGAGGACCACTTGAGACCAATCACAGATCCACCTGTTGCATTCCACAGCAGCAGATAATTATTGCTTACATTTTGTTTATGAGGCCTCTCAGCTTCTCAGGAGAAAAATCCTAAGGAAAGGATTTTTCAGAAGATATCAAGGCTACAATATACTGTGTTCTACAGGAGGGATAACAGGTTAGATTATTAAATGTTTAAATGAGGTAGTACTCAGAATTATGACTTCTGGGTTTTTGTTCATTTGGTTCAAAAATCAGCAGTTATGTACCTTGGCTCTACAGTTGTTTCTCAACAAAAGTGTCAGCTTGTCACAAACATCTGTATTCCTAGTCTTCAAGAAAGCTAGGAGGCTTATTATGTAGTTTATTCCATGAAAGGCAATAAGGCAGTACTCAAATGTTATTTTGAATAAAAAACCACTTTGAGTGTTACATTTGTTTTCCTGGATAGCTCAGCAATAAATGCTCATTTGTTGCTTTAAAGTCTTGTATAGAAGTACCAGAGGATGGATGGAGCCCTGGGAATTTAGCTGTTCCTCTAGAAGTAATGATAACTTCTATGGTAGTATTCCTGCTGTCAGTATCAGCACTTGTGGTTGTGCTGTTTTGCTATTCAAATTCATGTTCATGACTTCTCTTCCCTCTACAAGTACATAGTAGTGTCTTTTTCAGTGTTTTCTGAAACCATAATGTTTCAGTTTTCACTCAATGGGATCTTGCAATAGATGCTCCATCTGTGTTTTGAGGAGCTACTTCATTTTGCCAGGAAGTTGTCTCAATGAAATTGTAGCAAGGAAACACTGAGTGGCAGCTGAGTGGTTTCAGTGTTTAAGACAGGAACGATGTTAACCAAAAAAAACACGAAAGCAGGCATGTGAAGATACAAATCCACTTCTCCTGGAGAAGGGAAAAGATCATCCAGTAGTAAGGCTTGTAATTATTTGAGTGGTGTTATTGAAATAATTCTCTTTGCCCCAGTGATAAAGTTTCTGTACTGCAATCCAGTATATATCCAATTTGCACTGTTATTGGAATGAATTTTTTTCAGTATTCATGCTAAGTCCTAAATTATCTGAACAGTTGGAAAGACTGTTCCATAGGAGAGGAGTGTTGAACTAAGTTGAAGTAGGTCAAAATCCAAGGACACCAAAGGGACAAATAGAATGGACAAGTATAAGAGAAGTTTAGTTTTGAGAAGACCTTGAAGGTCATCAGGGTCATTAACCTAGCATTTCCAAGTCTGCCATTAAAGGTGGAGTGTAAAAGGAGGGAGGGATAATGGTCTTAGGTTTTGTTTTTTGGTTTTTTTTGATATGTCATTGTCAGTGTATAATAGGATAATGGTACTATAAGAACAGTTAACATACCAGAAATAGCCTAAAACCACAAAAATTGCTATGTCAGTGGAGGAGAACTCAAACCAGAGATCTAGTCAAATGCTGACCTGATCTGTTCTGGGGTTTTTCCCACATCTATCTCTAAATTCGGTTCTACCATTATGGCCATGTAAATCTACAAGGTAATAATAGTTATGTGGTGAGCCATTAGGGGGCCATATGTATCAAACTTATTTATAGCCTGCAGGTTTATTTTTTTTTTAACATCTTGAAATATCTTAGCTTGCTGTATGTGTATAGCCTGTGTAAGTATATAATCTTAATTTCTTTCCTTTGTTCACCTTCTAGTGATTACATGTGCAGGTTACAGGTTGTCATAATTGGATTATACACCTTTTGGAGAGGCTTTGTGGTATGTAACTCCTGGCCTCTATGTCACATGTATATTTAAATAAATATTTATTCTTTAAATACTGTTTATTTGAATAGAAACTTTATAAAAAATTAAATTCTTTACTGTATTGGACTTACTTTTTCTGTAATCCATTAATTTAATAAATCTATATATTAGTCAGTTTCTGTTGCTGTCATTTTTCTACAGTTTTAACATTCAGTCTCAGTTAGTACTCAGGGTGAACAGTCCCATGTGTAAAATACCAAAGATCAAGGCTCAGTTTACTGCTGCCACGCAGATGTTGCGCTGGGCAGACAAGCCCAAAATACAGAGTTATGGCAAAAAGCCTGGAAGCACAGCTATGGATAAGACATACTTGTAAGTTCTCTATGCAGCACTGCATTAATCTAGTCACTTTGTTTGTGATTCTTCAGCTGCTTGGTTTAGAGGTAACTCTATACCATGCTGCATATACATAGTCTGTTTAACTCTGATCCAACCATTTAGTTGTTTTGTGCCTCAGTGTTCCCTTTTGAAAGTGAGAGTAGGACTTCCTTATCTTAAATTAGTGTTTCTGAAGTGTTGGAAGGAGAAGGGTCATTTATGTATGGAGAGAATATGTGCTTTTAATGTAATTATGATATGATACAGGTGTTAAATTCACGTAAAGAAATCTGACAGAAGAGCGAGACTTTAGACATTCTGGAATCTTTGATCTACCTATTCTGTGCCATAGTAGGCAAGTTCATGGAAGGAAAAAATGTTAATTATTCATAATGCTTTTCTGTGCCATAAAACTCAATTTATTGAGACTATAATTTGTTCAAGTTGCATGTAGTAGAAAAATATATCAGGAGTAATTAGTAGTATTCAGGATGTGATGAGGTAGATATATCCACAGAGGACAATTGAAAACAGTAGCGGTGTGGTATTGATTGCCTTTCAGAGGAAAAAAAATCTTGTCTCCTTTCTAAATGTTAACAATTCAGAGAGAAAAATTCCCACTTGGGAAGAATGCTTTCCAGGTTGCTTCATTGCCAGGTGTTCAACACTGAGTGGAGCCTTAGATGAATGAAGCTTATGGCAGCTTTTGGAAATGACCGACTCCGGGGAATCTTGGCTTCCTGCTGTGAAAGTTTCCATTTTCAAAGCACATCAGTTTCAGTGGGAATGTTCCACTGGTCCCATATGCTACTTCTGACAGAGGGGGAAGTTTTTAACCTGAATATGAGACAGCTACTGAAGAAGTTCCCTTGCTGCTAACAAAATGAATTTCAATATGTTGCCAATGAACAAGCGGCATATTCCCGACTGCTGATGGAATTTAACTCTATCAATTTTTAATTGAAATTTTGCTTTAATTTCCTTTTTTTCCTTGTCACCATTTAGCTCCACTGCTTTCTCCTGGTAGGACTTTTGGATTCTGAAGTTGAATCACCCAAATAGTATGCTAGTTTGATTTTAAATTCTTGCTATATTTTCCTCCCCTCCCTCATACGCTCTCTCCTTGACCTAGCAGCAGGAAGCCTTTGTCTGAGGTGTTCATCTGGAACAACTTTTCCACACTTGTTTTCATGTTCTGTTAGATTACAGGGCAGCAGGCCTACCTTTGAAGCTCCCTTCTCTTTTGTTTCTTTGCAGTGCACTCCAGTAATTAACTTTGTCCTTCTTTTATTTGTTCCAGTCAATCGCAGTCCACTCTGCTGAGCATCTTCTCCCAGGAGTACCAGGTTAGAAGTTTTCTCCTTTGTGAGGGTTGACAGGTGCCTAATTGAATGATGAATGTCCCTTTATTTCTTTGTAATTGAACTGCCAGCTTTCTGATTGGTTTGGAGGATGTTCCTTTTTCCACATCAAGCACCGCCTGAGTCTCAGTGGATGGCTGCCAAGCCTACCCATCCATCTGTCTAATAACATCTAGCCTTTGCTTATTTGGTGGACCTGTAATAAATTATGCTAAACCATTATTATTCTGACAATAATAATTTCCCTGTGTTGCGTGGTTCCATGTGCTAAATGTTTGCTGACTTGCACTGTCAGTGCTGCTTTCCATTGCTGACAGAGATGATGATAAATGACCATTGCCGGAGTGGCAGAAGGCAAGAGAGGCAGAAAATGGAGTCATTTATCATGAGATGACAGGTGTCAGTCAAGTGGCAAGTCTCTATGGAATTACTTTTTGTAGTTTTTCAAATAAGTTGTTTTTAAGCAATGTTCTTCCTGGTTAAAAATGCCAATTGAATTGTAAAACTGGAGTGCACCAGACTTAGATGGAATTGAATTGAGGGAAAATTAATACAAAGGTTGAAAGAGAGAACAAGTTTTTCTTTGCCCTCAGCAGCCTTCAGTAAACTTATTTAGATTCAATTATTGTGACCTTACTGGCTTTTACATATGGTACATTGCAGTACAGTCTGAAGACGTTCAATTCAATCGGTAGATTGAATGTCATTTCTGTATGGAATCTAAAAGCATGGTTCACATCTATCAAAGTGTAGCCAAGGATCGCGTGTATGTGTAGTCATGATTTCTGTGTTTTGATCTGTGACACATTTGTAAAAGTCCTGTTTTTTTTCATTTTTCCAGAAACAAATCAAAAGAACACATGCCAAGCATCACACTGCTGAAGCTATCGAAACTTACTACCAAAGGTATGACCTCCCCACCCCAGTTAAGACTCTCATCATAGCTACTGTTTTTTTCAGCAGTTGTGACTAAATAAGCTTATGAAGCTAATTTTATATAACAATAAATTAAGAATTTGGGAATACAGAATGGTTTACTTAAAAATATTTTTCACTGGAAATACAGAATTTTTTCAGGATTTGGTCATTCTGATTAAAAAAGAGTTTACTTCCCTGGCTCTAAGTCAGGATAAGCAAATATTTTTTCCAATGTATGTGATGGCATTTATTATGTATTGCCTGTAGTTTGTAATTTTTAGGATTTCTGTGTCAAGACTGATTTTGATGATTTTCTTACAGCAAGAGAGCTTGTTCTGTTACAGTCGCTTGTTTAAAACAACATTTGTGTTGCATTACAAAAAGTTACATATTCATGTATTGCCAGTTAAAGCACTAATTTTTAGATCACTCCTGTTTTATCAACAGAAGTGTCAGAAATAGTTTTTAAGGGAGGATGAA
This sequence comes from Euphonia xanthogaster, assembly GCA_034509185.1. Classification (NCBI taxonomy): domain Eukaryota; kingdom Metazoa; phylum Chordata; class Aves; order Passeriformes; family Fringillidae; genus Euphonia; species Euphonia xanthogaster. The sequence goes on along the minus strand of JAYDZK010000268.1, from coordinate 32,002,490 downwards.
AACCTTTATGTCATTTTACAATTGTTTGCATCTTAAGCTAATAAACTGTGCTTGCTACACCTTGTAGTTTTTCTGTTAGTTCCATAGGCTTTACTAAAAATATTCCAGTGACATAATTGGGGCATAGTGATAACAGGTAAAGATATGCAATTAAAATATTACTTTGTAGACTGACATATCTGAAGAGCATGCATGGCAAGTGAATTCATACTTGTGATGTATGATATTCATGCTTAATACTAATCTGTATGAATCAAGAAAATAAACAAAGAGCCTTCATTTGTAAACAATTAAATGTGCTTCTCATATACAGAGTCATGTATTTAAAACTTAACCACAGCCTGATTATATCAGACACTGGTTGAGAATATCTAGTGTGAAGTGTACTAGTTTGGGTGTTTGATTTCAGGTTTTTAGTCGTTGTATTGTTTTGTAAAATTTGTACTGGATCACATCACACTTTTCATAGGGTTGATTCTTGTTGAGGAAGAATGTTGACTTAGAATTTTGTTGTGCTAATAACACGCATATGCAGTACTACTTTTAATTATTTTTCATTAGCACAGTTTCAGTGAAGTGGCCTGTGGTAATTGTAACTGCTGCCTAAGTAACCCTTTTCTAAGAGTATGTGTAAATCACTAGTTCCAGCCTGAAACTTCAGCCTGAAACACGGGACAAGATTTTGCTTTATGCAAAGCAGCAGTTGTATTGGTGTCAGTAGGGTTGTAGGTATGATTAAGTTTGTCTCACATCAGGTAGGAGGATTTGGTCTCCTGTCTTCTTCTGTAGTCTGAAGTATGATAGCAGTACATAGCTAATGCATTATGTATGAAGCTGTGTGGTAGTGGTAGGGAAAATCATTCTTTATGCTGTTTCTGAGTATGTCATTTTGCAAATGTATTAGCATGGCTGAGTAAAATGCACATGTTTTAAAATCAGAGATGTTCTGGTCAATAGCTAAAAAACTCATTTCAATCCTGTTTTAATAGATTTACTGTGGAGTATGTTTAGGAGGCTACAGAAGCAGACAGCTTGAGATAGAAGCCACTTTGAAATGCTTCAGGTGTAAATATGACAAACATATCTTCTCCTCTGCTTTTCTGTAGCATCCACTTTACTGCTGTAAACCCCAGACTGGGTGCTACGCTCCTTAGTATTTCTGCCAACATACAAGCAGATAATTGTGCTGTCATTGCTTTCTTAGGTCAGAACCAGGTTTTGAAGGTAGAGATTTCCAGTGGTCCCTGTTAGGAGCAAGTGAAATAGTTGAGTAGAGTAGTTTCTTCTACTTGGCTGGGACTTACTAGTCTGAAACTTAGGCAAGCACAAAGTACAAGAAGGATCAGCAGGTTTTCAGAGCTGTATTGCCATCAGCACATGAGACCTGTTAGTCTATAATGGAGTTGCCAGAAGCATTAGAAATATATGACAGAAATTTACTTCATTCTCACTGCGGCTGTTCAATCATCTAGATGCATGTTTGAGAATTTTAATCGCAAGTACATTTTCCTGGTTGTGTATTTTGTGTATGATATCTCATTTTCTTCGGTTATAAATTTACAATGTTTAAACATGTTTTGTAGGCTTTTTTATTGTGGAACTGAAATAGTTTACAGCAAAAAGCTTTTTTCATTTCCTTAAATTCATTAAGCTTCAGAATAACTTGGCAAGCAAAAAGCCCTCTATCAAATCTTATGTGAAGGGGTTTTATAAAGGTGTGCCACCCATTCCACAGAAAGGTAAAATGATAAAGAATTTTAATGTCTGTAACTAATGAGCAGAAGAGTGTCTTCTGATGGATAGATAATGATAGAGCTGGAAAGGCTGTGGCCTTCTAATGATGTCAGTAATGATGTGCTATGCGAATACAGATAGGATAAACGAGCAGGTTCAAATGTTGGTAACTATTGTTCTTTTCCACATGGCTGCAAACCACAAAGTGGCTTCCAATATCATAGCTCCTTCCCATGAGCTTCAGAACACAGGTTTCAGGTTTTATCGAAATGTAAATATCAGGCAGTGAAAGTAACAGAAGTGAGGAGAGCAACATTGTGTGAATTGATGGTCAGAAGCACCATTCTGTAATACCCTCAACTAGAAACATTAAGCCTTTGCCACTGATAGGATAATGACTTTCTATCAACCTTTATTGAATCCTAAATATTTCTTGTTTTCTTTGTGGAATATTAATTGTTAGACTGATTTCACTAAAGTAAGCCTTTAGTATTTAAATTACTGCCCAGCTGATAATATCTGGAATAAATTTGAGAATTTATGTTTTTGTGTGTACTAGTGAATTGGGTAAGAAGATATACAGTGCACCTTCATAGTTGAAGGTCATGTGGAACCAAAAATCTTTCCTGTGAATAATAGAAGTTTATTTGTCTGTGATGCATCTTTAAGTAGTACAGATATAATTTATGTGTGTGTCATTAAGCCACATTTTTAAAAATCTCTTTATATGTTCAGTTTTTTACCAGTGTCTTCATTGAGATGGATATATTTTGCAGATGAATAGAATAGGAGACAGCCTGGGAGAGTTAGTGATTGCTTAAAATACTTACTTCTTAAAAGATTTCCCATTAAATACTCTGTAATGGGGTATTTTCCCCCAAATGAAAAAGATTCACCAGGGATGCTGACATGTATAAGCTGGCCTATTCTTGCCACTGCAAAATTACCTGGCTTTGTCTTGTCTAGGTACCTGAATGGGGTGATGAAAAATGCAGCTGCCCCAGTATTACTGGACCTGGCCAATGAGGTAATCATCTTTCTTTTTCTTTAATCTTCCAGTGTAAAACCTGAGGGGCATATCCACAGTGGCTTTAGTGAGAAATGTAATTAACCTAAAAAAATGGTTTCAAGGCACATTAGACATTTAAAATGGTTCCCCAGTCTGTTAGTACTTAAAATAATTAGACAAAAAGCCACATTTATTAATAAATCAGTTCATGTAATTAGTCTTTTAACTTCAAGGCAAATGTGTAGAATACCCTGAATTTGTATTTTGCTGAAAATTTCTGACAGCCTGGAGGTCTTTATTGCATAAACTTGCTAAAAATTCTCACATTGATTAAATGGAGTTGTATCAGTTTGATTCCTTGCCTTTAATAACAAAACCCATCCAAGTTATTACTGTTTCTTAGTAATAGGAAGGCTTAAAACAGCTAATTTTTCTGACTCCATTCATTTCGGTTCATATGGATTAGAGGATGGCTAATGAAAACTGCTTAAGATAAAGCACTTAAGCAGAATAAATTCTTCAGTGTATGAAAAGTTCTGTACAGATGCCATTAAAGTCTTGACAAATTTATTGATGCTGTTTATTAACTAGAATATGAATTTGCCTTGTTATACAAGGTGTTATTTCTATTAAAAGCTGCTATCTTAGCACTTCATTAAAGAAGAGGTAAAAAGTTTGAACAAGGGGCAAGGAGTTTCCTAGAAAAAAAAGAAATTGATGAAATATCTGTTTTTTAAACTCTAAAGTATTTATTTACTTTAATAGTAAGAGTACAATAGCTGATACTCCCTGGAACTGCTTATGCAATCCTCAAAGGGATAGAATGGAATATATGCTGTTTTGTGTTGCATTTTCATAGAAAATGTAAGAAGGAAGTAGAAAATGAGTGTTTGCATTAAAAATGATATGGCACTGTGAACATTAAGTGTATCAATAGCAGCAAGTTCTACATGTTACATTAGTAAAAAAGAATGGTTTTTCTCTCACGTACATTGCTGCAGCCAGCAAATGAGCGATTACCTATCAATTACTGGAAGGTTTTAATGGTCTGTGAAGTGTCTGTGTAACCTGATCGTACAGTTAGCATAGAATCAAGAATTTATTTCATATTAGTGGTAATGTGTAGCTTCTTACCATCTCTGGAAAAGACAAATCTTGAAGTACTGAGAATAGAATTTACTTTACATAAATAAGTACAATCTTACTAAGAATTTAGATAAACATACCAATGGATGATATATTACACCCATATTATATGGGAACTGTCATAAAAATATTTCAAGCACAGAGTAATATATCTGTTACTGGTTCTTTGTATATTTTTCGCATTGATTTAGAGATGATGCATATAATTTCTGACTCCAGTGAGCATCTCTTTGTTTATATTTCACTAATGCATTTTTGCAATTCAGATCAAAGATATCTGCAGTTCAGAAATAAATAAAAATTAAGTCTAAGAGAAAGGGGAGATACATAAAAAACTTATTTGTTTCTGGTTTTGTAGTAGCAGGTATATCAGGCAATGCATTTTGTGACTGCCACCCAATGCATTAGGGAAACGTGGCAATAACCAGCACCAGATTACTGCTTCCAAACAATCAAGCTGCCATTTTTATATGGTAGTTAATATTTAAATGACATACTCTTGCATCTGCTGACAATTGATGTAATGGTAATACTTTATGAGTCAATATATATTTAATCAGTGGAAACTGTAAAAATTGATGAGAAATATATAACATAGCTATATTACAGTATGTAGCAGCTCTGTTAAATAGGGAAAGCTCCATATTGTTATCTTTTGGGGATGTTTTTGAGGGTTTATAAAACTACTTCTAATTCTTTTTTTTTAAATGAAATTATTTATCAACTGTTCATATTGTATATGTAGTACAAAAAGACTAAAATAAATCACATTTTTGTTAGAAACAATAAAATTAGTCACTGTTCTCTTCATACAAATATTTTCAAGTGATATTTGAAGCACTATGAATTTTACTTACATGCTAAATTCTGACATGAAGCATGATGGCCCTATTTCAAAGAAAGATGGACACATGATTAATATGAAAATTAGGGCGATGCAAGTACCTGAACTAATAAGGTAGTCCTTATTCAGGCTGGACTACCTTCAGTAATTTCACCATTTTTCATGTGTCAGCTCTGATGTGGGTTACTGGAAATAAGCAGCTCCATGGAAAGCATTTCTCTCTACTTGGGGAATTTAAGGCCATCCAAGTACATA
>JAYDZK010000268.1:31985002-31992502 GCA_034509185.1 Euphonia xanthogaster | reverse complement strand
TTAAATTTCAGGAGATTGCTGCTGGCCCATCCTTTAGCCTGTCTAGGTCTATCTGAATGCCAGCCTTGCCTCCTGATTGGTTGTCTTTTGCATCCTCCAGGTCATTGTTGAAAATGGTAAACAGGAATGGCAATTGATGATTAGCAGCTACATAAAGAAGGACAGAATCTTACACCTTTCTTTAATCTTACCTTTTCCACCCTCTTTTTATTTACACTTAGATAATAATGTAAAATGCAGTCTCAAGCTGCTTCTATATGACTACCTGCTGTGAATTATTAGCATGTATATAAAGTCAGAATATCCTTCCATCTTCCTCTACTTTTCCTAGCTCTTGAATAAACAGCTTCAAAAGGTAAATGTGTATCATCAGGCTTTCTACACTCAGCTTTTGGTGAAATGTTAAAAAGAAACAAGGTGCCTTTTATATGCTGAAGAGTATAAAGCATTGAGCAGTTCTGCAGAGCAATGCTGGTATATGTTGAAATATATCTACACTCCACTTGCCTAGTGAAGACAGACAGCAAGAAAGAATTGGACAACAGTTCTGAAACAAACATTCTGCAGCATTTCAAACTGCACAGTAGAAATATAACTATTACTGAATTTTAGAAACTAGTATAAGGTGATTAAAAGCTGTGACTTCAAAATTGTCAAGTATATCTATGCAGCATTCATAACATAATCTGTCTACCCTGAGCACTGCCTAAATATGAGTTCCTTGTATGTCAACAGGGCTTAACATACATAAAATCGTTTTCAAAGTTGTATCACCTCTCCCAAAAACGCATGCATAGCTTTTAGAAATTATTTTCAATTCTGAAGAAGCTCTTTTACAATAATCTCAAATTGCTAAATTGAATACACACAAGCACCTTATTTTCAGCAGTGCAATAGAAGCAGGAGAATGAGTCTACAATGCAAAATAGTTTTCATGTCACCAGTTTTACTGTGTGTTTTCAACATGAATACTGACAATAATTTAGTGAAGCATTCCTAGTCTGTCTTCTTTTTGTAAGTGGGAAAGTATTTTTACTTCCACTTTCTCTGCTAGGCATGCACAACTGAAATGAATGATGCTTACGTGACCAAGCATACCACCTTCTTGATGTTCTTGAAATACTCTCTAACTACTGCATACCACCTTCTTGATGTTCTTGAAATACTTTCTTATTCAGTGGCCATGCTTGAGTTTTGGGCCAAATACTATTCTCAGTTTACAAAATAAACATTTGAACCATGAGCAGGTTAATTAACTTGGCCACAGACCTATGGCAAGTTTGTATGAAAGCAAAGACAAAAATTCAGTCTTAAACTTGACAGGCGTGCATTCATGAGGGCTAGACACTTCTGAATCCACACATGCTCATTCCTTGCTTTCTCTTTAAGCTAGAAAGGGAAAAATGGATGAACACAAAATGAAAGGCAATTTTTCTTTTTAACCTCTGTAAGTCTATTGGTCACTTTTTCAGAGAAAATTCAGCTTTTCCATAACACTGAGCAAGGTTCAGTCTTCCTATTTCTGTGTAAATGTCTGATGAATGCAGCCTCAGTAGTGCACTGATAAATTGGTGCTGGAGAGAATTCTTCTTGAGGCAGTATTGCTGAGAAAAGCTGTTTGTCTTCAAATCCTAAAAGTTTCCTTTCTTTGGACTATTCCGACTTCTCTTTCTATAATATGCTAGAGCAAGCCTATGTCTTAAGTAGGTAGAGAACATGCTTGGTGTTAAGCATTGCACATTGGTGAGCTCCTTGAGCAATGTCACCTCAGTTGTAGGATCATGGCCATCAACTAAATTAAGCTGGTTCTGTTTGTAGAATTGCATATCTTTGAACTCGCAGGACAGAAATGTTCTTCAGTGTGAGATGTGTTACTTCCATAACAGAGTTAATAAAACCTGTGTAAATATTGCAGCTTCAGCCTTAGTTTATCAATAGCAGTGGGAATGGGCCTTGCTGTCTTCTCTAAAAGTGCCGTTCATTGTAAATAATTCAATTTGAACTTTTCTTCAGACCTTCCCCTAGCATATGTGCATCAATGTTCTGAGGCATGAGCATTAAATCCCTGGAACATCTTGCCATCAGTTTTGTGTCAAGTAACTACAGCATCCAGGTACTTCTTATTGAAGGTGCTAAAAGAGCAATGCATGACTTAACTTTGTTCTACTTCAAAATTGACTGCTTGAGCAAAAAAGCATAAAAATAAACGGGGTGCCAAATGCAGTGCACCTGAAGAGTGTTACTAAAATGTCTCAGTTAAAAAGCTGACTATACAACGTAACATAGGACCAGTCATCTGAAGGGGTGATCCAAGTATTTGACATCCTCAGGACTATCTTAAGACAATGAAAAACACCAAAGAAAACGGTAAAAAGCATTTGAAAAAGATATTTAAAACCCAATAAAAATCAGTTTGATGAAGGCTTATGTTAGGAATTTTTTTTCTCATGTAGGATCCATGACCCTGAAAGCTCTCTTTAGGTAACATGTTCCAGTTTTTTAGTTAAAATAAAACAGACTACTTTTTTCTTTTCATTTTAGGTCTCCTTAATCCAAAAAATATAGATCCTTCAGGCAATAAAATTACCTAAGTTTAATCACTTCTTTGACTAAGGAGATTGGAAACCACTATTTGAAAATCAGAAGAAAGTTAGCAGGTCAACAAAGTATAATGCTGCCAGCTGAGATTTCTTCTGTTTTTTTTAAAGAATAATTTAGGTGGTTTACACTATGCAAAAAATGCCTTTAGGCAGAAGGGGAAGGCATGTCATCCCAGCTTTACTCAGTCACATTGTTTTGTGGTTGCAGCACAGTCAGCACTGTGCTCCCTGATGCTTTTGAGACTTATTCAGCTGAGCAGAAAAACTCTGTACACCTTCTGCTGTAAACCACAGCTGTAAAAGGGAGATGTTGATGGACTGAGGAGAGTTCACTGGGGGGCCACTGGGATAGCAAAGGTGGTGGAACACTTCCCCTGTGGGGGGAAGGCTGTGGGAACTGGGGGTTAGTCAGCTGGGAAAAGAGATGGTTTCACAAGGAAAGAAGAGCAGCCTACTGTTACCTATGGGATGTTATTAGGAAGATAACTGTAGACAGTAGTGACATGATGGTAAGATTAGAAATAGGTATAAATTAAAACATGAGATGTATACAGCTTAACAACATTTAGTAACTTTTGTGGTCCATAAATGTTACATCTTCTGCTTTTTGTGTTGCTAAGGTAAGTGTTCAGTACTTATAAAATAAATTTATTGAGAGATTTTAGCGATGAAAGTTTTCTTGTATAATTGACTCTTGAACTTGTTTGGTAAGCCTTAAGATTATGCTAAAACAATGTTAAAATAATTCAATAATGTTAATAATAAATTATGTTAAAATAATTAAGACTGTTATTGAAACTTTATTGCATATGTATGACAAAAGAAAGAAACAAGATCTAGAGGAATCTATGTGATTATCTAGAGGAAAAGTCATACAGGAGATTGAAATTGAACATAGTAACTGTAATTATCTAAAAGGAAGTCTATTATGGTATGATAAAACTGTCAAAATAATGATTGAGAGCTCTAACAAGTCACACAGATGATCAATAAAGCTAATCTTACGTCATAGCTTGAGAATCTAGAAATTGTATTTTGACCTTAGTTCACAATAGGCGCATTCAAAACGTATTTAATAAATGGGTTACAGTACTTTTTCTTAATTAAAAATTAAAATTGTTCCCAATTGTTTTCTCCAGTGAATTAGGTAATATGTTTCCAGTCCGCATGGTGTGCATGTTATTTTACTGATTGCTTACTCTTTCTAAGGAATTACTATTTTATTTTGATCTGTTCATGTACACAAATTTCGGGGTTTTTTCCATGCAATTTGCTTTATTTTCCATTCTACATGGAAAGGAACGCACAACTGGAAGGCATTCAAATAGTGTAGAATATATGGAGGATCTATCCTCCATATATTCTACACTATTTGAATGCCTTCCAGTTGTGTGTTAAGCTGCAAGGCTACATCTCTTGTTTCTCTCTCCTTTTCTCTGAAGGAGAAAGTGTTTGGTTCAGGGGTATGCTGGCTTTGGCTGGGGTAGCACTAACTTTTTTCACAGTGGGTGATATGAGGCTGTGTATTGGACTTGTACTGAACACAGAATTGATAATATATTCTTTTTATTGCTGAGTAGGGCTCAGACAGAGCCAAGGACTTTTCTGCTTCTTATACTGTCAGGCTGGTGAGGAAACTGGGGGTGCATGGGAGGCTGGGAGGAGACACAGCTGGGACAGGTGACCCCAACTGAATAGAATATTCCAGACCATGTGACATCATGATCAGTAGAGTGAGTGGAAGAAGGAGGAAGGGGATATATTTGGAGTGATGATCTTAGTCTTCCCAAGTCACTGTTACCCATCATGGGTTCCTGCTCTCCAAGAATGGCTGAACACTTGCCTGCCCATGAGAAACAATGAATTGTTTTGCTTTCCCTGTTTTTCACTTTCCATATTAAACTGTCTTTATCTCAGCCTGTGAGTTTTCTTACTTTTACCTTTCCAGCTCTCTCCCTGATCCTGCTGGTGTGGTAGTAAATGAGCAGCTAGTCATGATAGGTTTCAAAAAACTTACTGACAGTGTGTTTCTTCCAACTCTGCCCTCCAGCAGGCACTTACCGATAACCTTCACCCATCAATCTTTTGTCTCCCAAAGAAACTCTTAAAAGAAGTTTTAAAAAACTTGCTTTTGTTTTGTATCCCTTCCATATGCTAATTCTTTTTTTGAGAATTGCTTGGTTTCCTTATAATTTTGAAAACTAACAGTGCTAGATATCCAGCCTTTTAAAATCCTGTGACACCTTTGGCCCTGATATTTTGTGGTTATGAGTTTCATAAATGTGTCTTTGCATAGAAAAAAAGGTTTAAATCAAAATGCTTTCTTCAGAATTCCTATAAGTATTCTGACCCACAGCAGAAATAGTAAGCTGGCATTGTCTTTTTTGGTATCTCTTTTTTTATTTGTCTCTTCTAAAATAAATGTTTAATTTCCCAAATTTTATGTGTTTCTTTAGGCCACCACTGATTTTTTTCTCCTAGTTCTCCCAGTATACGCTTCTGAGATAGTAGGACAGAAATTCGTGTGATAGTTCCAGGTGAGTCTAAGCAGGAGTTGCCCATTATGAGGAGTTTGTTAATATTTTCAAATCCATTTCTTCTTATTCAGCCTAATTAAAATAAATTTTTAGGGAATGCACAGGCTTGTTTCAGGCAATTTAGAGACTAGTAAAATGTAAGAATAACTGACCTGTTTCTTCCACCGTGATTTGATTATGATTTGGGAATATCATGATTATGATTTGGGAATATTTTGTGTCCTTGGCTCTAGTGTCTCTGAAGACATAACCTCCAAGTGCTAAGCCCCAGTTTCTTCACCTTTCGAACAGTGGAATCCCATAACTCAGGTTAAATTTACACTCGGAGTTGCCGTTCCCAAGTATCTCTTTGGGAAATGGAACTCTGTCTATTCCCTATTGTTGTTTTCTTTAGGAAAGCTACAAACTGAAAATTGAAGTAATAGAAAGAGCTTTTTAAAATAACTTTGAGTCCTTAGCAATACAATTAATGCCAAGCTTAGTTACAAGACTGTAGAATTTCTTGCCTTTCTCAAGTTTCCAAATCAGAATTGTGTTTACTTTTCTGAAGAACTTTCTTCTTCCTTCTTCAAGGCTGATTCTCTCTTTTCTCAGTGCTTTCCCCTGCTGATGTCATGTGACTTGCATTCAATATCAAAATTTGCTTGACTTACATTTAATCTTGTGTTTCTTTTCAGATTAGTAAAACAATTCAGTAGACAGAATGAAGAGACAAACGTTTGACTTATAAAATCCTTTTTCTCAACCTGCTATTGAAGCATGTATTAATTTCGCCTTTTCTCTAAAATTCTGTTGCTTTTCTGTCCATAAATTAAATGAGAGCCCAGCCCTGAAAATACTTATGGAAGGCCATCATGTGTTTGACCTGAAGCTTGCAGCTATGTAGAGCTGCAGCTTTTCAATAGTTACCAGTTTACTCAGATTCATTGTCAGGATTGTAACCTGAGTTTGACATATTTGAATCCTCTATAACCTCTTCACTTAAATTTTGTTAGGTTCTTACAAAACATTTTAAACAACATGATTTAGTAGGTGTCAACCTATGTCACATCACTGTTAACTTTTGTTGTGAGGAAATGGGCATGTGTTTCTCTTGTTTGCAGAGTCTGAACCTTGACCGGGCTTTGGGATTTTTCTCTGCTTGTGTCCGTGTGACTAGTTTGTTTCCTTAGCTACTACTAATGAACTTCAACAAAGATTTAATATGACAATTCATTTTCTTTAATTTTCTTTTTTATGACATGTCCAAAAACTGCAAGTTTAGGGATGTATCAACTTTTTGCAGTGCATTGGTCATTCCTTAGTGTATCAGTCACTTAAGTGCTTGTTAGAGTGATCATTAGAAACATGCTGTAGTGGATATAGACTTCATTGTATAATTCCCTAATCGCTGCTAACTTATCTTAGCATATAATTGGCACTAATATTTCAAGTTTTCACCCCCTTTCAAGTTTTCTCTGCGATTTGTTGGTGTGTTATTTCACAATGTAGGTGGATAGCATAAATTAAAGATTAAATCCTAGAGAAGCTTATTTTCCTATTAACGGAAAATCATTACACCTTAGTGAAAAATCATGTCCAAGATGTTTAACAATGTATGCCAATAGTGATTTGTGGGTGCAAAAGAATTGCTATTGGCTTTGCATTCTCTGTGCCTTTTGTTTTGTTTGAATAAAATGTTAGTTTATAAACTGTGGTAGAATGTTTTTAATGTCTTTGAATTTATGAATTTATGAATTTTTCAACAAGAGCCTTTTTTGCGAAATGAGCTTTCTACTTCATCATCTAGTGAGGGAATGATAGTGCTGAGTGAACTGTTGTTATTTGGCAGATGTCCTGTGAGCTCTTTTCTGCTGGTAGAATTTTGGTGTGTGATGGAAGTAAAAGACTTGTTCCTTAAGAACAATAAAAGGAAACTGATTACTGTGAAATTACCTGTTTTCTTGCTCCTGGTCCAGTATTGAGTGGCTGGTGTAACTTTTTAACCTGGGAGAATGTCCCTGTGCAACCATTTAAAGGTAGGAGTTCACATGTATCAATGGGACTAAAAAAATTGGAATTGTAGCAAAGTATTATTTCAAAATTGTTTGCATATTGTATTTGGAATAGCAGCTTTTGGAAAAACAAATTATAAAGGAAATTTTTTTAACACAATATAAAGGAAACATTTTATAAAAGATAAGAATACTCTATGTGGCTTTGCCTATGGATAGTCTTGGTTTCATTCCATTTAATCCCTTTGCTCCAGTTGTATAAGTTTGTTCTTCATACCTTAGCCAATTCAGACACTCTTATAATCTACTTTTAATTTTGTTAGACATTCAAAAAGATTTAATATTTCCTTTAAAACACAATGCATTGCA
>JAYDZK010000268.1:31950002-31980002 GCA_034509185.1 Euphonia xanthogaster | reverse complement strand
TTATGTTTGAAAATTAACTAAAGGTGTCCACTGTTTTCCATTATTTTTTCATTGTAGTATCAATATCAGTAAGTAAAAAAATAATAGGTGCTAAAATTACCTTCTTATTTCTTTTGACTTACATTTGTACATTTGAAAAAAGCAGAGAAAGCCTTTTCCCAGAACTTAAGTGCACTGACTGAGAAAAATGTGTCAACACTGAGTAAGTAAATACTTGAATTTGAAAACTAATAAATTGGAATCAGGAAGTCCTTTAAAAGTTTCTTAAAGGCTGTTTAGAATTTTTACATATCTTCTAATAGGATATGAAGGTTATTTTGTATTACACTTACTGTATACTAAGCAGTTTCCTTAGAAGCTGTATGTGCTTCTGAAGCACAAACTGTCCAGTAGAACTAAGTAAATAAGGGCCTGCTTTCACCTTGGGCTGATAAAATCCTTTCGTGTTTCAAGACTTTGGAGATAATTGTGTCAGAATGGGTAAGTACTTACGAATTTGTAAGTTTCTATTTGCTGGGTGGATAACTTTCAAAATTATTAATATCATCAATGTTTTTATTAATAAAGTGTAACTAAGCTAACAGGGTTTTTGTATGTTTTTTATTTTTATTTCTCTAGCCTCCAAAACTCTTATAAATAGCATGCTACGGGACCCTTCTCAGATTCCAGATGGAGTGCTAGCAAATCAAGTCTATCAGGTATTAATCACACTTGTTTTGTTTGGTTTGGGTTTTTTTTTTCCTGTGGCAATTCTGTTATCTGCCTAGCAGAGTAAAAGATTTTAAACCTCATTTAATTACTGTCATCATAAACTATCAGTGAGGTCAGAGTGCACTATAAATGGCAGTGCAATATTTGTGAGAGGAGCATTTCACTTTTTAATAGCTTGCTTTTATAGTGAATAAAGGCATGCAGTTTTTGTTTTCTGTGATTAAATCTGAACAGCATCTGATAGCCTTTTTGAGGAAAAGTAATTACTGTTTTTAAGATACTCTTTAACTATAATGGTTTTGTAGTTGCCCATCAGTATACTACTTCTTATTTGTCTGCAGTGTACTGTGAATGACTGTTGTTATGGACCACTGGTGGACTGCATCAAACAGTATCCTTTCCCATAAAATTTTAGGTGCACAATTGATGAGCTTAGACTGTGTGGAAGAGATGTGTCTAGCTTTAACCTGACATAAAGTTCTGCTTCACAAAACACATTTCATACTCTTCTCTTTTACATTCAGTCAGCTAGAGGGTCACTGCGGAGCTTTCTCTTAGCTAACAAAAATCAGATGGACCATGGGAAGATGTCAGTTTGCTGGTCACACATCCATATATATGCCTGATTGAACATCTGTGGTTTTGATTAGTTGAAATGCATATCTGGTTTTTTCTTAAGACTAAGTGACCATGCTTTGGGTGGTGGAGTTGGGCTAGATGATCTTTTGGAGAAACCTTCCAAACTCAGTTATTCTGTGATGAAATTAATAAGTTTCATACATAGTGTTCAACTTTATGGCTTTACTTTATTATGAATGTGAGTTTTAAGTGAAATTTTTTCAAGTGCAGTTCAGGTGTGATTGACTGATTAGTATTTTTAAACCCCTATCCAGTACAGCTCTTTTATGTTCTCTTCTTCTTAAAGGAGATTTAGCTGTAGTAAAAAAACTTATATATCCTGAGTTTTCAGGGATATTTTTTTGGTAGTGTTGAAATAGTTAATTAGAGAGCCATACAGTGTGTACACTGAGGCAACTCCATGTGGCACTGTGTTCCAGACTAAGATTATAATTTGGTAGGAGTGATCACTAAGAACCCAAATCTATTTTAATAAAATCCCGCAGGAGCAGCTCTTCTGTTTCAACCTGCGGTCAAAGGAAAGCTTTCAAAATCATGGCCTGCTATCACTGAGCAGGCTAGTAAGGCAGTTCCTTCCCAAGTCCTAGAGAATCCTTACATAAATCTCTGCGTGCAGGTTGGGGGAAAATCTTGGTTTCACTGTACAGGTGCAAGATAGGAAAGCTGCAGTGATGTTCAGTTATTAATGAAAAACAGTACTTCGTGTAGTTGTGATTCACATTATTGTCACTCCTTAAAAAAACTTACTTTCTGCTAGAAACACTTGTGTCTACTACAGCCTCATCCCTATCCCCATTAATTTTAACAGCAGCAGGATAGAGTTCTAATTGTCTTTGTATTTTGTGCTTTTAATTGTAATTTTAAAGATTCATTGAGATTATCTTCACGATTAAACAAAGTGCTCTGAAAGTGGATTAATCTAATAAGCCACACATTTTAAAGGGTTATTGATCACTGGTTTTCATATCCAGAATTTTAAGATTAATACTTTGTGGATGGAGCAATCTGGCTGAAGTCTTATGAAAATGCCAAGTTTAAAAATAACAAAGACACATATGTAGAATTATGAACCATTTTGAAGACTTATTTGCCTGCAGTCTAGAAAAGATTTTTATATCCTCCTCATATTTGGCTCAAATCAGTTGTTGAATATGCAGTGACATCAATGAGAATAACGAGGAGTTTTTCAATTCCATTTTGGTACAAAAAAGTTTAATACTAAGCTGTGTGAGTGCATTACTGTAAGTATGTTGCTGAGTTAGATGTTAATTTTGAGGTGCATAAAATAGTTTAAAATCAATTTAAAGTTAAGGTTTTAAAAGCATAATGTCTTCTGAAGGATTACATATTGATTTTAAATATAACTATCTAATTGTATATGCATGGACCAAAGTATGAAGTCAACCTCTTTGTAAATGCCAAGAGGCTATTTTTCAGTAATAGTTCAGATGCTTACGGGAAACTAGGCTGCTAGATTGCATGAGTAGAAAATGGCTTGTGATGTTATTTACAAGTTTTGCCCCATGGTCATTGCCATACATCAATAACAGGTATTATTATAGACTAAGTGTTTTTGCTTATGGTGCATTGTAAATTCTGTTTGCAGTATTTTTCTTACCTTTTTGCCATTCTACATTTGTCCGTTTTGTTCTGAAATTGCTAGTAGACTTTACATAATACATAGTTTCAGTTTATATAAGATGCATATACATATGAAGTGATTCCATAGAATTATTTTTTTGCTGTTCAGTATGAAGGGTTCATATAAGCTAATTACTTAACTGTAATAGTAGGATGACCTGTAGTTTAAGTTTTAAGAAGTGACTTTAAACAGAATTTGGAGCTTAACTTCTTTTAACATAAAATCTTTTATTGTATTGTTCCATAGGATTCTTCTTAAAGCTTCCTGGGTAGAACTTTGACCTCCAAGAGGATATATTAAAAATATTTAATATGGTGATTTTTTTACATATTCCAAGGAATAGCACATTGGATCAACAGGCAATCAGTGAAGTGAAAACGACTTCACTATAAAGTATGATTTCATTTTTCTCTGACATTAGTTCATGCTTCTGAAAAATCAATTAAAAGGATGGGTTTTTTACGGTAAGATGTTTCAGATGAATGTAGTACCTATTAATTTCAAAATATAAAGAAAGAAAACCAGTTTGTTTCATCCTTTGCTGGATTGGAGAACCGGTTACTTCTCAGTAAAGTGCAACTTTAAAGGTGTTTTACTGCAAGTTTTAGGATCACACTCTCCTTTATATTTAGAAGAATAAACAGTAAAGAAAAAAATGGAAATACTGCCCTTAAATGTACTGAATAAATATGGTCAAATGGGTCTTAATTCTATAAAGTGTATGCTGTTGGTACAATAATCTGATTTTTGCAAAGTTGTGTATGCTTCTAAAAATCACTATAAGGATTTTCAAAACTTAGAGTTCATATCACTTGGCACTTCTGAAATGCAGATGAAGGCAAATAAATTCTACTTTTGATGTTCCTATGGAGTTGCTTCTTTTCCAAAGTAATCTTCCATTTCTTAACCTAAAGCTATCAGCGCTATTGGGCATGAGCACGAAGTCTTGCTGCGAGAAATGCTTTTGGAAAAAAATCTCTCTTTCATAGGTAAGAATCTGTAGTAGAGGCTATCCAGTGAATTCTTAACTTCAGAGATGTTGGTAACTGTTTACCTAGGACAAAATTCAGCCCAAATGCTCCTATTATTACTTAGTAAAGGAAGAGCAAAATATGATTGATGCTATATATGCTATCTTTTATTGATTTAGAACTGAGCAGGAACTCAGTTACCTAATACCCTATATATACAGCACATGCACAGGCTTGCAATTAATATTTTATAGAATAAGTAGTTGAAAAAAATGCTTTAATATCTGCTGCAGTATTACTTTTGGTGTCATGAGATATTAGCCATAATCCAGGCCTTATGAGATGTAGGAAGAAGCATATGAAATATTAGCTTCAGAATGCTTTATGTATTATAGAACTGCTAGAAAATTCACTCATTTACCTTGCTGTGCAGTTTCTGCTGAATTTTTGCCCCCTGCTTCCCAGTTAATGCAATTACTCTTTTTTACACTCCCAATTTCTAAAGTTATTTTAAGAATCAATTAGTTAGGAAGTTACTTTTCATTTTTTTCTTTTAGCCTGCAGTATGTTTCTTTTACATGTGTGCCATTGAAACAAAGATTAATGTTCAAAGTATCCAGTCTGTAAACGTGATCACAAACAATGACTTCTTAAATCTTGGGTTCCTTATGTGATGACATGACAGTGAAATGAAATGCTCTCTTCTGTTAATGGTTGAGCATTGTACTAAATTTGTGTGAATTTTCATGGGTTTACCTGGAGCTATGATCTCTCCTGAAGCTATATCAGGTTAAGAATTTGGAAACCTTAAACAAATTTAAGAAGTTAGAAGGCATTATTAAGCTTTTTAAGAGATTTGTTTATATGATTGAGGAACAGAATTAGTGTACTTTTTTATTTTGGAGAAAAATGAAAAAAGAACAGGATTAACTATCACATACAAGCTTGCAAATGACGCTATGAAAATAAGAAGAGGCAGATTTTCTTATTTGACTGTAAGAGCATAGATACAGGTAATGGGCTTAAGCTGTAATTGCAGAGATGATGGTTAAAAAAAAGATAAAGTACCAAACAGTTCTAGGAACAATAAGCGTAAAACAAACTGCCAGGAAAGGTTGTGGAATCACCTTCAATGAAAAATTCAAGGCTGGATTTGACACTGATCTATCAAAGCTGGTAATGAAATCAATTCCCTCACAATACAAGGGAATGGACTGGATGACTCACTAAGGGATCCTCAACCCAGTGAATTATCATTTTATTCAGCTTGTGTAAGCTTAAGCAGTGTAAAAATCACATTTAAATTTTACTGTTTCATGACTTTAGATAAACATCAATTTTTTCTTTACAAATTAGCTCCAAGAAATTTGTGCCATCAAATTAAAACATCTAGAATGCGTTAACTTGTTAGAATATGAAGATAGAAATGAGAGAGCTTGTTGTTCACATTTTATATATAGTGAAGTATTGTTTAGTCATTATTTAAGATCTCTTAAGATTTGTACTTATTATATCTGTGATCATTTATGTATTTCATGTTTTAGACGTGTTTGGGATATTCTTAAAAAAACCTTGCCCAAGTATCTGCAAGATGAACCCTACCAAGTCCCTTGCAATACAACCTTTCCTTTCCAAAAAATTAGTTCCAAAACTGCTTGAAGAAAACACCATAAAAACAGAAGAGATGCCAGTATTTCCCGTAGGTCTAAGAATTCAGGCTTTGTTGCTTAATACTTCATTCCTGTTTTGAAGAAGGCTTATGATTTACATGGCTTATGGCTTGTAATTCCATTACTTTTTAACATGTTTCAAAGAAACAGAATTTTTGCAGTTCCCATATTAGTGTACTATTCCTGTAGTGCTTCAAGGATATTCAGGGGGTTTGTATCAGATGTGTTCACCTGAGCAACAGAGAGTCCAGTACAGGAGAGGAAAGTACAGTCAAAAGACACAGGGAATATCAAGTGCCTCAGTATAGTCTTAGAGCATGAAGCAGCTTTTTAGGTTCTGGGCAGAATTTGTCTATTTCTAGAGCAGTTGGCTTTCAAAGCCTACAGATCAGAAATAACACCTTCAGGGTCACCCTGGAATTGACTGGATACCTATACACACTAATGGGTGTTACATTTTATTAATCCACTCTTCATAAGAAGTGCTTCATATACCATGTCCTCTCTTCAGCAAAAACACAGCTCTCCAGTCTTTTTCACTTGGCCTGAGATTAAAGTGATCAATAGAAGCATTTTATCAAAACAGGCTCACAGCTTCACATGCCATATTGAAATGCCAGGAGCTTCTAAGTTCTGTATAGGATTTTTATTTTTTGTATCTTTACCATGAATATGTTAGGAAAGCTTTTAGATATATGGGGAGGTATTGAGCTTTATCCTCCTTTCGTTCCCACCAGTGGATATAAATCATGGAATCTGATCAGTGTTTTCTGCTGTAATCTTAAATTTGCCATTGTAGCTCATTCATGCATCAGCAGAGGAGGGCTAGTATAAGAACAATGATGTGTTAAATGGTTCTGATTGAGTGTGACATTATGGTAAAGATGAAGCTGCAGTTTTGTTGAAAATCTAAATTAATGGGGTATCTGTTGACAAACTACTTATTAGGCCTGTTTCCACATAATTTTCAGACCTGAGGATTTATACATGTAACTGTCAAAACTGCTGTGGGCTGGCTTTCAAGCAGTTACTGAATTATTTTTTAATCCAGGCTGGAGTTTAAAGATCTTTTGAGGTGCAGAAGGCTGCCTCTGTAGTTTCTGGACCAATGTGAAACATACCTGGGCTGAAAAGCTAGTATTTCTTTTTGATAATTTTGATGGTTCAAAACAAAAATTTTATGGTGATTGTGAGGAGTTTCAATAATTATTTCTTTCCCAGAGTTATAAAGCTTCAAAACACTTGGAGAAATAGTAATGCAAAGTTCTGTTTCTGCGCACGATAGATACATCAATAATAAACATGTTTTTTTATATGTTTTCAAATGTCAATCACAGTATGGAATGCTAGGAGAAACCACATGAAGATATTTAGAACCAGATATAAAACAAGAAACATGTTCTTTTCCAAACCATGAATTAGTATGAAAAGATTTTAAATGTAATTGGGCACCCTTGAAAAAATAATCTGCTGAAGAATATTAAAAGTAATGCTGATGCAGATTCCAGTTCAGAGACCTGCCATGTTGGCCTATGAAACATGCATTTACATCTGTTTTGGTTTTCAGTAAGTTTTGTTAAGGTGCATTTCCCTTATTTTGTGGTACTAGCATTTTTTAGATGTGAAAGAAAAGACAGACCTTTCCATTGCTATTGCTCTTAAATGAAAAAAAATTCAGCTGGGACATCCTATTGTCTATGCTAGATTATTTTAAACAATTAAGAGCAGGTTGCAGTTAACTAGATTTAGATAAAATTGTTTTGTTGGCTTTTTAAAATAAGGATTAAAAGATTATGTAGCACATTAATTCATTTTTATATTACGGCATAAAACTTTCTGTTCAGAGGTTCTGTTAAATTAGAACCTTCTTGGTCTTAACATCATTTATCTGTATACATGGCAATCTAAGTTTCAAAAATTAGTCAAAAACCAGGTCTGTCTCCAAATCCTAGAAATGTTTTTCATTATCTTATCATGTGATAAGAGTGATAATCACTTATGTGATAATAAGTGCCACATTACAAAGACTTCTATTTAGTGTAGTCTGTTTATAGTGAAGAAATGCTCTCAAAATTTAAAAAAAAAAATAAATAGTACCACTCAAAAAGAATAAACACCTATTGCAGTTTACACTGACATGAATGTTCAGCTTTCCAAATTTACTTCTGTCCCAATTTCAGAATTAGTTCACTGTATAAAATACTTCAGAGTTATATTCTTCAATGAAAAAGAGTGGGAGGGTTTGATTTTGGCAATATTAAAGTATTTTGATTTCTAAGTTAGTATGTTTTTCTTGTCATTAAAATCTTACTTGGACTCAAACTGCTGACCTTTCAGGATTTGCACAAAGTATTCAAAAACTGAGTTCTTAACATTGGCTATGAAACAACTGTCCTAACCTGATAAATGGATTGGAAATAAGCTACCCAATAGTGAGAATGGACCATTAATTTTAATCAAAGGTGATGTAGAAAGGCGAATGGGATGCATGACAATGTCAACAGCCCAGTAGGTGTTAAGGGGCTACACAGCCTTACTTGTTACTAGGTAGTGCCATTAGTTGAGCTTGGGTGAAGACAGAAAGCCATGCCTGGAATTGAATGACCAGGTCACTCCAAATTCTAATGGAGAAATGGTGTTTCAGAAATACCAATGTAATGGTATCAGAAATCAAGGACAATAGTTTAAAAATATTAAACTGGGGTGGCGTAGGCTTTTTTCCTTTCTTTTTTTTCCCTTTTTTTTAAAAGGGAGCTTCTTTTGCCTTTTGCTGTTTTGTCTTGCTCACTCATTATTATTTCTTGAAATTCTCAGCTCTAATATTTTTAAGCAATAAAGTTGTAGACATAATGTTAGCAGAATGTCTAAATCTTTCTATGTTCAGAAACTGGAAAAATTCTACAGAAGCCAGAATGCAAGAGAAACTGAAATTATGGTTCTTCTTTACTTTAATAAATTTCTGTGAGAGAAGGCTTTTCTTGCTCTTTTTCTTTAACAACTTTATGCTAACATTAAAAATAAAACCAAAGCAGCAGCAACAGTATATCTACATTTGTGGTGTTGGTAGGATTAATCTTAACACATCCGAAGGTGGAGAGAGTCTTCTTTCAATCAGTGAATATACCTCTTTATTTTGAATATTTGGAGGTTATAAAATACTGTATGACAGCTTGAATTAATGATGTTTATAATGAAGACATAAAAATGCAGGGATGACAAAGAAGCATTTTTATATCCATGCTTCAGGTTTTCTACAAAGGTTCATTTAATCTGACACAGCATTGCATGCATAAGAAAGATATGTATGACTGCATTAGTAATTCTTGCACTCTTATTTAGAATAAAATTAATTGTGCTGCTCTCTACTTAATGGAATTGTTTTATAAACAGTAGTGCTTATTTTCTATGTACAGCTGAAGATCAGCTTCGTGCAAAGGGTTATGACAAAACACCAGACTTTATTTTAGAAGTGCCAGTAGGTAAGTCTTTTAAAAATTTTTATTATTTTGTGTAGAAGTACTCATGCTAAAATATTATGGCTACTTAAGTGAAGCATATTCTAGGATACTGCAAATAAGTCTCTTCAGGAGTCACCCAATAATTCTAAGAACTTCTAGTTTGAGTCAGAGAGGTTTGATCCTAAATAGTGTTACCCAGTGTTTCTTCTTTAGTATCTGCATGTTATCTCATTATCAAAAAAAAAAAAGGAAAAAAAAAAAAACAACAGTAAAAATCCCTAAATCCCTGCTGCCTCTAATGTATTCTACCCACTGCCCTTCTGAACTAAACTCTGAAATAGCTATAAATGTCTTTTACTTCTAGATCAAATCCATTCTTAAGATTGTTACATTACACCTGTAGGTCATTGCATAAAGGTTTGTCATTGTGCAGTTCTTCTTTTACCATCACTTTGCATCCAAACACAACTCTGCAGTTCTTCACTGTTTTTTAAAAGCCTGAATAGCAAGAAAAAATAAGGTAAAAAAGTAAGTATAAAGGTTATATTAAAATTCATCTGCCTTTTCTGGTCCTGAGGTCACGTGACAGCACTTGACCATCAGCAAGGAGGGAGAATCCACAAGCTTTCTAGGTAACATGTGCCTATGCTCAGCACCCTCATAGTGAAAAAGTGGTTACTGATGTTCAGGTGGAGCCTTCTGCGTGTAAGTTTGTACCCATTGCCACTGGTCCTGTTACTGGACGCCTCTGAAAAGAGCCTGCCTCCCTCTTTACCTGCTCTTCAGAAAGTTGTATACATTAGTAAGATTGCCCAGTGATGTGGACCATAATAAACACGGTACATACATGGTGTTAAGGGTACCCGCTTCTGTATTAGAAACATGAGATTATGTCCTACCTATTCAGGAGCCTGATCAAAAGGAAACTAGAAAAGCAACTATTTTTTTTTAATTCTTGAGAAGGGAAACCAGGGAACACCCAAAAGAATTATTTTTTTATTATTACCCTATTAGAAAGAAGGTTAAAAATAGTCATTAATTTGTTTGCATATATTTGTCTCAAATTCAAATAATAACAGTGCATTGCTTCTTTCAAATTATTGTAGTCACTTGAGACTTACAGGAAGTCATGTTCTACCTGTTGTCTAATCTGAACTAAGGTATAGCAATCCCTGGATTTTTTCTTCATGACTCAGTACAAACCTAGAAAAGGCAGATGTTTCTTAGAAATAACATCTGTGCTGATTTTCCCTCAGCTGTTTTATCTCCTGGGATCCGAAGATGTTGGGGGTGGGGAAGGATGTAGTAGTGTAGGCCTACACAAGTTAACTGGGTTACTGATAGCACGGTAGCGGTGGCACGTAGCACTTAGTGTGGTGACTTCATGAGTTATTTTCCCAGATTCCCTGAGTAATTTTACAGTCTGTGGTCAATAATTTGCTGCTATAGCCTCTTGTAATCTTTCTGTATAGTGCTTCTAGGTTTGCGTGTTCTCTGAAAACCTCATTCCAAGTCTTAAATGTAGGCTAAGGCATCATGGTTGTGGATATTGTAGGTAACTCAAAATAACAGTAATATTTTTAAAGATCTTAACAGTGATGCCAAACAACACCTTTTTGGAGAAAGAATGGTCTTTTAGGGTGACACTCATGATTTCTTCTGCAAAATTACATTGTCAGTTTCAGAGAGGACATTCCTTTTTCAAAAAAATGATGATTTTATTAATATTAGTAGTTCACTCCTGCAAGAAATGAGGAAAGATATGAACCAAAGCAAATACCAAAGCATAAAAACAAACAGAAATTCAAAATCATATTTTTTCACATAAGCCTTCTTACTTCTAACTTCTTTCTGATGAAGCATTACTGGTTTTACAAAAGAAAGGAAGCAGACACATGTCCAGGATAAATTTTCTTCCCTTTCTTATACCTTCCATTCTGGATTGGTGGCAAGTGTTTGTCTTTAGCAGCTTATCTAACTGTTTTTATCATTCAGCAGAAGTTTCCAATTTCTTACCTGACAGCTGCCTTCCAGCAAAGTAAGGGTAGTAGAAGAATACAGCTGCTTCTTAGTCTAATCTCTTTTTCTTTACATTCTCTTTGCATTAGAATAAATGCAGCTATGTGGAACAGGGTGTAATTAAACTGAAATTCTTGTGATTATCTGTTGAATGTATTTTCTGGTATTTTTTTGAAATGCCCTACGTACATATTTGAAAGATAATTTTTACAAATATGTAACATGGTTGCAAGCATGAATTATGTGGTAAATTGTGGAGTAAACAGAATGTTCCCTAACACATTCTTACAGGCTGTTGAGTGTGCTTTTTGGAGTTCAGTTTATTTTTTTGCTGTCACCCTAGCTGTGGAAGGACACATAATTCACTGGATTGAAAGCAAAGCCTCATTTGGTGATGAAAGTAGCCACCAAGCCCACTTGCAGGACCAGTTTTGGAGCTACTGGAACAGGTATATTTCTATTATTTTTCCTTATAGATACATAGGACTTCATTTTATAAAGAAGTTATTGGATAAATAACTACTGACTCTACATGTTACTAATCTGGCATTTTGAATGTCATTAATTAGCATTTCAGGTTGGTGTGCTGAAATATTTATGAAAAATTGAGATCTTAATTGTTAACATGCAGCAAAAATATAAGGTGATTTTACAGTGAGGCTAGAGTAAGTTATTTTGATACCGAAATTATATGTCAGTTTTTTAATACCTGACTTAGAAGGAAGACTTTGCTGTAACATTTTGGAATATATGCAAAATGACAAATTTGTTTAAAAATCTTCCCACTCTAACCAAGTGGTGTTTGTATATAAAGGACATTATTACTCATTGTCATTTTAAGTAGGACAGTACTGTTTCACAGTGGGGTTTTTTTAAATAAAGTATTTCTTTTGTACATTCGAAGCAATAATTACAATTATCTTCAAGATGAAAATGTAGTATTTGCAGGATAAGGAGGAACAAAAGTTGTATTAGACAGAATTTTGTGGCATGTTGATGGTATTGGTGTAAAGATATTTTCTTTTAAATATGGTTAAAATGCTCCTGCTTTATTGTTCTAAAAGTCATTATTGTGTATATTTGTAAATCTTTCCATGGTACTAGACACCTCCTCACTAGACACCTCCTCACCTCCTCTTAAAAAAATACTAAACACAATGCTTCATCTTCAATGTCATTTTTCTATTTATTAGAACCCTAAGCAAGATAGTGAGGCAAATTAAAACTTTAATAACAGATTTTTTTGAAGCATAAGTCTTTTCAGTGTCCACAAGAGACCATCAGAGGGATAGTGGAGCACATGGCACAAGTGTGTGAACATGCAACAGAAAGGGGGTGTGTTATCAGAGACTAGTCTGGTGACCATTAGTATTTCAGCTGAATGTAAAAATACCTTGCATTACCATTGGAAATACCTTAAAAGCAGGTTCAGTAGAAAGCAACAGAGAAAGGGAAACCAGATCTTAATAATAACATCATCAAAATGCAGAATTATGCTCTGCAGAAACAGTCTTGATTGATACAAAAAGGGCCTGCTCTTGCTTGACAATCCCAGAAGGAAGAGAATTGGAAAACTTGAATCAAGGTAATGGGAAACTTGGAAGGCTGTCCAATTGTTGGATGATGATATTGTATTCTAGAAGAGTTGTAGAAAATAAACTGTGAAACACTGAATCTAAAACCTGGAGAGAAATTTGAGTACCTACAATATCTAGGCAAATGGTGAGAATGGCAGGAATATTGTGATGCAAACAGTGCTGACCTGCGCATCAGTGTAAAGGAAATGGAGCAGCTCAGGCTGGGAGAAGACCATTAGATGTACTGGAATACTTTCTGAGTGTAAAGGGTGTGTTGGAAGGCATCCATTATGGTGTTAGAGAAGAACACCTCCAAGAGGTGAATTTTAAACTGATAACTTGAGTGTAAAGATACTAAGTTGAGATGTGGTAAAACTTGCATTGACAGGTAGAATGAAGGCATTGAGCCAGTTGTTGTTTGTAATAAAATTGCCGTTGCGGTTTCTGTCTCTTCTTTTTTTTTTTTTTTTTCACTGCGGAGTGTCTAATGACATTTTAGTGTAAAATATTTGAGAATTAGTGTGTACCATTTGCATCTGACATTTCCAAAGGAAAACTTCTCTTATGCTTTTATCAAGAAACCAAGTAGTTGCTAACTTCATTTTAATTTTAACATGCACCAATTAATAATTCAACTTCAGAAATGGAATAACATCTCTCACTGTGCTGTTAGTCAAGTATCTTTAATGTTGCAAAAGCTAGACTGGAATGATACGTGGATCAATAAAACATTTTGGAAGTAGTTTTGAGATTTTTCTAAATCTACTGTTATAGATGTTTGTATTGGAAACAACTACAAAAATGGTTGATTCTTAAGTATTGTGAATTTACATTCATTTAAAGGAAACTAGAACTCTCCATGGTAAGATTAGTTACACCCTAAATCAAAAATTTAGGTTAATTATGGAAATTAGGCAGATTTCTGTAGGATTTTTTAAAGAATAAATCCTCTTAGTTTTAATTTTGGTACTGCTTGGCCAAGCTGACAGAGCCACATCTTCTGAAATGAGTTCTGAATTCCTGTAGTTTCTAATATAATGACAGTGGGGTTAATGAACACATGTTGACAGATTAGGTTGCATGTAGGTTAGACAGTTAAGTTTCATTGGTCTCTGGAACTATTTATATGAAAGAACACAGGTGTAACTGCACTAACTGTGAACCAATTTTGTATTATTTAATCAGTCTATGCAGAGGTCTCTCAGGAGACAACTAGATTCTCAATAAATTCACTACACCTTTGTGTCTCACTTCTTCTTGAAAGAGAAATTATTTGGAGAGCAAGCAAGAGTTCACAATGGAGATGATATAACACTCAAGTAATAGTTTAGGACTTTTTAAACCTGACCCATTGGTTGAACTTAAAGCAGAAATGAAATTCAAGAGAAAATCTGTATCACCTGTTAGATGTGGATAGAAACAGAAATCTAGATACTTTCAAAGGAATGAAAGTGAGAGGATTTAGATCTTTTCTGTTCAGCTTTTTTATTGCTTATCTAAAAATTGTGAGTCAAACTGGGAAAGTTTCTGTGTTCTTTTCTCACATGTCACAGATGTAAGATGAATTTTATTCAGAATCTGACTGAAAGCTTTGAACATAGCTGGGGCTTGTTTGCTGTTATGTGTGTATTTCATTAAATCCTGTACTTTGTGCTAACTAAATCTGTGAGTGTCTTAAATTGGTCTTTACTGACAGGAAAGAAATGGCACTTTCTCATTTAACAGAACAGCTCCCTAGAAGCAGTCAACCATGTCTGTTCACCTCAGTGCAGAAGAACACCTTTTTATTACTCTGAGTTCTGCAGGGACAGCTTAGCAAGGTTTTTTATGGCTCATACATCAATGGTATTGTTAAGCAATTTTCAGTTGCAGTGGTGCACTGCAACCTCATCTTCAAATTAAGCTTCACATTAAAAATGTACAAAGTGTACCTTGTCAGTGGATTTGCACAGTTATAATTTAAGATGTTGTTTAGATACTGAGATTTTTCAATAATAAAGAAATACGTAAAGGCAAGTTTGGTCTTGCATGTTCCCAGATTGATTTTGCAGAGTTATGTTTTAGGAAAAAAAGCTATTTTATGTACTGGTCCAACTTAGTATAAAGTGATTAATATACTTCCCTCAGTATATTTATTCCTCCAGAGCAGTGGCATCCACTGACCAGACTGTAGCTTACACTGCTACTGCGTAAACAAAGAAACTCCATGTATGAAATATAATTGCTTTGTGCACAAGTAGTAGATACCACAGTTTTCATTTTTCACTGGTCTACATTGGTGTATTTGTTGTAACTATGAGAATAAAAGCTATTGAATAGTTAATGTGACCAGAGGTAATTTGGAGAGCATGAACAGCAAGTTACACAGATTGCATTTTAAAATGGGGTCTTTGAACATGTTTTAAAATATTTTAGGATTTAGATGAATGTTGCTGTTTCTTTTTCTTTCCTCCATAATGTCTGATTTCATAACTTTTTTTAAACTTAAATTAAAAATTGGAGTCCTAGCTGTAAAAATCTGTTAGTCGGAGCTGACAGGCATGACTACTTCTTTCTAAGGATATACAGATCAGCAACACATGGTTCAAACAGTAATTAGTGGGTGCACTGTCAGTGACTTGCTGTAAGATATAAACTCAAATACAGCAATTTACATTTTCTGTCTTCTTCAAGCATGGCTAAGGCAGTCTGAAATTTAATTTCTAGAGAGTCCCAGGAGATAGCTTGACGTCATTATTAGCTGAAGAAACTTTACTACAGGTGAGGAAAAACATAGGAAAATGTCATATTTGACAGTGTTATAAAACTAAAGGCAATTTCACATAGTGAAAAAGAAGAATTTTATCTTCTCTTTGAATAAAAATGGTAAGTCATTTCTGTACTAAATTCCTCCCACCATTTGTTTGTGTTCTAAATGTTTAGTCCTGTGGTTCTGCTTTTTTGAAAGAATAAATAAAAGCAAGTTTCCCATAAGTAATTTTAAAACAATAATCACACTTTTTGGAAGCCTAAATTCATGATTCATTGTGTTGCTAATAGGTACATTATTTCTGATCTTGGGACTTCAGTTCATAGCTGTGAGTCATAGTAAAGTTATTAAATTATCATAGAGCCCTGTCGATTAATAAAAGGGTATTTAATTCAGATAAGTGCGAACAGAAATTATGCAAACGATTGTATTTCACAACACAAACACAGGTAATGTGTTCCTAGGTTTTTGTGAGAAAAGTTTTGCATTTAAATTCATTTACAGTTGACAGTAAGGATGAATTCTTTGTGAGCAAAGTCTTAATCAGGAGATCAGAATTACAGGCATTTTTTGCTGTTCATATCTTTAAATTGGTTTAACAGGTTGCTGTGAACGCTGTTGAAGTCATAATTGTTGTCTGATTGTAGGTCGTAGGGGAAGAAGGAGATCTGCTGTGGGTTTTTGGATGTCTGTTCCATTAACAAGTTTAGTATTCTTCAGTTGCAGATGGTTTAAAAAATTGTTTTGGTGAGCTGGAAACCATTGTAGCAACTTGACTTGGAAGAAATCTTGGGAGTTACAGTTGTCAAGTGGCTAGGAAAACTGTTCATGCATACCCAGTATCCAAAGCAGCCCAAACATAAAGAACTGAAAGGTCATTCTTCTTCTTGAAGTATGATGGTTTGCTGACATATTTTGACACACTGGTAGAATGCTGAAAGGTTTTGACCTTACTGCAACACTGAGGGACTTAGGGTTTGTTTAGCTATCTACTGCTTGTAGGTTTTCACACATGCTGTGTTTTGCTGGGCTCCTTTTTCTCTTCCTTCTGGCTCCACTTGTATTGCTAAATTAATCTTAAACAAAAGTGTATGAAGATAGAAGAGAGAGTTGAGGGTGATTTTTACTGCTTAGGACTTTATACAGTAAGTTTCTTCAAAACGAATTAACTTTTTTAAAGTGAATTACTATGCCAACTTGCTAACCTTAGTAGCACTAAGATATGTTTGTTTGTGGACAAGGAGAGAACCAAAAGCAGTGAAAAATGCCATTTTCTACTACTTTTCTAGTAGAAAATGTAGTCGCGTACCTTGTGAAGATAAAATTCTGTGTTCTTCTGCAAGAATAACAGATACAAGTGTACATTCAAACATACATACACAAACAC
The DNA here is from genome assembly GCA_034509185.1 of Euphonia xanthogaster. NCBI lineage: Eukaryota > Metazoa > Chordata > Aves > Passeriformes > Fringillidae > Euphonia > Euphonia xanthogaster. The sequence continues at coordinate 31,963,179 of JAYDZK010000268.1, read as the reverse complement.
ATACAGAAGCGTACCTCTGCACTTCGCAAATGTCCTGGATCCGTTCAGCCTATCTCCAATAGCATTTCATATTAATTACTTTTGTCTTTATTTAATGCCACATGAACAGTATAAAAATCAGCATGTATCTTATGAAATATATATTTTTTACTGCAGCTCAAAAGTAATATTATAAGTAATGTTTAAACCTGTCATGCTCTCTTCAACTATATGGTTGAAAAACAGAGCATGAAGACATTTTGACTGAGACCATGGCTTATGCATAAATTAAGTTAATTGTTTTGATGAATATTGTAGGTTGTTTTATTTTGTATCAAAACTAATTTATGTCAAAGCAAAGAAGGAACAGACCAGATTTTATTAATATTATCATTTGTATTTGAGTGATTGATACTAAGTATATATTTTCATGCATTGTTCTCCTTAGGTATTATATTTCATACAGGCATGAAACTGGGATTTTCATTATAATTTAATGGTCTTATGTAAGCCTCTTTCACTACTAGATTGTTACATCCTGAACTTAAAAAATAGTAAATGAAGCAGTATATGTCTTTGTTTACATTATTTTTCCCTTATATTTTTCTGTACTGTCTTAAATATTTTATTGTCGCAGGAAATTCGTGTCGTTTAGATAGCATTTTCATCTTCCTTCCATATTACTGCAAGGCTTCAGCTCCAGTTCTCCTGGTATTTCTCATTCAGATTAGACAAGCATCTAAGTTTATGTACGATAAGAGCTGACAGCATAGATCCTGCTATTCTTGCCAAAGGCCTGGTTGCACACACTCCACTATGTCAAAGAATGTCAACCCCCTACAGACTTACCTTTCAGAATTCCTTGTAATTTTTAATTGACATTTACATCTGACATTTTCAATGTATCTTTTAGTGTTGGTTCTTTATCTACCTACCACTAGTTAAAACCAGTGCAAAGCAAAAAGAATGCCTTCCTGTAAGCTATGATATCATATATTTTTTATTTAACAAGGTCAAGTTGCTGGGCTGAAACTCAAGAAAGAATGATCAGCTCCCTCTTCCTTTTTCTAACTCTGGAGGTGCTAGACTAATCTGTTTCAAATGACAGTTGAAGAGGGTAAAGTGAAATTTTAAAGTGAAATTTTAAAATGAAATTTTACTCTTAGCACTAATGAACAAAGCATAAGTGTATTATTGTTACTGTGCATCACACACAGAAGGGATGCAGAGATTTCAAGGAAATTTTAAGAATACTAATAGGAACTTTCCTCTGAGTCAGGTACTTGAACACTGAAAGTGCAAATATTCATACCTATATACATGCAAGATATGTTGAGAGCATAATATTGTGAATGAAGTAAAACTGGCAAGTATGTCATTTAGCTACATGTTGCAGTTGTTGTGCTTCTTTGCCTTTAGAAATCTCAAGTTTCTATTTGGGTTACAATGCTAAAAGCCTAATAAATTACTTTGAGCATAATTATCCATCTACTGGAAGTTAGAATGAAGGACTATAGTTGATCATAAATGTCACAAAGCAAAAAAAGTAGAAGCAGCATTTTGTCACAAATAATGCTGCTTTTCTTCTAATTAGTTAATTTACATTTTGCAAATTAAGGGCAAGATTCAGACAGAAGATAATCTAGTAGCATATCGTAGCTTTACTGACCTATATTTGTATATGCCAAATTTAAGTTAATTAGAAATGTAGATGCTGTTTGTTTTATCTGTCAAAAAGCTCATGTTAAAAAAAAAATCTAGACACACTTTTCCCCCCAACATTTATCATCTAAATAATAGTCTTGCCAAGATGGCAGCCTCATAATAAACTCTTTTCAGTGGAGTGATGGGTAATGAAGCTTGCTTGTGAAGGCAGCGAAAAATGTTGTCTAGCCAAATGTGTGGATATGATGGCTAGAGAATCAGTGGACTTTCTCAGTCATCAATCTTTTTAGTAGCCTCTTACACATCTGAATATTTTGATAGATGATCTAATAATTGAGTTATCTATCTTTCTAACTATCAGAGTTGCATAAAAATTATTCTCACATGCTATTGAATATTATATATATTGAGCATCCAGTAAATTTTTCAAAAAAAGTCCAAGAGGTGGAGGAATTTTGTCTTAAGCAGCCTTTAATATTTTAAATGATGAATTACTATGTATAGAATACAAAACTATATGTACTAATATAAGAAAAAAATCGATAATATCAATAGCTGATTACAGATAGAACTCAGTAAATAAAGCATTTAAAAGCATGGGACTGGTGAGGTTAATGCACAATCTAAGTAATTTGAAGTACAAAATTAGTAGATTCAGTAGTCCCTGGGCAGGTAATGGACAGGAATCACATTTCCACTCAGTTGCACAAATTTCTTGTGCCTAAATCTTGGCTTAAGGAAAAACAAATACACTGTAGTGTACCACGTTTCCATTCAGCATCTGTGAGAGCTCTGAGTTTCTTTTGATTAAAGACGAGACTGAAATGTATACATTGAAACTTACTAAATTTTGTTTATTCAGAGTGATTGTACAATACGGATTCCTGTTTCCAGAGCACAAGAATCTGCTTCCCTAGAACACTAATCTTGTGTTAATGGAGGCACTGAGGATATTTGGATAAGTTGCATTAAGCACATCATCAGATGTGTCTTACTAAAGCTTCTGAGTGGCAGAGCTTATTGGTGTTTGTGTATTTTTTTTTAAGTGCTGCATTGTATATTTCTTAACTTCAAATGCATTTCTGGTCCGGTAAAAATTATTTTAACAATAAGAAATGCATTGTTCCCTTAAGATTATTCTTCCTCAGTACCACCAGTTTATGTTCAATTACATACTTTTGCTGAGACTGTAAAATGTTCCTTCTTGTAAATTCTTGGAAAATGTGTGATGGGGACTCATTTCTTAAATTATTTTCAGTTTTTTACAGCAAGGTATAAACAAGTATGTTTGATGAATAGTTCTCCAGTTAGCAAAGAGGCTTTTCTTTTTCTGTTCAGAACTAGAGTGAATTTCTTGAGAATATCAAGAAGTTGTTCACTCATTTCAGAATTTTAATGGAAAAGTATCAGAGGGATTTTCTTTGTAGTTACTACCTGTTTAAAGGAGTATGAGAAAGATGCATTTTAAGGACTTGCATGTTGTCATCATTTGACAACACTTTGTGAAAGTATCATTGAACCTCATGGGACCTTGCCACTGCATATGGATCTGCAAATGAAACAAACCTTGGGCTATCTCACTGGCAGTGGTTGTGACTGTCATGCTCAGTAAGCAAAGTTCTTGATGTTTATTAGTTCTTCCTAAACATGCATCATTAGTTGGATAAAATATAGGTACACATAAAGCAAGACACTGAAGTAGGGTGACTTGAGTATCAAAAATGTGAGTTTCCAAGAAAGTTTGGCTCTGAAGTTCCACATTTATCTTGCAATATTGCATCCCATTTGAGTAGTCTACATTTTTGTCTTCAGTAATATTTACAGTTGTCTTCAGTAATATTTATGCAGTTTTAAGTTACATAAGGAAGATGTTACAGAAGTATAATTTAAACCTAGAACTAAGGCATTAGAAAACAAGTTACCAAAAAAAAAAAAAGCTTAATCCTGTTTTATTACTTGTTGAATTTTAATAGAAGAAAGCTAAATTTGCTTCTGAATGTATAAATTCATAAGCAATTAAGTGGAGCTTATCAACATCAGTGTTCTGTGGCTTCTTCTGCCCTTAAGTAAATTGGCAGTTATTCTAGTTAGCATTTGTAGCATTTCTGCTAGAGAATATATCAAACTCCTAGGCATGCACAGTGTGTTATATGCAGTTACAAATATGTTTGTGTGTATACTTTATGAATGTTTAGATCTTTATTTAGGAAAGAGGACTTCATTTCCCTCTCCTAATCTAAATAGTAAGCATCTGTGTTCCTTCTTTTCATTTGATTTGCATGCTCTCATCCATCACTAGTCTTTGATATGAACATCAGGAAATCATGTCCTTTTATTTAAATGATAAATGTGCCTTTGTCATGAATACTTACAGACATCCAAGATTTACATCTGAATTGTCAAAGTGTAACTGCAGGCTTCTCTGTTGTGTGACATTATTAGTGAAATAAAGAACTTTGGTTTTGGTTTTTTTTTGGATAAGCCTTAAATATTGACACTGCAAGGCTAAATTAGTTGTGATCTTGCAAAAATTTTTCCTTCATCCACTGTTTTTCTAAGATGTGTTGTTTATCAACAAGAGAGAATCAGCTGCATGAGAATCACTGCAGACATTCCTATTTACATGTTCCAAACCTGTCTCTTCATGTTTCATTATTTAGGTCTGACGTCTAGTTAGTTCTTATCAAAACTAATACCATCTGAAGTACCAGGCTTCCGGTAGACACACAACCAACATAAAAATTTCAGTCTCACTAATATTATTAAAGACAGGATCTCTTTAAACCTGGGCTTTGTTTCAGTGTCTAGATAAGTTTTATCTTGGAAATTCATTTCAGTGAATGGGTCACTGCTGTTTCAATAGATGAAATACATCTGCAGTTATATGCTGCATGTTTTTAAATGTAAAAAATAGCACAAACTGAAGTGTTTAGATCAAAGCTTTGGTACCATTCTTACTATGTCTTGATGGTACTAAGGCAGAAAGAGCTGCTGTATGGCTGTCTTCTTATTGTTGGAATAGTACAGTAAGTTAAAATGTTTTGTAAAACAAACACCTAGATATGACTTTATCAACTATTTTATCATCCATTTGTAGCAAAATAGGAATGTGTCAGGCAAATAGGTAATTGAATTTTAGTTCCTACAGAAAGCTAGTGTTCCTTGAAATCTCTAGGTTTACTTACACAGGATAAAACATTTTTTCCTCCTTTTTTTTCCTGCTCTTTCATTTATTGTATTCTGAGTATATCATGGTTGAATTCATTTCATGTTCTAAGTGCTGAAATGCTGAAATTGAATCTTTGAAATTTATAGTTTCAAGATATTGCTATTCATAATCTTTAAAATTCACAAAATAGTTGAGAGAGGAATTTAGTGAGGGATGCCACAAAATAATTTAAGGGCCCATGTCAGTTTATAATTGCAATATTCTGTAATGTCATAGATACAGTACGCTGCAATAATTAGAATTTTTTCAACTTCTTTGTGTTGTTTAGCTCAGAAACTTTTACAGCAACATTTCTTGCATAGTAACTTTTTTTTGATTCCAAGCTTGTTTATGTTATAAAGTCATGTAAAATGGAACATATTACTTTTATCTTCTTTTGAAAGCGCTATTTATTTTAAATTAATTAAAATTACACATATTTCATTTTTTCTGTAGAAGACTACTTTTGAAAGTATATTCTCATTTACTTCCTTCAAAAGGAGAAATATCTTGGATCCTTTTCAACCCAGCCCAATAAGGTGAAGTGGTATTTTCTGGCATACGAAGGATGCCTGTGAGTTTTTGAGACACTGAAGCTGTAACCAAGCTTGAAGAAGACAATGATGGCAATGAGCTTCTGTCCAGAGTTAATCAGCTGCAGAATTTGTAAACTGCATATGTGTCAAAGTTGAAAATGTTAGCACTCTGATAGAAGCTTGAAAAGGTTAGAGCTGATAAAAGCCATCAGCAGTTAAAGAAGGTGATTTATGGGAATGTAATGACACAAAATGCCTCATTTATCACTCATATATAGATAGGTTAAGGTTTCTGTGTCATACTTTAAAAACTTGACCACTTAGAATTGTCAAAATAGGTGCTTAATTGCCCATCATACATTTCAGTTCTAATTTCCGTTGCTTGAATTTTGGTGATTTTACTGTTTTGCTTCTCATATGGTTCTTTTTAAAGTCATTCATTTTTCATATTTATTTCATATTTGTTTCAAATGGTATGCTCAGTGCTCTGTTAGAACTTTATTAGGTAAAGCTGTTGATTTGAATGCTGTCCAAATCTTTTGTTATTTACAATTTCATTCAGCCTAACTGTAAGGAAAATAACTGAAGGTTTCGTTTTCTTCTGTTCTATACCACTAATTCTCATCAAGAGTTTACAGCTTTCTAATTCAATCCTTACATTTCCTCTCCAAACTGAAATACGAGATTTAAAAGTGAATCCATCAACTGGTTTCCAATTCCAGTCACTTAAGTTACTGTTTATCTCCATGCAAATTAAATTGAATCCAAAACTACCAGTACTGTTAAATGATCCTAAAACAAAATAAAAATGTTAAGAAAAATGCACAGTAGTATGCTATCCTTTTACTGACTTGATGTGAGGATAGCAGCAAGCAAATCCCATAGATTTAAGACAGACTGGTTTTATTCTAACTGTCCACATTTTCATCATAGTGCTGTAAAAAAAGTAAATGCAAACATGAATAAATACTCATTAAGGTGTTATCTATAAGACAATATTTATAAAATAAAACAACTACTCTAAAGACATTGTATTAATAGTAAAATACAGGTTCAACTGCCAAAAAAATTTTGGTAATAAAGTTTCTAAAGATTTATTTTTCTTTTCCTACTTACTCTTTAAACGATTTCATTCTCCTATTTCCAGATCTTACACAGAAAATTCTGAACAGAATAATTTCAATTTTTAATATCAAAAAGCTTACCTTTTTGTTAGCTTTCACAATTTATGGCCCCAGTTGTACAGCATTCTGTTTGTTCAGCGATGACCTTCCAGGTTCGATTTAAAAAGAAGTCGGAAGCATTTGTCATGTCTGCTCGATCTTGTCCAGAGGTACCTATTGTAATTATAAAGGACTAATAAGGTTGTTTATAATATAACAGTCTGACAACCCTAAAAAATCTTCTGGAGAGCAACTTCCCTTTTTTTTTATTTTGTCTTTCTTAAGAGAATAAAACCTCCCTTACCTTCTTGTTCTGTGTTACACTGTATCTTTTTTAAATTAAGATGAGAAAACAGAAAGAACTTAAGCCTTGGAAAACTTAACTTAGTTTTAAAATATAAGCTGTATAATTTTCTCATTTGTAATTTCTTTTGGAAATACTCAGTACTAATGTATTTATAGTAGAGTTGCACCCTGTATTTAATTGGTGTATGTAGAAGTGATGATGATGTACTTAGAAGCACTGAATTTCTTTCACCATGTAACAAAAGAAACCTACTTAAAACTGTGTTGCAAAAATACGTGATACATTAATATGGTGGTCTCTGTTTCTTAGGAAAAAAATCCAAATTAAGACAGTCCTATTTATTATATTTTAAACATTACCATACTGCTGTAAGTGGGTGTTATTATAGTGGTATATTTCATTATATGTCAGGTTTTTTGCAATTGAGTTGTGATCATTTTTCCCTTCCTATGCCTTTGTCTTGCTTCCTCTTTCCTTTTTCCTCCCCCATTTCAGCATCATCCAGTAATACCACTTCTTTTTATAGACATCTATATAAGGTAAACAAAAACCCAATGGAATTTGAATGTTTGACAGAAATGTTTACCTCTCTTGTATGGTACGTAACAACACTGGAGTATTGTCAGGCTACCATACATCATTTAAATACCCTTAGACAGCAAAGGCAAAATCTTGACAATTCAGTAATCTCATCATGTGATTTCAATAAGGTTTTTTTTTCATATCTACAATTGAGACAAATTTATGTTGTGTGTATTTATGGTTGTTAAACTCAAAATTGTCTCATTTCATTAATTTTTAACATTGTGCTCTCTTAATGACTATGAAGAAATGTATTAAAATGCCTTAATTATAGGGCTAGAAGAAGAGAAAGCACAAGTCTTTTTAGCATATGATCTTTCAATTGCTCACTAAAGGATAAAGAGGGCATTCAAGCGTGGTTTAGATAACTGTCAGCAATAATAAAATGCAAGGTAGTTTGTAGAGCCTTTAAAGACCTTTCGGGGAAATAGATTTAATTAAAAAACAATAAAATGGACTTTTCATTTCAAAGAAATCCAAAATGTTATAAAATTTCAGGATGCTGCTGTATTAAGAGTAATGTATGTTTCCAAGGAGAAGGAAAAATAACTGAAAATACTCTGCAGACCACAAAGCAGTGATAGCTTTATTTTGTGTGTGTAAATGCATGTCCTTCAGCTTTTAAAACACAGACTATGAATAGCACATTAGAGATATTTCACGTTTTATGAACTGTGTGATTTTACCTGGTTTGGGTTCTTCTAGTTTTAGCTTTTAATGAGGGCGTTTTTAAAAAAAAATATAAGGTGAACACTTAGCTTCTTAATGTAAAATTATGTTCTCATAATTACCCTCAGAACAATACAGTTCCTATACTGGCAGAAGTTCACTTGCCTATTTCAGAGTCTGTAGGTTTCCATAGTTGCCTTATGTCTTATATACTGTGGAAATACATTTTGAAATATATTTCTGATTTCTGCTTTTTTTCATCTCAAAGAATCAAAAATCACATTTGCTAGTAATGTTTTTGGCTATGCGGTGTGTTGAAAAGATTATTCAAGCACTTATTCTGCATTATCAAGTTTTACTGCTTCTGGCAAACTAAGAGCAACTTAACTTACTTGTGATCAGCAGTGGTTTATAAACATCATTGACTGCTGTCTTTTTAAAGATTTTGCACCTTTGCTGTGCAAAAGCCTCGTGCTTTCCTGAGGAAATTTTTGTTAGTTTTTTTCTCTCACTCTGGTTCATTTACTTTAATAGGTTTTAGCCAGTTTTTTGTAGCCGAGTACCAAACAAATCCATTTGAAAGTTGCCTTTGTGTAGCAAGGTGTTCTACAGAAAAATCAACTTTACCAAAGTGCGTTTTCAGCAAATGCTAAAACTCTCTCCATTTTTATTTAAAATTACTGGCCCAAGTACATTATAAAACTTGTTCATCATGAGAATGGGACTTCGGTATTTAGGGTGTTGTTATATCCTCTTGTAAATTTAGTTTGGATTGTTAATTCATATCAGTGTTCACCTTGTCACTGACTAATCATAAAAATGGAAAACATCCCTGTTCTTGGAGATGGTCATTTTCATTTAAGAAAAGTAAGGGTTTGTTGTCTGCTTGCTCACACACATTGAACTGGAGCACAAATGAATAGCACAGGCTCTGTAAAATACACTGGGCATGTGAGAAAGATAGCTAAAAAGGTGCAAATGTCTGGCACTGCTCTGTACAAAAATGCCTCTCTGTTTCCTTCATTGCTGTGTTTCCTTAGGCTTGAGGACTCAGGACCCAAGCTGCAACAGACATGCATGGTTAGCTTTGGCAATATTTTTAACGAAGAAGTGCCACACATCATCCTGTTATCAAAGTCCTTTCTGTTTTAAGCTGGTTGTATCTATTTCTTTCCACTCATCCCTCCTGTTATGGTAGGACTATTTAGTGGGGTAATGTTTCTGTAGACTATGCTCTACTATCTAAATATATATACTATATTCTCTAATCTGAAACTGATGGGGTCCTGCAGAATCATTAGTTTTGATCACTTCTATTGGGCTTGTAAATTCAGTAGAAACTCAGGTCAAATGTGGAGTCTGCTTCCTTTGCCCTTTTACTAGTGATAATGTTGTCTGCTTATCAAGGTTTTGTGTGGTTGGAGGTTTATTACTTTTGTTTCCATGACTCATACAGAGATGACTGGTTTTCTGTAGCAACTTCTGTAAACTTTGGTAGGCACACTAAGGTCTTACTGAGTAAAACTTACTATCACATGGTAGTGGTTTTTTCTTTTGTTAAAAGTCAATTTCCTGTACTTAAAGACCTCTCCTTAGTGCTAACATTTATTTAAAACCAGTAAACTTTCTGTATCATTTCACTACATCAAAATGCAACATTCAAGAGAGGAGTGTGCATGATCTGAAAGCTTAATCTTCTTGTAGGGGAAACTCTAGCTCCTTATGTGTTTGCCCAATAGTTAGCACATCTAGCCTCACTACAAGCTGAGGGTTTCATGATGCAAGTAGTAAATGGCTAAGATAGAATAATGGTCTTCATTTATATTGTTATGCATAATGATTCTTAGTAACTGATTCTCATGCATGTGCCTCCAGACAATGGACAGGGTAAGCTATAACAGCTGTAAATGTAGCTTCGAATCTGTTCCATTGTTGATCTCATTTGTTCTCTCAAGAAAATTACTTGTTGCTTCTATATTTACAATTCACCACTTGTAAAAGCCTGATATTGCATTAAAATATTGCAAGGTTAAACTGGTTTTCTTAAAACTCAAGGTAAAAGACGCTACAGATAGAGACATAAAAATATGCTCTTCTGTGAAAAATTTCTTTTCTTGTAGCAAAAGTGTAAACCTAAGCACAGACATTCTCATAACTTTAATTTTCTTAACACCATTTATAGGATGTCAAGGAAGATAAAAATAATCCAGAAATACTATCTGTGCTTTGGCATAAAGCGTTATAAAAACTACATAAAGTTCCAGATATTTTTTGGCTTGTGTTAAGGAGATAAAGGATAGGATTCTAGGAAAACCACAAATCATGTCAAACTACCACTCAAATCATTCTTCTCTGTAAAATGTCTGGGGTACAAGTTCAGAGAGAACGGTCTTTGTTCTCACTACTATGGTGAAGACTTCCCCATTTGTAGAAGCTCACTGTACTGTCTTTTGTGTCCTGTGTTTTTCTGCTCCTTCTCTGTATAATCATCATGTGCAGCTCTGAAAATTAATACCCTTACTTGTAGGGTTTTTTTAAATTTAATTGCCACAAGACCAGTAAGATATAATAGCACTGCACTGCTGAGCCTCTGCTCTCTCCTTGACTTTAATAGACCTTAAATTTAGCCTAGGTCTGTGGAACTGGCATGGTGGGAGAATCCCCTTCATGTGTAAATCTCAGGGAAATGTCTGCACCATAAGGTAGATCTTCCCTCAGAGTACATGTATATGTCTGAATTACATAAATTTAACTAAAATATGAAATATAAATATAGTATAATCTTATAATACTCCCTTTTGTGCATATCAATATGCATAAAAGTTCATATTTGAACTAACAATAGTTCCAAATTGTGCCTTGCTGTTGATACATTTTTTGTATCACATCTATAGTAGTCTCTCCCTGGATTTGCTATCATACACGAGTATGTCTGAACTGAAATTAGAAAAGTTGACTTTTTTTAAGAACAAAAGATCTGAAGACTGTCATTAGCTGCAGAGAAGACAAACAAAAGGTGTTAACATGGGATGTTGTTTTGCCATGAAAAAGTACACTGTGCTGCATGAGTCTTTTCTATGCCATGAGGGAATTGGTGTACAACATTGCTCTCAGTAGCTCACAACGTTTGTTTTAGAGTATTAGTCAGATTAGTCAGATTTTATTAGAGCCCATTGAGTTTTGCATAATTAAAATTGTAGCAATAGCTAAATGCTATGAAATGCGGAATGCAGAATCTTTGCTTTGCCAAATGTTCTTCTCCAGGGTTTCAAAGAAGGAGTAGGGAGAAGTGGGAGAAACTTGAAAGTCAAGTCTGATGCCTAAAAATGTTTAAATTTTATTTAGATCTGTATTTACCTTTTTATAAAATATAAAAGTTAAGCATAATCGATTTTTCTGTTCTCATGCAGCAGCAATAGTATTATGTGCAGTTTCTGCAATAGTTGCTCATTTTAAGATGCAAAGTTGTAGGATTGCAGTAATATCTCACGGTAGATTGGTTTCAGTAAACCTGCAAGATAAATGTTTCAGATACATTAGGGAGAAAAGTTGTTTACTAAGTTGTTTATTATCTAAATGCTACCAAATGCATTTAACTGAAAAAAAATTATCATTGCATTTCTGCATCATGTGGCCATCATGGGTATCTGCAGTAAATACCCGTCTTGTTTTAGATAGTTAATCTAACCAGCAGAGGTCTAATTCTTTTTTAAATCAGTGGAAAAACCTGTGTTGTCCTCATTGTAAGTAAGAATAAAGCTGCTATCAGTACTAGTTTTGATCCATGTGATGATTTGGTCCTTTGAGTTAGGTGCCTAGATAGAGCATTAGATGGATGATTTTGCTGAGAGTAAATTCTAGAAAATCCAAGGAGCCTCAAAGATGAAAAAGGGTTTGGAGCATCTTTCATGTGAAGATAGGAGACCTATTTAGTGTGGAGAAGAGTAGGATCAGGGAAGATCTTACTAAGGATCATAAATAACTGAAGGGGAGAAGTGAAAATATGGGAGCCAGGATTTTCTCAGTGGTAGCCAGTGAGGAGATAGGAGGTAATGGTCACAGACTGAGGTACAGGAAAATTTACTGAAATGTTAGAAAAATATTTTTTAATTGTGTGAGACTGGAGCAGTCTCTTCAGAGAGGTTGTGCATTCTCTATCCCTGGAGCTATTCAAAACCCAACTGGACAAAGCCCTGGGCAGCCAGCTGTAGTTCCCCCTGCCTAGCAGGACTAGACAACCTCTAAAGGTCCTTCTATACTCTTTTTGTTTCTGTGTTATTTTATTTATCATTATTTTTATCTGTATTACTTTTCTTTCTGAAGTCACAGAGGAATCAATATTGAAATACATGGGAGAAAGTGAAATCTAGAGAGCTTTATTCCAGTAGGCTGATGGTTTTACATTTGATGTTAGTTTAGCTAGATTAAGAAAACCTTTCTTGCATTTTAAGGATGAAAGAGAAAACTGGGCTGAAGAAAATTCGGAAGAGACTTTATCTACCTGTAAATGTTGTTCTGAAATCTAGCAATAAGCACTAAACATCAATCCTATACCAAAAACTAAAATAATAACTTAAACAGTAAAGACATTTTGAAGGAATAGTGTAAGGAAAGTAGTAAGAGGGAGGTATTTATAAGCCCTATGGGTCTGGAGTTTGGGGATCAGTTCATAGAAGAGTACACAAATGTATATTTACAGAGTTAGCCAACAGATCCTAATATGTTAAAAGTTGTAATCTTTTGAAAGAAGTTGGTTGGCTTTCCTGTTGGCCCTCCTATCAACTTTAACCTCCAACCTTCTCCGGCATGTATCACTACAAATAAAACTGCTGAGGTTTGACAAGAGGATATAAAGTCACTAGGCCATCGCACAGAAATCTCTACATGATTTTCTTTAACCTAAAGCTTAAATGAACACTGCCTAAAGTCAGGGGTTTTAATAAGAAGTCATAAACATTCACTCATATCACTTTAGTTTTAATAATTATTGTTTTAACAGAGAAGAGAAGAAATATACATAGTAAATTATGTTTGACAACTGGAATTTTGTGGTTTTGTTATTGGTTGT
>JAYDZK010000268.1:31929322-31949980 GCA_034509185.1 Euphonia xanthogaster | reverse complement strand
TGTTCTTCATTTTAATGTATACTTTTTCATGCAAGTTGCATATGATATCGATATAAACATGGCATTTGTGTACTGTGTTATAAATGAATTTTTAGCTCTTGATTAAGACAAACCAGATGACAAAAATAACTTATGTGCTTGTATTTACCAATAATCGTCATCATCATCATCATCTTTAGATTTGTAGTCACCTATTATGATTTTGGCTTTTTTTTTCTCTGTAGTATTTTGTGTGACTTTACACAAACCCTTTTAACAACCTAGGCATTTTGCAGGCCACTACTAAAAGTTTTTGATAAATTATTCCACTCCTGCAAGCTGCCTGTAGTGTTTTCATTTTGCCAGAGCTGCCATCCACAGTATTACTGTGTCATAGAATCTCTCAGTGGGTGTTATTGATAGGTACCATCACTAATAGTATTAATTCTTGTGGCTTCCCTGTTCTTATAAGTATCTGATCTCTGAACATAGACTGCACCTTACTTAAACCGTATTAGGATCCTAAAATTATATTTCTTTCCAGTTCATACCAATTCAAAGTTATGTTTTCTGTCTTGTAATTTGTTATTTGCATCACAAATTTTACGGTGATGAATAATAATTCTTTTCATGCATTTTGTTGCTTGTAGATTGTCATCTTTTTCACTTACGAATATGTTATTTTCAGAGCACCTAATTTAAGGGCTGTAAAAACGATCTCATCCTCTGAAGTCCTACCTTTCTGTACCCAAGTTCTGTTCCTTGTATGAGCCACTCAGATGTTCATCTCTTTGTCATAGTCCGCTTTCCATGATTAGGAAAGTATCACTCTTTATTTGATGAGGTACATGCATCTTCCATCCTTGGTTATGCTTTCTATTGCTTTCCTTCACAAATGTAACTAGAAGATTCTGGGCAGCACTTGTTTTTTTCTTTTCCTAAGTAGTTTGCAATGTGCTAGTCAGGTCTCAGTACATCCCACATCTTGCCATTCTGATGATTCCACTTTGCTAAACATTTAATTGGTTTTCATCTTTAGTTTGTTGAATATACTCTTATTACATGAATGCTTTGCTGTTTTACATGCATTATGCTATTGTCTGTTATCTGAGCATGTGTTTTTCTTCTGTGCTTGGACTGTAACTAAGTGGTCCATAGAAGATAAATAAGGAAACAAGTCTTTTGTATGTCAGTTTACATTCATTATCTATATAGGAATATATTATATAGGGGAAACCTGTTAGGCATTTAGATTTTGCAAAAGACAAATACTGATCTACACACTTGTCCTGGTGTAATGCATAGCAAACTTCACATAGATTTCTGGTGCTGCCTGTATCCAGCTGTTTATCAAACCATACAGTATGTACATTTTGGAATTTAGATATTCCGGGAAAATTGAAGACTGATTGAATGGAGTTAAAGGGGTAGCTTTTAAAAAGCTAAATATAGTTAGTTATTTCTCTCTCCCAGCAGGATTTTAGATTGCATGAGTTAATATAGTATCAAGAGCAGTATAATTTAACTGAAAATGCATTGTGAGAGAATTTGGTCACACCATGCCTTTCCCCTTGTGAGAATCTTCACCTATTACTTGTATTTTCCTCTGCAGTTGAGAAAAATCAGCATGATGTCAGTCTGTGTTTCTTTAGTATTCCCCTTAATATTTAATGCCCATCATCTTCAAAAAGTGAGGCAGGAAGCTGACTAGATAGCTACAGGTGACTACTGCTTGAGGAGAAAGGTAAACGAGTTAGCAATAGTCAAAATATTAATACCTTAAAGCAAAAATTGTTGGCTTACTTTCCTCTTTGAGTCCACCTATATTACATTCAGAAGACTGTTACATAGTAGACTAGCAAACCTGGACTTTAAAAAAATAGCTTTCAGGGTATTCAAGGTTTAGCTGGTGCTAGCAGAGATTTCTGATGCTCTCATGTAAACAGTATCAGCTACCACATTGCTTATCAAAGCACATAGGAAAGTTTTTTTCTACTTCTATAAGGTTACAGGGTGGCTACAATAGACAGGACAACAACATCTGTCATGGCATTTTGAAGGGATTGCCTGCTGTATTAAGCTGTTACACTTTCTCACTGGAAACTGCTGTCTGGACACTTTCAGTGTAAGAATGTATTTGCAGTGGGAAAATTACTATAATCTCATCGTACTCAGTTACAGCTTCAAGATCATCCTCAAGTAATGCATATAGAAATGGCAGAACCAAAATATGCATATAAAGTTATTAATTGAGGAGTGATTAAGATACCATGTGATATCCATAGGAGGTGTTCAGAGAGCTTTGTAATGGGTACAATAGCAATGATTAGAAGAAGGAATGCTGATCCCTTCATGCATGAAATAGTTTATCCCACTATGGAGCCCAGGAAACTAATAAAGCTTCTGTGGACCAAAGCCATAGAGGCTTAAATTGATCAGATTAAGGCATTTTCTAGAAATGCTTGCCTTTTTTTTCCATTTTGTTTTGCATGACTTAGGAATAAAGATCAGAAGAAGCAAAGAGTAAAAATAATAATATCAGTTACTCATCACAGTAGATCAATAATTATCCTTTCCTTTTAAAAAATGCAATTTTTAACAGTTTAAAAATATGAAAATAGTTACATTGAGGGTTTTTTTCAGTTTTTACGGTGAATTTTAGTGATTCAAGAATGTTTGTGATTCAAGAAATGTGGACATGATGTAGTCTGGTACTGATTAGAAACCTGGAAATAGATAAGTGGAACTTAAAGACAGCTATTGCACATATGTCTTGATAAGGTCTGTAAATCTTTCTACATGAAATACACACATGAGGATTGCAAATTTTCTTATTTTTTAAAATATTTGTACCATTTCCATCTACTCTTTTCTAGAAATGCTGTTCTATATTTCCCTATCAAAATACTTTTAACAAAAGTAAATGCCATAAATATACCTTGGAATACTAGGCAATATATATATACACTTCTCACATTTCTTTCATGTATGCTATGTATTTTTTCTTTCAAGCCACAGGTCTGAGCATTGACTCTGCAAATCTTATTACATGTTGTTTGTATGAGAATGGAAAAATATGATATGCTGTATAATTTAAAACTTCACCATTTAGTTGCTGATATTTTACACTGGATGTGAATACCAAGTTGAATTTTCAAAGGAGGTAGCCTTTGTTTTAGACTTTCAATATAGAACCCCTGAATATTAGTGCCACATAATTACTTTATCCAATTCAAATCTAAAATCTGATGACAAACTGAAAACTTGAAAGAAAACTTCAGTGGGAACTAAAGATTTGAATTGCTGTTTCATGTCCTAAAATTAGTAAAGAAGAGGAATTCTTCGTGTTCATAAAGAAGTTTGAGAAGAAATTGGAATGGGAATCAACTTTACTGTTTCCCTGCTTTGTCTTACAATTATAAGGAAATCTCTCTTTGCTGAAATCTACTATGATATGATTAAGTATTCATTATGCAAGTTTTCATAAGATTTACCCAAACTAAGAAATAGTCATTTTGTGAGGTAAGTTGATATCATATCTGCCATTCTCATGGAAAAAAATTCAGGCAACAATCCTTCTGCCTTTTGCTGTTATTCCCATCTTTTTGCTTAGGACAAAATCGCAGCATACAATGATCAAATTTCAGGCTTTCAACATAATTGTTTCCAAGTACAAACACATTATACATGTGTAGCAATGAATAACTGTACTAACTTACATATTAAAAACATGCAAGTACTGTTTTGGCTTAAAATATTTTATTCAAATAAAAATAGCATATTAGCATTTACCATCAAAGATTTAAATTCTCATTGTCTCCTTAATTCAAAAGCAGAAAGCCACTTGCAGCCTGTAGGCCATGGGATAAAACCACAGAAATAGGGGGATAAAAATGCAAAATTGTCCTCACACATTCATAGTTTTCACATCTCACACTTTTTTCACCCCAATATTTAACGGCAGAAATAGTTTAACTGAAGTTTTAGTGCTTTGAGGTAAAGATACCCTACCTTCAAATACTGTCCTTACCCCTAAGTAATCCAGTTACTTAAAGGGCAAGTCTGGAGAGAAGGAAATAGATATAACTATGAAGAAAGCCTTTTACAATGTGATTTTTAAAAATTCTATTTTGTGCTGTTAGATAGCGTTGACTTTTGGAATACAGCACCTCTAATGTAGTTTAACATCATACATAATTAAACTATGAGCCTCACTGTGACTTAAAGTTTTCAAAAACAGGAAGAGTACTTAAACAT
The DNA here is from genome assembly GCA_034509185.1 of Euphonia xanthogaster. NCBI lineage: Eukaryota > Metazoa > Chordata > Aves > Passeriformes > Fringillidae > Euphonia > Euphonia xanthogaster. The sequence goes on along the minus strand of JAYDZK010000268.1, from coordinate 31,945,744 downwards.
AATATTATAGCTATTAATGATAACAAAAAAGACTTCAATGTTACATGAGGTGAAGTATAAATACTTAGAAGATGGGAAAGACTTTTCAAAGAAATCTTTATTTGTCTCACGTAAAAGAGATGTGGACCAGATATTTTGAAAATGGTATTTTGAGATTTCTGTTTCATTATGTTTTTGTTCTTTCAAAGCCGACTAGTAACTATCCAGAATGAAAAACATAATTTGGAACAGTTAATTTTGTATTTTATGTCATTATTCTCCGTAAATTTGATTATATAATTGTTGTTATGTGAGTATGTATTTTAAAAACATCTCATTCCTCTAAGCAGTATGGATTAAGAATAAATTCTCAACCTGGTTTTCATATTTCATGTTTGGAGATGTTTTGTTTGTGTAGGAAGTGGCTTAGGAATGAGTTATTTCCCTCTTCTATTATACAGCATCTTTGTTAGTATTTACAATGTGTATTGAAAATGCACCTAAAAGTCCTGGTAAAATATGCTAGAAATTGCTGTAGAACAGAGCAAGAGATACTTAGTTGTACAGAGTTTAATGTTCAAGTATAATACACGAGTCAACAAATGTTTACAGTGCAGTGCAAAGAGGCAGTAAGATAATATTGGTCAGCAAAATATTCACTGATCTGAGTACATCAGAAGCCTGCTAAATTCTTCATGTTTTGACAGCTGAGATATTTAGAGGAAAATAACAGATTGCTTTTGTTAATGCTTTTTGAGAATTATTTCTAACCTTGAGAGGCAATTGGGGATAAAGAATAAAGGTGGTTTGCCAATTCAATGTGGAATTTGACAGCTTGCTAGTGAATGGAGAGAGATGATGGAAACGTGAAAGGCATATAGGTCTTCCTCTGTAACGGTTCTCCACTTTCCAGATACAAAGAAAGAAATTACATACTTAAATAGTCACACGATTGGTTTGCAGAGTTGTTTTGGATAGAGATAAACAGAGCAGAGTGCACTCATCAAATTAATGAAGAGGTACTTTGCTTCTATATTTAGATGAAATTAACGCTTTTAAGGGAACTCATCTGTGTAGATGAAATGAGAAAGTAGTAAATAATATAATGACACCCTGAAGAAAGAATTAGCCAGATTCAAGCATTTCAGATATAAGGAGAGAGAACTCCAAATGAAGACTGATGAGAGGACTATAGGTGTTTTTAGTAGATGAAAATTATAATGATTAAGAAAGAAGGGTGAGAAGAATAAAGCTCCACTTAGCTATGTTGGTAATTACCTAGTTATGGAATACATAGGGTAAGTTGTCAGGATACAGGCCCTGGCATTAGTTTGAGCTTTCATGAGACATACCTAGGAGAAGTGGATCTTATCTGTCATCCCATATGTTACTGACTTGTGCACCATGAAAAGGGAAGAACTCAAGTGTGGCTATAAAAGATCCATTAAAATTGTGGCTCCAAATGTTCTTGTACCTTTACCAGCAATGAAATTTCCACCATTGCTGGTAAAGGTTTGATAATGTACACCACATGCTCTTAATGAGTTAACTCCCAGAGAATACAGGACCTGTATTCTAAGTGGAGTGCATCAGCAGAGAGACACCTCTTCAAATCCTCTTGCCATGTTCTCAAATTTATATTTCAAGATCGTACCCATAAATGCAATACCTATCTGCATTTCACAAGACCTGTGGAAATGCACTGGAGGAGTAAGGTAGATGTACTCATTGAAATTGTGCTTAAGCTAGCATTTCTAAACAAGATTCTCCTGTGTAAGATTTAAAGAGGCTAAGCTCAAAGCCCTTGGCAACTTCCTTGAACAGCTGTAGAAAAGTTCTGGAAAATGACCTATAAGACATGCAATTGCAATTCTAAAACAAAACCCAAATACTCAGCAGCAGGAAAGCCATTTTCAGGCTGAGGCATTTCAGAAGCCCTGGGCCTGTGAAACCTAGACTAAAACAGTACGTGAAGTCCAGGGGAGGTTTGCTTACCCTTCTGCTTCCAATACAAGTGACACTAATTTTTTTTTAATTAAATTCATATTAATTTGATGGTGGAAAACTCAGACAAAAAGAATTAAACTGTGTACCTTTGTTAATGAAATTATTCATTGTTCTAGTTGTTTCTTATTTTGGAGCAACTCTTTCTCCTGTGGCGTACCCAAACTTTAGCTGTGATATCATCCTGAACTGCAACCCGCTGGTTAAATTTATGATCCTGGAGATTATGTTGGCCATGGAAGATGCAAGAATAGCAAGAGAAATATTCTACCAAAACCATACTGACTGTAGCCAGATTTGGAAGGTAATCATCTTCTCACTATTAGAGGCCTAGTCTGCACATAACAAGTTTTGTGTCTACCATCCTACATTACAAATAACTGGCTTTGTTCTTTTCCCCATCCTGCCAGTGGTAGTATTAGAACAACAAATATGTTGTTATGTATTTGATGGGGAAACACTAGTGCTGCCATTTGACAGGGTTCTAGGGATTTTGTTTTTATTCAAATGGTTTTGATCTAAATCATTCTACTGTTTGACACTTAGGCCTGAAGATAGAATGAGAAACACTCTGCAGTGTTTCAGAACCGAAACAGAAAATAGCTAAGAAAACTCTTACTTTGAGATTTAATGAGATAAACCTGATTTTGGAAACTCGTGAAACTTTAAAAAAATTTAGGGAAGACAGCAAAGGCTGTACAAGGAGTTTTGCATTAAGTTACAGCTGTTACTTGATCCCCTTTGTTTTCTGCATTCATAGCATAGACTGCCCAAAGCTTATGGACCTTATGAATCTGCATTTCTGCATATGGAAACAATTCTTCTGGTACCACAGTGCACTCCTCTGGATTCTGATCTTTTCCAGATCAGTAGTTAGTATATTATGTTACAGGACTATGCAAATTCCACTGACTTCATCAAAATCTGTATGAAGTGTATCTGTGTATCAGGCGTAGACTCACAGAGAGTTAGTAATAGGTTTTCATTGTTGCCTTAGCAAAAGATGTGTGGTGCTTTTGTTTTCCTTACTTGCACACTCATTTTAATGTGTTTTCTCAGTTCTCTTTGGGCCTTGATAAAATTTTTTAACTCAACATGAGCTGAAGTTAACACACATGTTGATAGTATCAACTCTAAGTTTACTACTTTTACCAATAAGCCCTATTAACTTATTTCTCTAGTCAAGATACTTAAAATATTTTTGAAACTTTGAAGTACATGTGGGATCTGTCATGTAGACTATCTGATTTTTCACTTGGAGTTTCTAGAACTATTTGCAGCTTTTAAATAGGTGTGTGTCCTTCAGGTACTTTAGAGCATCAGTTCTTAAATTTCTCTTTCTAAATACATGCAATGAGGGGGGAAACTGCCACTTTTTAAAAGGGAAAAAAATACTTTCTAATTTTATGATCAGCTTCAGCTGGACATGGCATTCTGAAAAGCTCATGCTTTGAATAAAAGAGAAGAGAAAACAAACGTGTGAAAATGCTTACAGATCAGCATTCTTAAATAAGAACTTAAAACATATAAAATTACTTTGTGTAAGTAAAGAAAATTAAATCAGGACAAATCTGGGGAGAAAAGAGAAGAAGGAGGTGAAAAAGGAAAGTATTGGGATAGTGAGTATATGAAATCCTCTTTCTGTTGTTAACAGGAATTTAAGCCATTCCTATTACAAAAGTCAGAGTGAGTATGTGTGTGTTGTGAAAACAGAACCAGTCTCTTTTAAATTCAATGTAATTGACTCCTTTGATCTATGTATACTGCAACCTGGCTATTTTATGTGTGTTAGTCTCTGCAGAAGAGGAAAAAATGAGATTTTTTTTCAGCAGTTGCCTTTCTTTTCATGCTTTGAGAACAATACTACTGTTAGTAGTCATATTTCATTTGATTATGAGAGGAAGAAGAACACAATTTCAGCATGAAAAAATAACATTTTTTCTCCACTTCCAGAATAAAATATCAATCCAATAAAACACACATAATTGTTACTTCCCAGCAGCCTATGCAGGGTGCCTGAGCTAGAACAATAAATAGTATGGAAAATTATAATTTTTGTAGCATTCTCTGGATGAAATAATTACTTTTCCAGAGACAGTGGGTACTTAGCCACTAATTGCATTGGGCTGGAATTTTACCTCCTTGTGTCAGTGGTTCCTAATGGAATCTTTCCTCCTTTGTGACATCTGGTTTGCAAGGCTTGGCTTCAAACCAAGAGGTACATTATTTTGTTATTTAGGAATGACTGGGAGCCTAGCAATTTAAAAGTTCACAAGAAACATTTTAACACAAAATTCTAAAAATATCATAGGTGCTGATAATGTATTTGTATACTCTGGGATTCCCTCTTACTGTCAAAGCTTTGTATCAAATTCAACCTGATGATCTTGTGTTTCAGAGTCAAATTCTAAATTTTGTTTAAACAGTTTTACAAGAACCATTTCATTGGAGTTACACTGTCTTGTAAACCAGCTGACCAAAGTGTGGTTTCATAAGTCCATGTATTGGTGACATTAATGCTGAAGCAATCATTGAAACTTGAAGGAAGGTTATTCTGCATACTACAAACACTCAAGCATTCAGTGCCCATGCATTGCTTTGTTGTGTTTGTCTTTTGCAAAAAAAAAACAATGTTTCCTGCAAAAAATTGCATCATCAAATTAGAAATTTGAAATACAATTAATTTTATGAATCATATGGGTAAGTTAAAGGTTACTATGGTAACCTTTTGTAACATTGTCATGTATTTTTCAGTTACTTTAGGTAAGATGTATGTAATAAAGAGATGACTAATCATCTAAGTGTTGTATGCAAAGTAGGTAATGTTATGATTTGTGGACCCTATTCAGCACATAGTGATTGGTTTAAGTGCCTACCTTAAGTGCCTACCTTGCTTGCCCATGATTTTTGTACCTAAGACATTTATATACATATAGTGGAATTTCTGAATGAATATTTCAGAGGTTTTAATAGATGTAATGTTATTAATTGTCTTTGAAACCTGTATATTATATTGCCTAGTGGATGCACCACTTGGGGATGCATGTTTTAATGCATCTAGGGTTTTTTTTTAAATGTGGAGGAAACGGATGTTTAATTCTAAAGATGCAAAATTAACAGAATTGATTATGGAACAGGAAATTGTAAGAAACTAAGAGCTCTGTTTTTGTCTCTTCCAGGGTGCAGCTGTTGTGGGTTTGGGTGGAAGAGAAGTTTTGCTTCTCAAGATGTGTGAATGCTCCATATGCAATTTTTAACCTGACAGGATAAACTGATTTTCTCTTTTAAAATCTGAAGTTATAGGAGATATAACTTCAAAGTGAATAGTGAATCAGAGCTATGTTTATCCCTCTTATATGTCAGAGTTTAAGTGCAATGTTTTATGTATACAGTCATCATGACAGTTAAAAAGGCTATAAAGAAAAGCAATTATATAATTGCTTTAAAGAATTAAGTAGCACAGATAAAGGCTTTTAGAAACTACAGAGCAGCTTTAATAATTATATCACCTGAAGTAAAGCCGCAAAATTACGTCCTAATTATTTGCAATGAGTAATTATCTATAAAGCTGTAAGCTTTAAAGATTTTATGAGAGAGTAGGGGAGTTCTTTGATTTATTTTTTTTCCCCACACACACTAAAACAATACCCCATCATTTTCTATTTTAGCAGTTTTCACAACTTAAACATTAAATTCTTACTGTTGCTTTCTGTTATATTAGTAGTGTGTGTTTTGCAATTCTAATCTTCACGTTTTTCTTTCTTTATCACCGAAGCAGGCCTTTTGAAGCCAGGGAATTTTTCATAGCAATATTGACAGTGTTCGCATTTGCATGATGACAGCCAAGGAATGGAGCAGTAATTTTTGAAATTGCAGAAGTATTTAGAACACTGATAAAAGCTGAAATATATTTTTGATGGATTGAAGTTAAGCATACATGATTTTTCCTGCTGTCAAAAGGCTCTGAATTTAGTGAATATTTGCCTGCTGTGAGAATGCAAGATTAACATCACAACCATCACCCGGGCACCCAAACCCTGCAATTTAATAGCTTTTTAGGTTCTTTCCTTTTTCTAAACAGCAATTAATCTCATTTTAGTACAATTTTCTCGTTTCTGAAGTCGCTCATTGAATCGCTGTTTTGTTCATATTTGGCTTCAGCTCCTCTGCATAGTCATTAAAGTCCCAATTAATGTCACCTTTAGCTGAAGAGTACTCATTTTTATTGAGAAAATGACAGTTGCTGCCATGAGTAGTGCAGTGTAATATACATTAATTGCCCTGTAACACTGGTAATTACGAGTTTTTCAAGCCTCTCAGTAAACTGTCATGCCTAGACAAGACTGTGCTAAAATAGATTACTCATTAGGGAGACCTGTCCTGTTTTCTGGTGGGTTCTTAGTGTTGGTATAAAAAAAAACTTGAGTTTGAACAAATAGTTGCCAAAAGCAATTTCCTACAACAACATGTCTGTGTTCAGTTTTCCAGCCATCGCTTCAGCCTGCGGTCAGCGAACAGACAGGGTGCTGTGGACTCTAGAGATGTCAAGATTTTTATTTAGGTGGATCACAAGGATAAGCTTAGCAATGTGTAATTGAGTGCTTGATATAAATGTTATTAAAGCTGCCTTTTCCAGTGCTGTGTTTGTAACAGGTCTACCTGGCATTTTAGAAGAGCAGTCAACATCATCAATATTTTATGCTTCAAAAGACTTTAGCACAGTGCTTCAGACTGTCCAAGCAGCTGGAATTACTAAACCTGTTCCCAGATAATTCTGTGGAGGAACGTCAGGGATTATGTTGTATATTATGTGGAATAATTATCAGATCTTTCATGAGCTGTATGGCATTGCAAGATGTATATTTTTAAAAACATAGGGAAAAAATATGTGGAAATAATTTTGTTAATATTGTGACCACTTAGCAAATGAGGCTTTGATGCATATATTATTAGAAGACCCACCTGCTGATTGACTTGGGAAGTGGTGGGAAGCAAGGAATGTATTTCACTGCTTTCTCTTTCTGTTGCTGTCCTATGTTATGTTTGTTTTTAAGGACAAAATAGTCTCTTTTAAAGCTCATTGCAGCATTGAACTGACAAAACCTTTGTTTTATCTTTGTTATAACACCTGCTTTAGGCAATCTGCTCTTTTATGCTCTCTCTAAATGAATTTTGTCACAGCCTTTCATATTCTTCTGTGGTGATGAGCTAATGAAAGTAGATAGTACAATTTGTGCTGACCAGGTAGCAACTGCCAGCTTGCAGCTGAGAATAGTTCAAATAAATAAATAAATAAAATATAGCGTTATATCACTGATTTATCCATTACATAACATTAATAGTGTGAAATCTTGGTGTGTTTATCTGTTTGTATTGGTGTGCATTTATCGAATTGTTTATGACAAGACTAATTGGGGTAATTGTAGACACTGAAATTACCTGTCAGCTATATGTAACCACACTCCCTTTCTTTCTGACAAATGATGACAACTGAGGGACCCCGTAGCATTACTCATGATGGCTTTTCGAGTGGTAATAAGGACAATAGGGGCCCTGGCTAATTTGACATGGACAGCCTTCACAACAAGAAGCCAGCTAAATGACTTGTCAGTAGGGGAAAGAAGTCAGAAAAGTAATGGAGTCCCCCATGGCGCTCTGACAGGGAGATGAGGCAATTTCAACGGAAAGTGAAAAGGCTTCAGTTTGTCAAGTATTTAGAACAATCAGAGAACAGCTAGAGGCTGGAACCTGACAATAAATTTGTGAACCATGGTAGCAGTTTCATATAGGTCAGTTATTTCATAATGGCTGTGAAGCTTTCAGAGGTTTCTGCTTTCGTAGCATACTTCACATCAGCCAACTGGTGCTTTGTCACCTTAAATTTGTGCTTCACTTTACACAGTAGGAATAATGGTTAAGGTTACAGAGGAACGGCAGTGGAAGACAGCATGATCTGCAGACACCAATCTGTTGAAAAGTAAACAAAAATTTAGATAGTAATACTGTGATTGTATCGATTACAAGCTAGCGGTGTTAACATGTTCTTTATGATTTTGGCCTGCATCCTTTTTATGGATAAGTAAAGTACTTAATTTCTCATGGACAAAACCAATAAAACAAAAGCCTTTGATCCCGTCCTTTCTCCCTACTGAACAGTTAAAATTTCTTAAGGTTCATTTCCTCATGCTTGTTCTTAAATGTATTTTTGTTCTATGGTTTTGACATCTGAGACACTGTTACTGATGATACAAAAGAGTTGTGATTTTTTTTTTTTTGACTGCTCAGCAGAAGGTGATTTTCCAATGTTTTTTTTAAAAATCACAACCTTTCAGAATAAAATACCAGTTCTCTGTCCCAGTGATAAGAAGTCTTTTTATCTATGGCTTCAGGAGTCTGTTGGGTTAGTGTTGTTGGTTGAGGGGCTTTTTCATATCAATGGTTCTTACCCATTTATTTTTGTTGAGATAAAAGTCAAAGTATGATTAAAGCATTTTTTCAGTACCACACTGTGCCATCTGAACTCCTGATGCAGGCCCCTGAATTCTTTAAATGTGTTTATGAATTGAGCACAGATGTGGTGAGAAGTATCAATTTGTCCTTTTTGACAGAGATTGTTTTGTTAGTAAATAGGATTGAATATATTCATTTTACTGTTTTTCTTAGATTCTGATTCCTTCATTTTACCAAATGTTCTGTTTCTTAGAGATCTTTATGTAAGAGAGAAAGCAAAAAGCTCTGCACTAGCTTTAAAATCTCTAAGAAACAGAACATTTGAACAGAACTATTCTATTAGAATAGAACCTTTCTGTGCCACATTTTAAAAGTTAAGACTGCTTTATTGACACATGTCCTGCTCCCGCATCCCTATGCATCACCCTTTCCTCATTTTTTCCAGAGTTATGCTTTTGCTATTTGAGTTTCATCACTCTGATTTGAAGGAAATTCAATTTAGGCCAGCCAGGAACTTGGCCCTTGATTCCCAGTACCTGAACGTTTCTTGTTTTGTGATGATTTTGCTGAGGAAATATACTGGTAAATTGAAGGAGCTTGCCATTTTGCAAGATGGGTCATTGAGTCAGTGGTAATAAATTTATTTCCCCTCTCTACAAAACAAACAAACAAAAAAAAAAAACCATCTCACCTGTATGAGGTCATCTTTTATGCATAGTATGTCCACACCTGAATCTCCTTTATTCTGGTTGCTTGTCCTACATTTTTATCTAAGGTTGCCAAGTATTCTGCCTATTGATTTTCTAGGAAGCTTCTCCAGCAGAATTAAAGAAATTATCGACATATGCTAAAGCATCTATTAGCACATGTCCATAGTTGGTGTCACTGTCAAGATTTTGGGATGTTTGATAATGGAATGATCTACGCAGCACCAGTCTTGCTGGCATCAAATGGGGTCCATCTTTCTCTACAAGAGAAGAGGGTCTTTGGGGTAACTGGGCTCAAGGACAGAGCTTCCCCCTCTTATGATGGAGGAAGGGAATAAGATCAGGCTCTCCTGTGATAAGCTGTGGAATGGCATGCCAAGGTTAGATGGACATGGTATTTGCTCTGCACAAGAGAAGTTGTCCTCTAGATCAGAGATGGATTGAGTGTGAAGAACTCTCTCTGAGAAACAGCCACAAGCAGGTTGAAAGCTTATGGGTAAGAATAAACACCAAGGCAGCAAAGGGAATTTTGTGGTTGGTGCCTACTACAGGCTGTCCAGTCAAGGGGAAGCCATTGACTGGACAGCCTGTAGTAGGCACTGACCACAAAAGCCTGTAGTAGGCACCAATCACAAAAGGGGAAGCCCTTTGATGAGCCCTTGTTGCTCCAGCATTACAGTCACAGGCTCGTGTTCTATTGGGGGAGTTCAACCACTCCAACATCTCCTGGAAAAGTAGCACAGTGAGCTGTAGGCAATTCTGGAGATTTCTGGAATGCATGACTTCTTGAGCTGGGTAATAGACAGCCCTGCCAGAGGGGATGCAATACTGATGGTCACCAGTGCAAGCAGGCTAGTCAGGAACATCAAGTTTGGAGTGGGATAAAGTGCAGCCTGGGGTAAAGTAATTGTGCACTGGTGAAGTTTGCAGTCCTGAGGAATATGGGTCAGGCAAAGAGTAAAGGACCCTGAAATTTTAGGAAATCAAACTTCAGCTCTTCAAGGAGTTAGTCAGTAGGACTCTGGGAAACTGCCCTAGGGGAAGGGATGGGAGATGAGCAGAGCAGAACAGAGTTGTCAGATCTTGAAAGACTCTTTCCATAGAGTGCAAAGCTCTCCATCCCCACACCTGAGAAATCAGGCAAGGAAGGCAAGACTGGCATTGCTGAGTGAGGACCTGCTGGTCAAACTAAGGGGCAGAAAGCAAATGCACAGACAGTAGAAGCAGATACAGGTACCCTGGGAAGAGCATAGGAATACTGTGTGGTTGTGTAGGGATAGGGTCAGGAAGGCCAAGAGGCTGGAATTTGCAAAGGATACAAAGACTAACAAGAAGGGCTGCTACCGCTATGTCAGAAAGGGAAGGTCAAAGAAAGTGTGTTTTATGAAAGTATGGATTGTATTTCAATTGCACCAGGAGTTTGGGAGACTTTTTATCAATGTAGTGACAATACCTTGATCTCATAACATTGCCAGCTAAAAGTATCCCTCATAATGCCTTTTATCTTTCCTTCAATAAGAAATTTCATTAATAAGTTTGATTTAGGAGGTATTTTCAGTGCTTTCATCACATTTAGTTGCTGGTCTTAGAGGAAGAGGATTTCTTCTTTTTTAAAAAATTTCTTTGAAGGCCATTGCCTATTTTATTTCTCAGAAAATATATTAGAACTTAGGAGGACTGACAGAAGTTACGCCTTGTAGCAAGAAACCCCTATTTGAGAAAGAATGAGAAACATTTCATTCTGATGAAGGACATAGAAGAATATTTCATTATGCAGTGGATTAATTTAGCTAAATATAGAAATCTCAAGATCAAAAAAGTCATGACAAGTTATTCTTTAAAAATTTTTATCTAGAATAGATCTTATTTGTAGCAACTTGAATTAAATAGTTGTACTCTTCAATGAAAGAAGGAAAATGCTGATTAAATTCTGAAAGGCATTAAATAGATATATAAGGTTTTACATTTAATTTGAGGGAAATAATGGCAACTTTTTTCCATTATCAGACTTTTGAATACTTGACAGGATTCTGTATTGCTATGTACTTGGGACTTCTTATAAATATTGCCATTATATAATGCTACATGGGTCTATGTTTGTATGTTCAAAAGTGTAACATAAAATTAGTGAAGAAAATTGTTTTTTCCCATGGAAAGTTATGCAGAAATAGTAAAAATCTGGTTTTTTAATTCTTTCTCCATCTGACTAAAGTATAACTGATATAGCCAATGGCAATCTCAATTCCTGCATTGAGCATTAGAATAGAAATGCAGAACAAAAACCTTTATACCAAAACTGAAGACAGATCTGTGCGTATCAATTGTATTTCTGTTACAACAGATACTGCTACATGAGTTTAAGGAATGTGTATATCATAGTTCTGGGTTTTCTTAAGTGTAAAGTCATCTGCAAATATAAAACCCTTTCCACCTATACTCTGCCCATTATTTTGAATTAATGAAATCAAAGTGCATAATAACACATTTTAGTTTTCATGGTTCTAAATCAGATTTTTTTTTTAAGTTCACAGCCATTAGGAAAATGTCCTGCTCTGCCCTATTTCTTTATCAAATTGCAGAAGGAGATGTTTTTACAGGAGTACAGTATACCATGTTCAATTTGTAAGTGCAGAGCTGTGTCATCCAAAAAAAGTACGTCTAGGACCCTTTATACTGTTTAATTCTAGCTGCCCATTCTACATTCTTGCAATGTATTTATTTATTGTATTCCAAAGAAGCAGTCGTTGCCTGTGTACTACCAGATATAAATAAGTGATAGAAAACCTGGGGCAGTATATAGGTTGCAATATAAACAGCTTTACACAGAGAGGAAGTAAATATAGTTAGATATGATTAAGCTACATATAACCAAGACTTTGTATGTTTTTGCTAAAAATTTTAATTGCAAAAGAAATACAACTTATATGAACGGCACTTCCCCAATATGTAGTCTTGATAATCCTCTAAACGCTCCAATCCAGTAAGTATTATAATTAATTTGCTTTCTCCATATGTGCTTTTGTTTCTTGGGAAACTAAGGAAGTAGGTTGACCATGAAGTACATAGACACTGATGCTCAAAAATCAGGAGAAGCATCTTCCAGACAGAAGGAAAAAAACAACAAAAGTCGCTTTTTCTGGTTGGTCCTCCAATACAAGATGGAGATCCATAAGTTAGTGTGTTCTATGCTTGAGTATCAGCAAGAGAGTCCTTTTTAATGGAAGGTGTTTGTTTCTTTAAAATAAAGAAACACTGTTTAGTTTCTTTAACCCAGCATTGTCATCTTTGGCTAATCCAAGTTGAACAGTTTACTTCCTACTCAATTTTCCACAAAAGTCTAAAACCCAGGAATGTAAGAGATAAGCATATATGTGCCAAAAATGTAGATAGACTGTCATTTTGTAGGTAGTTGAGTAGGAAGAAATGTATGTATGTTTGTATGTAGATACATTTATTGAAAAATAATGATACATAATCTTCACACTTTGTAAGTGAAAATCTTCATGGATACTACAAGCATCTTTGTTATATTATCAAGTGTAAGATCTCAGCACTGATCCAAGATTATAGTAGCAATTAGAAACTGGATCACTCGGTCTCCCTTGTCAATTTTACTGTGCTATCATTCCATAACAGTCAAAAGAGGTGAATGGATTATGTTTTATACAGAGTCCAGATTCATATGTAATGTCTGGAGACACATGTAAGTATCAGTAGAAAATTGAATGAAATAAATTAATCTGATTAAATTAATGGCATATGTGAAAAGTCTGTCCTGTTTATGTAGTATTAAACTGCCATTCCAGCAGCTGGCAAAGCTTGGTACTCAGATACTTGGAAATAATCAATACACATACTATTGGAAACAATCAACTGCATTTAGGAACACTATTGATAACTAAAATGCCATTTGCTATTATTATTTGGGTTTCTTATATTTAGATTGTAATTTGACTACCATCTAATTAGTTTTAACTTAGTTCAATTGGAAGTAGTAAAACCTACCTACTAATAAGTGACACATGTCTTAAAGACACATACAACCTCCTTATTTCCTCTAGGTCAGTCATGCATGAACTAATGAACTGAGTTTTTGTTTCTCTACGTATTTTAAGAAAATGAATGCAATTTAATTTGTCCTTTTCCCCCTCCCCAAATCAAAACATAGATAAAAGTTTTTTTTGCCCTAGCTGCATTCTTAACTGTTAAAATATCCTAAAGCACTTGATCACGTTGCATTTTAATTTCCAAGTCATGTGTTGTATTAGTGAAGTGCACATGTTCCTGATTTCAACTGAAAGTTCTCAGTCTGTTTAGCAGAGCACCAGGCTGGCACGAACAAGGTCCTTGCTAGGTCAAAGGCCTGAAGTTTACATCTTTCTTAAATCTGACTTTTGTAAAAGCGTAAGAAGCACGGGTCAGGGCAACTAGCTGATGGCGTTGCCTCTTACAGCCACTGATTAAATTAGCCCAACATTTGTCAACTACACAGAAACTAACACTTAACCTTTTACTGAAGAATTTTGATGTATCCTTATTTTTTAATGAGGGTGTTATTGTCCCAAAGTGTCCCTTAAAGCTTTAGTGCAGATTTTTTTCTCCCATTTAACTGACTAACAGGCTTTAAATACTTTATAATTCAAAGTGTGGTGTTTATAATTGTGCTTTGTTTTGAGGGTAGAGGTTGATGAATTTTGCCCTGAAACAATGTTTTTCTAACTATTATTATTTTATCTGTTCAGTTCTAAGATTTTGCATGTATGTGTTCTATTTACCTAATTTCCAAGATGTAATTTATAGTTAGCGTGAATGCTAGTTGTTTTTTTAATTGAAATCATTAACTGAGAAATATTTACAATAAGATTTCATGTTAGAAAATATGCAGTAACTTACTGCTATGCTTTACCTATTATCTGTTAATCGTATTGGACTCTAATCACCTGAGTTTTGAAAACTAATTCACATTTTTGCCAGGAGAAAAGTTGCCTGTTATTCCACATCTTGCAATCTTGGATTCAAGGTTTTCCTTCCATGTTGGAATTTGGGGCCTATAAGTGATATATTTTGTCAGTTACGAGTGTGATCATCTCACCAGAGAGCTGAGCTAATCCCAGATTTGCAGATTGATGGAATAGTTGCAGCTCTTGCTATGAGAAAGCGGCAGGCAGGCAACAAACTACCGTGATCATGGTAAATGCAGGATTATACAATTTCTGCGTAGGCAACAGCAAGATCTCAGTGCCATACTGAGGTGAGCTGCAGGCAGCTGGGGACCGTAGTCACTACGGATCTGCTGGATCATCCAAGTCCCAGGATTGGCTGAAACAGATTACAGCAGTGGCAAACTGGGAGTGTGTGACCACATTTATCTACCATGTACAAAAGTGCACTGATCATAGTAAGGAGGACCATAAGCAGGCTAGAATAATATCTGCTGCTTCCCCTATTTAAAAAGATGTATAAAAGCTCCAATCTGAACAATTACTATCTGTCATTACTCTCTAAGTATGTAGAATGAGAATTTCTACAGAGGCCCAATTTCATAAAAGGTAGTTGTAGAGCATAGGTCTTTTTCATTACTAGCAACATTATTGTCTACTTCCTATGTTAATATGGTGTCAGTAGAGAAAGGCTCAGACTCATGAAATTAAGACTCAGACTCAAGAAAACTAGAAAATAAACTGTTAGGTTTCTCTTTTGAAAAATTGAGTTTGGGAACAGGACAGAGAACACTGATGTTTCCTGGAAAGAAAAAAAGAAATGGGGAGGTAGGGAGAAATTCCTGTTTATGTGCTCCTGATTTCTTAAAACAAGCTTTGAGAAGTAGCAGTATTTTCAGTCTGGTCTTCACTTGCCTTTAGTCTATGTACTTCAGCTCCATGCCCTAGCTGTAGCCTGGGTATTTCATAGCAGCTGACTACCATATCCATATCTGTTTAAGCAAATTGTTCTTGCTATGGTCCCACTGGTAAAATCACTTATCTTAGAGCAGTATTCCAAGCAGTATCTGGGGGTGGAAAAGTACTGCCTGACAGCAGTAATGGAACAAATCAAGACACAACTTAATACCAAACATAAAAGTTTCATTAATCTCAAAGAGAAACAGCAGAAGAAAGACTTGCATTTTTATTACTGAGTCTCATGTTATCTAGTCATATGTCAAAAATTTATTTTCCTGCTTAAATTAACCCTTTGATATAGCCAGATGACTTCAAAGTAGAATTATTTAGAATCAGTTGAGTTATTCAAAGCAAATAATGTTTCCTGAAAACATTGTTTCCTAAAATTAATTACAAGCACTTATTTCAGTCTCACTGTACATTACAAAGTTAATTTGAATTTAATATATTATAATTGAAAGTGATTATTGTTAGAGAGTAAAATGCAGAACAGACAAAATGTTTAGGTTTAGTCACATTGTGGTCACTGGAAATTAATATTCTGCATTCTAAATAAATTGAAGTAGTTTGAAATTCCCCAGATCCTGGAAATTAATAATCCTGTTTTATGAAAAATGCATCCAATATGATGAAACCGGAGTATAAAAAATATGGATGTATTCTCTAGCACAGAAAGAATGGTGGATCTTCACTGTTGGAACTGGAACTATCCAGTGTAATTTCAAAACACAAATGTAATGGTAAAGTGGTTAAAAAAAAAAGTAATTGGCTTCTATAAGCTAATACTGCTGGGGGTGAAAGGTCTAGAGAGGAAGCCATGTGAGGAGTAGCTGAGATGGCTTGGTCTGTTCAGCCTGGGGGAGACTGAGGGGAGACCTCAGTGCAGTTACAGCTTCCTTGTGAGGGGAAGAGGAGGGGCAGGCACCCCTCTGTGGTGACAGTGACAGGACCCAAGGGAATCTGAGGCTGTGTCAGGGGAGGTTTAGGTTGGATATTAGGAAAAAATTCTTCACCCAGAGGGTGGTTGGGCACTAGAGCAGGCTGCCCACGGAAGGGGTCACAGCACCAGCCTGACAGAGCTCAAGAAGCATTTGGACAATGCTCTCAGGTACATGGTCTGGTCATTGTTAAAATGTATATGATATAGAAGATATAAACAATGTTATACTTTCATCCTTAAAGCAACTGAAGTATTATCTTCTAAATTAAGCACTTTGTGTGATCAGACACTATCAGTAGAAGAGAAATAAGTGCAGTCTGCAGTACATCTTGTTGGGTTCGTCCTAATGTATCCAAGAGCAAGTGGGCTAAATATGAGAAAATACATTGGTTTTCTCAAGGTACATCAGTGGTTAAACAACTGGGAGAAAAGATCGGAAGAG
>JAYDZK010000268.1:31896422-31918597 GCA_034509185.1 Euphonia xanthogaster | reverse complement strand
GGGAAGGGAAGGGAAGGGAAGGGAAGGGAAGGGAAGGGAAGGGAAGGGAAGGGAAGGGAAGGGAAGGGAAGGGACACAAGAATATGTAGTTCAGCTGTCTTCTGCTGTTTTCAACATGTATTTGTATGAAGGAAAATGTTGGTACTATGTGATTTTATAGTGTTGCAGACTTCTGCCTCAGTTTTCATCAGGCATGGATTGTAATATGTCTCTGGCTAACTCAACTAATCTGCCATTGCTTTTAAAATTTCACAAGTGATAGGATTTTCCTCTGATTCTTCCTCTCCCTCCTTCTGGGCTCACTTCCATCACCATGTACATTTTTATGTCTTCCTGTTGAACATAATTTTGTACCTTGATGGTAAGCCCAGAAAAGTTCAGTGCATAGTAAGCAAAGAAAGCTGAAACACAGTTGGGTTTAGTATTGATACATACTGAGAAGGGGTAAATAACTTGTAAATAAATCTAGATAGCATTAATTTTTCAGAAGGTGCATGCAGTAGAGCTCTATGTGTAGGTGTATAAATAGTTCAGAAGAGAGAAGACAGGAAAGGGAAGTAGATTTCTTTGCTCATCCTCAGTTATACACTTACTTCACCTGATAATGAATGTAACACTTTCTATAGATTGCCTTGGTGGTCTCCTAGAGTCTCTGAAAGAGTCTCCAACTTGCACCATGTGAAAATATTTCTTCTGGGAGATTGGATATTTTGCAGGTGATACGTAAGGTTTGTGTATCTCAGGATGCACTGCTTTCTGAATAACAACTAAATCCCTAATTATTTTCAAATATGAAGTGGGGCAGGACTAGTTTGGATTGAACAGACATTGGGTATATGAAACAACTGAGAGACAAGCTGAGGAGCCTCAGGCTTTAAAAATAAGTGTGTGCCAGACAGAGTTAAAGTTTGCCAGTGGATTCCAAAGGCAGTGAGAATATTCAAGGTCAGAGGTGTTTGCCTTCCTTTTGGGTGGGCATCAGGTGCCACAGTAATGGGCAACAGACATATCACTTGCTTTTTCATCTGTTCTCTGCTTAATACAGGTAGGTGACTTACATTTTAGTAGACAGTAAATTTAAGTACAGCATCACACATAAAATGCTTCTGCCTGTCAATTATGGGCAATAGCATGTTTGGTAGTTAACTGCTAAGCAGCACAGTGTGGAGATAGTGTGATTTACTATCTGGTCTTCTAATTTTCTGATCTGAGAAGCTGGAAGCACAGATGAGCTGTCCTCCATTTGTTAATTCATCTGTTACATTGGTTTTTTTTATTGTATATTTGTGTATAAGGATTTAAGATACAGAATTGTCTAATAATTCATTCAAAATGAAGAGATAGCTTTAATGTTGGCCTCAAGATTTATGCTCAGAAAATACTGAACACACAGATATATAGTGCCTCTATTTATCAATATTTCTGCTAGCAAAATTTGCTGAGCAACTTTTCTGATTAGTTTGGTTCTGTTTTACAATAATTATTAAACAAAAATCTAATGCTGTAAGAGCAGTTCTGCCTCATTGGTTAAAGGCACTTTAGACGTATCTTATCTTTCTGGTGAGCACTGACACCAGATAAAGAGCTGCACAGAAAGAAAGGATTGCTGCAAACTATGAGGCACTCACAGATTATTCAGATATCATCTTGCACTGGCCTTAGGATGGCCTGTTTCTTTCAGCCTTGAAAGTAAACAGCTGTTAATCACCTAGTGGCAACATGAGTTGACCAGCCCTCGTGGCTGCCTGGACTTCAATCTAACAGTACTCAAAGGCTCTTCTCATCTTTTCTGTCACCCAGGATAAGAGGTAGTTTGCAGCCAAGCCTTCCTTTGAGGAGGCTGCTGTGAGTTTAACAAAATGTTTGAAATAACCTCAGTAACTCCTCTCAACACTGATCCACAGCTTCAAATGTGCAGAATCCAACAATAGTGGCCTTGCATCAGCAGTCTCTGGAGAGCAAACTAATGGCACAATGTTTTCCAAGGGAAACTGAGTAACAAGCAAGTACCTCAAGAAGCAACATTCCTTGCCTGGATTTAATCAGAAAGTGATGCTTTCAGCAACAATATGTGGAATAGTTCTGCAGTGCAAGCAGCCATCTTTGTTCCCTGCTTATTCAAAGAGTACCACCATTCTTGCAATGTATTAGCTGGTAAATACAAGTAGCACAACTTAAAATAGAAGCAGCACTGCTTTAGTAAACTAGTCCTCAAATTGCATGCTGTAGGATTGGAAGGGTGTTGCTGTTTTGAGCATTAATGGACTTACAAAACAGTGGACAGTAAAACAGTGTGCTAACCCTGAGTTAGGAAAGACAAATACATAGATGCCACACCTAATATAGAATATAATGTTAGACTTTCTCCACCAGAATTGAAATTTTGAAGCTTCTGAAAAAGATACAAGTTTTTCTTGTATTCTGCCTTTTAGATTTTAGGGTTTTGTGGTTGAGCTTCTTTTGCTTGGTTATGTCCCTCATCCAGGGTTTCTGAAGCCACTTTGCCCTGTATTGAAATAGTTAACTAATGTAGAATCCTTGTATTTCCCAGAATATTGCATTTATCTCCAAGTTATCAAACAACATACCTGGAACACTATTATCTCTTTTAGCCAGATACTGGAACTATCTCCCCAGGTAGCCAAAATGCATTGCTTTCCAAGATGCATACCCAGGTGATCCCTGCTAGAGCCAGAAAAATCTTCTGTGCACTCACAGCCCAGAAGGCCAAGTACATTGTGGAGTGCATTAAAGGGTGGTCAGGCAGTGGAACAGGTTGCCAAGAGAGGTTTGGATGGCCCGTCCCTGAGAGTCTTCAAGGTCAGGTTGGATGGGGCCCTGAGCAGACAGGTCTCAGTTGGTGGCACCCCTGCCCACAGCAGGGGGCTTGGAACTAGATGACCTTTAAGGTCCCTTCCAGCCCAAACCATTCTGTAATTCTCTGAAAAAAACTGTGGCCATTATTTCCATGAAACAATCCAGCAGTATAAGAGTTAAAAATCTCTTTTCTAAAATGCTGATGTGAGTATGATATTAATTTTAAGTACATCACCCCAGACGTGCAGTGCAGGCATAGGGTCACCTTGTAGAGTGTCTTTACAGCACAAAACCTTACAATCTGATGCAAATAAAGCATCTATCCGATTTTTTCAATATGCTGAGACTGAAAAAAGCCCATATTGTTCCTTAAGTACACAAAACCACTTGAGAGTTGAGCATCTGGAATACTACTAATAAACAAAACAAACAACAACAACAAAAAAGTATATTTTAGTAGGTGTTAGGACATGAACCAACAGAAGCTGAGAAATTCAAAATTCACTCAAGGCTCTCTTCTCTTAATGACAAGCTGCCTTGAAGCCAGTATGTGTTTTCTTTCTCACTCACTGCATCAGTCTTCACTTAGAAAGCCTTGATCCTTGTAAATCACTGTAGCCTTAATGTTATTTAATCATAGTTTTTAAAAGTTAATTTCCATGAGAACTGTATTTTTTTTAAAAAGCCTAACTTGTCATTGAGGATTATAACAATCCTTTATTTGCCTGGAGAGCAGTATTCAGATCTGAATGAAGAAGTGTAAGTGAAGAATGTGTTTCGACAGTTTGTTTATTAAAAATGTATTATGCAGCTAAAAGTTATATTGTATTTATAATATTTTAACGACAGTGACTTGCACAGTTTCTGGTGCAGTCTATTAATATGCATTTAAAACTGTGCTATGGAAAATTCTAAAATATTTTAAATGTCCCCGTATGTCCACATAAGTATCACTCGATTTGTTTTGATTTTTCAAAATGCCACAAGCAATTAAATCATATTATAAGCTTGACGAAATTCTTCTATTTTATTGAAGCTTTAACAGTCTCATTGCAGAGTTAAAAAGATAACTAGTGTAAAAAAATTCATAAAGATTTAATCACATGTAAGTGAGGTGTAACTGGAGAGAGAGAGGCCTGATATTAGTTTCCATCCACCTTTTTTTCACCTGACAATTCAACTGCATATAATATCAGTTTGTGGCATTCATGGAAATGACTACCTTTCTCAGCCCAAAGAAATACCCACTTTTAAGTTAAAACCTCCTTGTTCAATGGGAGTCTCACAAAGTATTAGTAGACTTTGACTTTTTCCTTGTCTTCAGTAAAAATAAGACTTCTCCCAACTACTGTGGCAACATCAAAGCTTAAAGCAGATTAGGTTTTACTTGCTTAATTTTACCTTAAGCAGCATGAACTGGATGCCTGGATCCTTGAGACATATTATGCTGCTAGCATCTGTGTGTGAGGCATGTAGTACTTGTTCATGCCATGGACAAGTTTCCTATTAGCTTTACAAGTATGTGATCAGAACTCATTAAACTTTCTTGAGCCACATCTGCAAGCAGATTTTTCTTTTTTTTGACTTTCTGCTCTAGGAAGTCAGTGTTAAGTAGCTTAAGGCAGTTGGGCTCAAAAATATTGCAGCCTTATGGATTTCATGTTAAGGATCAGATTTTGTAAACAAAAATTATCATTCAGTTACTTTATTTGCTAAGTACTGGATTTTTTACTCCTTTCAACCAGATTTGGTGAAGTCAAAGTAATACGGTGCTGTGTGCGTGTCACCGGATCACAAAATCGTGCGGAGGATTGGAAAACTGACAGGAATGATAAAACTCCACCACCCACCATTATCTTCAAATTGCATTCAGGGTTTTTAAAATGCACTGTCTTAATGCACAAGTACCTGTATTTAATTTTAAAACTCTGTGTAAATGAACAGTAGAAAAAAATACCTTGTTGTAAGCAATTCTGAATCGGGACTGCAGTAGCTGTTTAGGTGGGAAGTTTCTTGCTAATCGAAGTACATTTCTGAGCAGCGGCTCTTAAATGTTGGCCAAGATGTATAATGCTGTGTCATCAGCAGCAGTAAACTGGTCTAGACATAAGGAAGTTGGCTGACTTATGCCAACTGACCTTATTTGAAAATGTGGTCTGTAGTTGTTGCCTACTAGCCTAGCTCTGCCAATTTGTAAATTTCTTCTGCTGACACAAATGAGACTTCTACAAGTACACTAAAATAAAGCTGAGTATCCTTAAACAGTAAACTTATTATGTATTATTGTAGGGGGGGTTAATTATTTTATCTTCAAGGTTTATTAGTACTACAAGTAAAACCTATTTACTCACAACTGTGATTCTGAAGAGCAATGTTAAACTGACTTAGAATGTAATAATTTATTTGTGAACTTTTGTAATTCCCCATTTCCAGAAAACAAGTAGTGCTATGCAAATGGTAATGCTACGGTTTGCTTTATACTTAAAATGAAAAACAAGGAGACCAAGCCAGCTTTTTAGCTGGCATTGAAAAGTGAGGGAGTAGAATGCAGTCCTTAAAAGACTCATTCAGGTGTGACCTTCATAATTAAAATTATCTACCAGGTAGACTGTTATACTTTCGTAACATGAATATTTGGCTGAATCCATTTGATAAAATATTTGTTTAAACGCATGCATATTAGAAATAATAATTCATATGCCAGCATTTTCTTATGACAGTCTTCTGGAATTCAAATTATTTACATACATTATGCTGAGATGCATATAGAACATCTATAACAAATAGACTAATAATAAATGAAGTGAACATATATATAAAAACAATTCCAAGTTCTTTTACATTTCTGTTCAGTATCAAGCCGTGTGTTGAAAATGCATTTTTCATAAAACCACATGCAAGGCTTTGTGATCGTGAAAAAATCACCTCACAACAGCCACATGTCTAGGCAAATCCTTAGAAGCTGGTATGGACCTCACACAGACATTCCAGAAGAAAGACATTACTAGAAAGTAGTTTCTCTTGAAGTGAAGTAGACTATGTGTGAGCTTACTAGGCCACTTTGCTAAATAAATAAAAGTCTTTTTTCTGTTCTGGCACAAAACTGGTTCAACTAGAGGGCAAGTTAAACCCTGATTCATAGTTTACTTAGTTGTGTTCTTTCCCTTTTTATTTTAAGGAATCTCTTAGTTTGTTGTTGTTGCTGGGATTTTTTTATTAAGACAAAGAACCATTTGGCTTTGGGTTATCTGAATTTTGCCTTCTGACTTTACAGTATATCTCTGTGATACTCCTTTCCGAGACAAAACAGAGTGTCCCAGGATTATCAGTGTACCACTTTAGCTATGGTTTTCTTTCAAAATTTATGTGATTAAACCAATACAGAGTTCCTCTGAGCAATCTGAAATTAGTGCAAACTTGACTTACTTAGAGCAAATAGTATTGTCAGATACAAGTTTTATCTAAAGCACTTGTTGAGATTGCAACTACATTTAACTACATTCAAACTGTATTTTTCTATCTCAGATGCTTCAGTTGATTTTTTGAAAGATGCCATGTGCTGCCTTTAGTACTTAGACTAAATTTAGTCATTTATTTCAAGCCTAAATTAGGCCTAAAGCAACCCACAAGCTTTTTTAATTCTGCTCTCCTCTTGCCATGCCTCGGGGTCAGAAACCTGTGTGCCTTCCCTTTGGCGCTACTGGTACTCACACCTCTAGTGCCCCTGAGTTGGCTTTGGCAGCCTTGTAGTCAGTCACAACTTCTAATGTCAGGACTGGACATTGACTAAACTGGGATTTATAGAATGGTAGTTACCTATCTATTGGTTGATTTTTAAGTAAACTGATGCAACCTCTGTGGATGATTTTCACTTCCTGTGTTTGTTATGTTCTTGCATCTGTATTTCCTCTTTATTCTATTTTTACTGCATGGAATCAACCAATCCTTAGTTACTTGGATTTCTTTTCAGCTTTACAAAGAAACCCCTAATAAAAGTAAAGTTGTAAAAGCAGTACTTTCACTGGAATAGCTAAAATTAAAGTTTTGTATAACTTTTGGACACATTTCTTCACACCTAAGAACTAAAGATGGGGAGAAGAAATACCTGCATATTTTCAGGGATTTATACAATTTTTCTAAGCGAGAAGAAAATCCATACGAGTCTAACAGTTTGTTACATTTTGAGGTTGATTTTCAATTTAAGCCTAAACTTTCTCCAGTGTGTCTTTCATATGAAATACGATAACCTGCCCTATCTTGTATCTATACAGTTTTAGAATCAATTGATACATTCAAAGATTTTCTATGCTCCTCAGAGATACTGAATGCCCCCCCTTTCCATAGCAATACCAAGTACGCATTCTGTCATTTTAGTTCATTCTCCTGTGTAAACCACAGTCAGTCACTTAACTTGTTCAGTGTTACAACTGATGCAAGAAATCAATTTGTAGTTTTGCTTTGTAATTCACAGCACTGACTTTCATTCCTCAGGGCGTCATATCTCCACTTGGGAAGGAGTCAAATTAAAAAGTATGGTGGTGTTCTTACTTTTAGGTTACATTTCGCTATCTCACCCCCATACACAAAAAGGTTAAGTGTCTTTTCAAATTAAGGCAGCAGTAATTAACCGATGGCATTGTTTGTGGTTTGCCAACTCTGGGTGTTAATGAGAGAGAAATTAGCACTTAGCAGCAGGAGTTCCTGATAGTCAGTGGCAAATGCTTAATGGGCCAACAAGTTTATTTTGGTCTCAAGTACTCTGCACTTAAGTGCAGTAAACAAAAGTATGGCATGGGTTTTTTTGTGATCATACACACGATCCTTATGATATAGAGCTATAATAGAATGAATGACACCAATAGAGTTGAAAAAGTGCAACCTAGACAGCACAGGGCAAACAGTTTTGCTGCAACACCACAGTCAGATGCAGGATTGATGGATGTTTTCATGCCAAAAATGTACTTGCTTCTGCCATTAACAGTCTGCAGATGTTCTTGTATATAATTTTATTGTCAAATTTGGTATTTCTGAACACAATTTTTTAAGCACCTCAAAAATTGTGCTTCAGCTGAGGTGATTTGCTCACAAGACATAAATCAGCCTTTTGAGGTGTCTCAAAATAGTAGTTTTATTTAAAACTATAGTTTCAAAAAACTACTAAACAGATTATTTAAGCACAGTGCCACATGCATTTTACGGTGGGTGGGGGATTGAGGCTGCCACACAGTGAAATGAGCCCTTCAGAGCTTGGGTGAGCAGCTGCTCATTAGCATCAGGATTTTACCTGGCACATGTGCTCATAATGAGTAACTACTTGCATACATTTCATACCTTCTGCCTTGCGCAAAATAGCCCATTAGAAATGTAAGGTCTGCTCCCTATCTTCTGGGGATTTTTGCTTTTAAAATAATTTTGGTTAGTACGTAAGTACATCCCCACCCGATTACCCATTTCTATATTTGCTTGATGTGGGAACAGAAAAGTTGTCTGTGAAGTAACAAAACTGGGGGCCCCTCCTGGATCAGCAAACTGCTGTCTCTCACCAGGGGCTGTAAGCATCAGTCCTTGGGCTCACTTGCCTTGGTCCCTCTCTCCTGCTTGGGTCTTTGGGCTTGCAGGTGCAGTGAGGTTCTCCATGTTTTGGACCCCCAGGAGCTTAAGCAATGGACAATGGAAAGAAGTCCGTGGAAGCTGAAGTTGTTGGCCAACCAGACAAAATTAGGAATTGGGTATAGGCAGCACTGTCCTTCATATTAGCCACTTTTTAGTCTGTACTGTATTTATTGCCAGGCATGTTAGGATATGTTACCTAGTACAACCCGATGTGTCAGAGTTTTAACCTTTCAACTTTCAAATATCACCTTTCAGTTGCAAAAAGCATATTTGCCAGTGTGGCCTCATCTATGCTGAGGGTAATTTACTCTGCCACTGAACTGTGGCCACTTGGAGGTTGAAGAGTAGTAGCCATAGACCAAAATGTTACAATGCTCTGCAGCAGTTTCAGGCCAAAGAGTGCCACATCTAATTGAAACTGCAGGAGGAAGCCACAGGGGTTTCTTCTTCCTTTGATGCCTATTCCATTACACGAGCACATCGAGTAGAGTTTTCTCCGCATTGTTGGAAAGAAACCACCCTCGCAAAGCCAGTCTGGCACTACCCATGGCTTTGAGTGCTCAGTGGACATTTAGGTTACCGTGCCTCCCCTCAGCACATATTTATTAAAATTAAATGTGAACAAAAGTTGGCTACCATATTGGTTGAATCCTGAGTACAACTGCATATAAACCATTACATGACATTCTATTGAACTTTTTCTTGTACAGACGGCACCTAACAGCTCATCCTGCACTGTTGATTTTGGCAAGTTCACTACAGCATATAATAAATCAAGGAAAGAAAAAGCTTTTTGGCCTAATGTTGTACAGACTGCTGTAATGTTAGACTACAGAAAGCAGTCCTGTTTTTAGACATCCTTTTACTAACCCAACATTCATAATTTATGATTCCACTGTAAAATTCCTGCAACACTACACCAGAAGTAGTGCTGCCCTTTAATTAAGTGCTCTCAGTAGGAAAAACGTGAAACTGATGTGCAAAACATATCGCAGTACACAGTGATTGATAGTGATTACTTCTTTATGAACCCAGCCTGAAGGTCTGAACTTCCTGATGGGTAAAATAGTCCATGGGGCTACTTCCTGAGATTGCCTAGTGGGGATCAGTCAGAGTTAGCAATATCTGAGGAATTCCTGAGGCACATTTCAGAGCCATTACAACACAAACTTTCTGTTTCTTCTGAACTGTGCTTTATGTTAACAATTACCCAAATAATAGCTCATTGTAGAAATTATATTTTAAGGATTCATTGTTATCTTCATGGAATTATAATTCAAATGAACTGGGACATGTGTAAAATCTTGTGTCTTTAATGTCTGCACAAACAAATCTAAATGAGCAGGGTGCATGTCAAAAGAGATTTCTCTGTACATCAGAGTTACCGAATGTTATTTAGTATTTAATACATAGGTATCTTTTACTGACATATGCAGATGATTCAAAAATAAAAAACTGAAACACTGATGTGGATTCTATGAGTCTCTAAATAGCATTTTTATTCCTGGAATCAGGTACTACTGACATCGATCAATTGCACATTCAAAATTTGAAGATTAAACGGAGGTTAAATACTCCCTCCAATTTTGCAGTGAAGCTACCAGATTTGCATTGGAATCACGGAGGTGGGAAATTGAAATCCCCCCAACACAGTTACCTAAGTTCATTTTTCTTTTTTGTTTGATAGATTTGGCCCTGGATTAGTCATCTACTGGTACGGATTTATTGAAGAGCTGGACTGCCATCGTGAGCGTGGTATCCTGCTAAAAGACTGCTTCCCTACTGACATTGTGACTCTGCGACACAGCATGGCTCAGCGCTGATGTTGGGAGGAAGAGGTAAATCCGGAAGCAATTTTACTTTCCTGCAGTGTAAACTAATGGCAGCATCTGCCCTGAACTTCAGCTGAACTCCTGCTGCCTGCCCTTATGCTACTGCTGCTTTACACAAACATATCAAGAGTTTCTGTTTTGCTTCAGACCTCTGTTGTGATCAGCCAAAAAAGACAGACACAACCCACTCATTATCAGCAGTTCTGTCTCTGTCAAACAGCTAGTTTCAAGATACTCATAATCTTTCTTCCTTCCGGATGGCTTCTTCAAGCATTCTAAACAAAGACAAAAATGCAGAGGCTGAAAGGTGGAGCTTTCAGTTCTTATCCCTGTTACAGAGTCACCTATAAAATTAAGTGCTTTTTATGAATTCATTATGTGCTACTGATGTGACTAAAACACCTACAGTGATGTGGAGGTTTGGTGAAGACTGTTGTTTTGGGGCTTAAAACAATATAAGGCAAAGCTGGTAAAGCCCGAGTGGTAAGAGAGGATCATGGCTGTTACAGTAAATAGCCAGATTTGGAGATAATAATTGGTGTATGTGTTTTGTCACTATCTGATTTTTCAAATCAGCAATGGAATCCCAAGTTAACAGTTAAAAAATAGTTAGGAGGTTTTGAAAGGGAGTGAAAGCAAAGAACACAGCTTTTATTTTATGTATATGAGCCTGTGAAGTTTGGGGGAGGCTTAGTAAGTATTTTAATGACTTAAAAATAACTCATGTTTTGACTTTTTCTCTTCCTCACCCCTGGGGAATCTATACGTAGGAATTTTTCTCTTAACTGACTAAGGAAGGAATCTCTCTTTACCCCTACAGGTACTGTAGCAAATTTCTGGCACACTGAAGTCCAAAAGAACAACGTGCAGGAGCTTTCAATGTGAGTTATTTCTGAAGGAGTTTACCATCCTGGTGTTCAAGAAGGGGAATTAAAAAAAAATACAGCAGTGCTTCATACTGGATCAGCTCCACGAGACAAATAAAGCACACAAATGGACTGAAGTTTCCTGTGTACTTGTTTTCTTGTAAGAGCCTTGTTTTTCTCTTGTTAGAACCACCAGGATCAGAAGTTTACTGAGGTGGGTGTTAGCCCTTCATGAAGTTTTGAGTTCAGTCTCTTCTTTTTCCATCCACATCGCCACTCAGAAGAGCAAGACTGGGTCTCAGGTTTGTGCTCTCAGTCGTTTCTTAATGACAGCAGCTTGTTGGGCTTGACACACTTCAGTACTCTTCTCTGTGCCAGCTATTACTCAGGAAAGGACAAAATATTTTAAAATGTCAGAGATTTTAATGTATGCTCATCATGTTCAGATTTTCTAAGAAGAGCTATGGATTCAGCTGTAGAAATAAAGGTCTGATAACAGTCTCCCTAAAGCACAAGTTGATGATCTTTTCCAGAAAGAAAGGGTCTCTAAAACATTACAGTGCATATTCATCACCTTTTTTTAGTTGAAGTGATACATTGTGTGCCTGTACGTTTTCAAAAACCATGTGCAGACTTTTTAGAGTCTTGCCTTGAGTGGAAAGGATATTAATCCTATTCAGGAGTTTTTCAGCTGTAGTTTTCAGATGATTACACAGTATTTTTATTTTTAATTTTTAGTTTTCGTCTTAACACTTTCTAGTAAGTTTTAGACAGGAGTTTATCATTTTGACAAATCTTTCATTTTCAAGAAAAAATGTCTTTGATCTTCTAGTACTCTGTCCCTTGTTGCAGAGATAAACTAGTATAGCTCCACTGAGTTATTGTTGTATAGAGATATTTTCCTGGGTTTGAATGTGTTATAGTGAAGAGATTTGTTTTTAAAAAATATTCAAGCACCTGTAACTCATTTGCATTCAGCTATTTAAGGTTTTGTGCTGAGCTTATTTTACCTGACCAGCTGTAGGGTATCTGCCCATACAGATTCACAGGAGCAGTCTGTGAATGTACCTACCTTTTACTACACGCCAAAGCTACATTTAGGGTGTTACTCCCCCTGGGACTTTTAACTATGGTTTAGGTTAGTGGAATGTGTAAAATCAGCAAGAGAATAAATAATAATAAAATAGGAGGAATAACTGAACATTGTCATAGTAGAAAATTCAGAAGTAATGGTTGTCTGAGTGAAATGGGTTTTAAAGGCAAATGGTATTTGTTTTAGCTACTGCATATGCTTTCTGTTGTATGAAATAATTTAAATCAGCTTCTACATGATACACTAATGCAGCTTTTTCTTTTTGAATAAATTAAATTTATCTGCACAGATGTTGAAAATTCTGCTAACCTTCATCAAAGCTTTGCTTAATTTGTTTTTTACATTAAACAAATTTATGTGGAGACACACAGATAAATCAGTTTAGGCTTATATTTGTGTATTTATTCCTCTACCTAATGCTGTGACACAACAGGTTGGAAAGCAGTACAGCTGTCTTTAATCAGAGCTTTGAACTCATCTTCATATGTTGCCCACTTAAAGAATCTGTTTTAGAATGAGGATGAAATTAACCACAAAAGTCTATATACTGTACCAATTTCATTGCATGCTATCAAAAAAGCTTTGCCACTACAAAAACTGTGCTGTGTCACTATTTGAAATGCTGAATGCAAAACATAAAAAAAAATTAGGACTGTTTTGTTATTATTGCTTGTATACTGAAAAAAAAAACCTTTGTTTGGCTATTTTCTCTGTTTATCAGATGTAAACATCAACTTTAATATTAAAGAGGAAGGCAATGCTGTTTGTTTGTGGGTTTTTTTCTTGGTTTGGTTTTCTTAAACAATGTTGTGGCCGTTAGAACCTTAACAGTAAAACCAAATTCAGTTTTATGGAGTATTCTGTAGAGTGCGCTAATGAATTATGCCAAGACAGAAAACAGAAGTGAACATAAAACTGAATGATGTTCTCACTGGCATATATAGACTTGCAAGCATCTGCTCTTACAACCACTGTTATAAGGCCTGTTCTGAGCTTTAGGAATTGATGTAATTGTTCTGAGCAGGGATGCAAAACTTCTTTGTAAAGGAGGAACAACACAATGGTGGGTCACACACTCTAGTATAGGAAAAAAACAGAGATTTTACCATTTCTGTATTCTGGGGACACATTATTAGTATGAGTTTAATAATATTTCCCTAAAGACAGCTCAGACCAGGAAAAATTTTGTCTAAAGCTGAAGAAAAGGGACCAAATGTCTTACTGTGCTTACCTCATTACATTAATGGTACTGGTAGTTCATGAATAGTTTTCATCCTGTTCTATTTGCTCATTCAAAAAGTCATTCTTTCCTGGTATTGGTTTTTGGATTTTTCCACCATCTAGACTACTACAAAAGACTGTGAATGCCTCTTCCCATTTTCCAGTCCTCCCCTTTTAAACTTCCGTCTTATTTTAACCATTTCACTTTTATTTATTCAATATCTTCCCGTTTGCTCATGTGTCATATTTGAAAAGTTTTCTACTATGTTTTCCACCACCTGCTTCCGTTTCTGTTACTACATCTGAAGAGTGCTGTTTCCATTTCTGTATGCATTTGAACTGACCAACCATGTAAAGCAATTTTGCTCTTTCTCTAATTTAAATAGCAGCTCTGGATTCCAGGGAGACTGTTCCCAAAACTTCCACATGGCTTTGCAATGGGGAACCATTGGGATGCTCTTCATACTCTTGGTATGAAACCGAACAGAGCGCTCTTAGTGCAGAATAATCACTCACTCTCCAATTGAGAGTAGAGTTGTACAAAGGACTTAGTGCTTCTGTGCTAATAGAAAATAGGCAAAGGAAATATTAGGAATTCAGCTGTCAAAGCATCTCTTTCCTTAAGGAGCCTTGCCTTCTGTGAGTTCATGCCTTGTTTTTGCGGTGCTTCTGCAAGGCGATCTGTTGAAGTTAAAGATTTAGCTTTCCTCCTGTGGCAGCTCTACCTGGTTCAGAGTGGGAAAGATGGCTTTCTCCCCGTTTCCACATCACAGTCGATCTGGCAAGAGCTTGTGCATCCTACAGGGTGTTGTTATTTACCAGAGTTGATAACAACTCCTCAAGGGTTAACAAAAAGTACACAGATTTTAACTTGATTCTTGGTGTTGCTTCATCTGATGTAGTCTTACAATAGATAGCTGCTTCTAAAGGGATTTTCTGCTGTTATATGGTGAATACTGAACTAGGGTAACAGTTGTTAGAAACATGGGTTTGTTATTTCAAGGATGAGATAAATTACATTAGTACAAATGCTGCTCAATATCGATTTAATATTACAGAATGAAATGGGAGGCTGTTTGCAGAAACAATAAAAAATTCCTCCTATCATGTTATTCTAAGTCACAAAGGGTGATTTGTTGTGGATTTTCAGATTATTCAGAAATAACCTTTTTATTACATTGACAAAAGAAGAAACCTCAAGGGCTTGCTCTTTACAGTGGTGTGATAGGAACCTAAAGTGTGCCTGTTGAAAAATGAACTAGCTAACAATGGGAGCTTGGCAGCAACTTCACCATTTATAGAGAAACCGTCTATCTAGTACAATCTGTATAAAATAAACCTCACTTAGGTTAGGGAAAGGTCACAAGTTACACAAAGTTTGGATAGTCTAAATGCGTTACCCAAAACTAACTCTCCTGTGTACAGTAAATATTAATTGAACCTGTATTATTAAAAACATGCCAGGATTCAAAAGATTAAATAAGGAAGATGTAATTATGAGCTACATAATAAACAGAGCAGTTTTAGTTCCCCTTGTATTTTTTACTTTCCTGCTATTGTTTCATATATGGCTGTTATACAAAGAGCAGCTGAGGTCACCTACTATAAATTACGGGTTTCGTACAATAGTAATCTACCAAAATTATTCCAGAGCTGGATCAAAGAGCTTCAAAAGACTTTTCAAAAACTTTTCCACATAATAAAAAGACTCTATTTTGATGCCCTTTTTTAATGAGGACTTCTTGGTTTAGGGATGCATCTTAGAGTATTCGGCTGCTTGCATTGATATGGTGATATTTGAACACAGATGATATGCATAATTTGCTTGCAGCCTCAAATAAGCATGAAGTGTCTATCAAAAAAACTCTTTAAATATATTACCTGGTGCATTTTTCAGGCTAAGTTTTTAAGTGATCTAAGTAAAAAAATTTTGTTTGTGTGTTTATCTAAGGAAGCCAGCAAGATTTCAAGTCACATTTGATATTTCTTCTGTTTACAAACATACAAATCATATTTGCACTGATAACATTATTAAAAATGATAACAGTAATTCTTAGCAGCTCTCAGCTGGCATCGTGTTCCTGCAAAGGATGCCTGCGTGCCCTCGCTTCTGGCCAGGCTTTCACCTAATGTGAACAATCACATGTCATCTGCACAGATCCATAGATGTGGCACTGCGATGTCAGCGCAAAATGAAATGTCAATGCAAGCGTACGGAGACGGAGTAACGGTATTGAAACCATGTCAGTGCATATCTACAGAGACCGCGTTACTCTGTCAGTGTGATTTTAGGAAGATCACTTTGAAATGTTAAAATGAAATGAAACTAAGTCAATTAGGTAATAACAATTGAGGTTCAGGGATTAATTGAGGGCCTAAGGTGAAGCCAGTGGCCATTAACCTCAGCTAGTTATTAATTTTAGAGAAATAGAGAAATTTCCTTGGCTAAGGTTATTGTCATTATTATTAGAGAGTTGTGGGGGTTTATTCCCTATATTGTATAAATGTCTTTTGCTGTTGCTTTTAATAGTGATACACAAAGTGTGGTGTTAAAGGGTAGTTAAAGGCATATTAGCGGAAAGTTAAGGTTTCTTAGAAAGTGAATCTACCCAATAGCAGGCAACCACTTCTTTTTCATACAGACATTTAACAGAGTTTTATTGATGTCCAGCTGTCTGCAAACAGACAGGTTTACTATAATGTATCTACCTCTGAGTAAGGAAGGAAAATAATACCAACATGGAGAAATACTCATTTACACAGCAACAACTATTTGCACGGCCCAAGTATTCACTGTTAACTTAAATCAGACATGAAAACTGGTCAAACAACAGTATTAAATAATTATTTTTGAAAATACATAAACAAGCACCAAGTCAAGGTCATAAACTTTATGCAAATTCAGGATTTCAGCGTTTATGACTATAGCATTAGGACACAAATGTGTAATATATTATTCCTTTATAATTTCAGTGAGAGATTCTTGCCAAGAGCAAGAATCTGTGGTTCAGCATGCCATGCAACACATGAAATCTGTCTGGGTCTCTGTCCTAAGAGAAGGCAGGACACTAGATCAAAGGAATGCAATTGTTTTCTTTTTAAATATTTATTTATATGAATTTGTGTGTATTTTTATATGATGATAATATAAAGCAAATATACACAAACATTATTTTTGCTGTTAAAAAATACCAACTACCCTTTCTCTTGTAGAAGTCCCTGATAGATATTTGCTCAGTATAGGTGTGTTGGTGGAGGTCTTCAGGAAAGGGCAGTAAATCAACTTTTTTTCCTGTATTTAAGTGTTGGTGAGAGCAGGGAGATATTTCTGCAAGTTAAGTGACAGTGATGTTGAAAGAGTGTGACATGGGAGAGGGGATGAGCCACACCTGGAGGAGTCCAGGCCCAGCCCTGCTGAGAGCCAGCAGCTTTCAGAACTTGACCTGGACACACTGGGGCTTCTGTCTCCAATGTGATGCTGCACAGTTGTGGTCTCGCCTCCCAAAGTGCCTCAGGGGTGCTGAGAAGATTTCTGAAGGGTCTTTGAAACTCCTAGTAAGAAGAGTACTGAGAAAATGCATGCTTTATTATGAGAAAATATCTTCCATTACGAATGGATGTATTGGATTAAATTTTTTCTTGTTAATTTTCTTTTGCTTTTCCATAGCAAGCATTCATGCCACACTCCATTTTGTATTTTGCCTCAGCATGATAGCTTCATAATGAATGGAAAAACATAAAATTAGTTTGATCAGTTTATTTCCATACACACTTTAAGCAGCCTTATATTAATGTGTTTGGCACTCCATTACATACAAATGATAAAATACACTTAGAAAAAAATAGTCTGGCTACACATCATAAAAAAAAAAAGTAGGCACAGTTGAGTCTCAAGACACAGTTTCATCCTTCCTCTGAGGCACAACTGTCTATACAGATCAGCTTAAATGTCTGTCTAATCTAGTCCTAAAAAACTGCAATTATGGAGATGCTTAGAAAGATGATGGGAATCCGTTCCTCTACCCATCTTTATTTAGTTAGAAATATTTTTCCAATCTTATCTAAATCATTTTTTGCTGTAATAAGCATGTTACATCTCATCCAATTATAAATGCATATGGAGAGTAAATCTGGTATCTGCTTTCTTTTTCTGAGCATTTCTATATTTACTCAAAAAAACACCACAAACTCTTCCAGCATTTTTTCAAAGAAAGTTTTTAATGTTATGATCATATTTGTTACTCTATACGTGTCTTATGTGTTAGAAACCCATTATGTACAAGATTTCAGCAAATATATTCCTTCAGTGACAAGTTGGTATCTTCTGTTTAGGCTGGACCCTTTATAATGCTCACATCCAGATTCATCACAAATCCAGCATTTTTTTATCCTATTATTCTTTTCCTTCTTGCACATACTATTTGCTAGTGTATTTTTAGTTTTAACTTGCTGACTTCAAACTACTTCTGTGTTCTGTTTAGTTTGAATTTTAATCTCACCCTTTGGAAATAAATACTTGATTTGATTCACAAAGTTTTGAACGTGTACTTTGAAGTCAACAAGTTAAAGCATTCAGTGTTTCAGGATTATGACAGAGTTGGATGGTTAGCTGTCACCAATGAAATGTAGAATAATGAGATATATCCTTCATAAGGTGTGATCTTAAAACTTCTAGCACCAGTCTTCATAGTCAGAAGACACGTGGCTTACTGCTCTGTTTGTGAAATAAAAATTTACTGAAACAAAATAAATAGTAGAAAAGTGTCTGCTAAATGGATCATGCAGAAGTAACAACTTTTTTTGCTTAGGTGTACATTTGC
Source organism: Euphonia xanthogaster (assembly GCA_034509185.1). Taxonomy (NCBI): domain Eukaryota; kingdom Metazoa; phylum Chordata; class Aves; order Passeriformes; family Fringillidae; genus Euphonia; species Euphonia xanthogaster. The sequence continues at coordinate 31,900,335 of JAYDZK010000268.1, read as the reverse complement.
CATGAAGGTCCAAATTCTCAATTCTCAAGCTGACTTATCATCTTAAAAGATTCTGTTACTACTAGTCCAGTTCCTCAGCTGTACTGACAAGCTCATACTGGATTGCCAAAAAGTTGGAGGCCAGTTGACAGTTGTTTTCCTGTGCTTTCCTGTCATCCCAGCTTTTCTGTAAGGTTTGCTGAAGGCAGAGGAGAGGTTGAGAGTTATTTGTGCTCCAGCAACCCACAGACCCTGGAAGCTCAGCAACATTTTCTGGCATGACAAGGAGATGTGTCATAAGAATGCAAGATATGAAGTGTAATAGATTTACTTTTGTCTTCCATTTGCCTAATCCATGCTGTATTTGGCTTGAAACAGTCCTATCCATTTATGCTTTGTACAACTGTTTTATGTTCCTTGACCAGAGATACATAACTTACTCATAGCTGATAGTAACTAAAGACAAAGAAGAAAATAAAGTATCTAATATTTGCGAAACAATGGGGTATTTTGATTACACCCCAGATGGTGCCTGTTAGCTGAAAAAGTAACATTGAAGAGTGTATTTAAAGGGAAAATATGGTATTCCTTGTGACAGGGTGTAATTTTCAATTTCCCTGTTCCCAGTTTACAAATTGCAGATCTTTCTCCTTCGTTCTTCAGTTACTCAGGCATAAGAGCTTACACAAAGTGGTCGGTTTGTCAGAGCTCTGCCATCAGGACTCAGAAGCAAATTCTGTTGGATTTTTCTCATACTTACCCATCTCTGCCCCAGGTGTGCCTGGGGGGAGCTATGAGTCTACTGATGGTTTTTTTCTTATCCTACCCAACATCACTCCATTGCTAGCCTAGATCAGAGACAGTCATCTACTGCATCTGTGTTCAGCAGCACCATGCTGATGGCTGAGCATTTACTCTGTTATTCTTCCACAGGGACTGGATTTTTTCAGCCTTGTTGGTCTTCTGCTTCTTGGCATGTTAGCAAGCTGGGTTTTCCAACATAAGGAAGGTGTTAAGGTCTCATTCCTATCTTTTGGGACAACCCTTTAAAAGTTACAGTGACTTTTGCTAATACTGACACAATGTCCTTTTTGAGCTGTACGTGCTATGGCACAAGGATGGCAAGAGCCAGTACAGTGAGCACTAAGTAGGAAAATATGTTCTTGTGCTTAAACAATTAGTTCAGAATTGCTTTACATTTCTCACTAATGACACTGCTTCACACTCATCCTATAAGCTTTTTTTTCTCAATTTTTTCGTCTTAATAATATTTTGGTTCTAATTCCATTTTCCTTTAAAAATTGTGCTGCACTAGCCTTTTCTTGCTATCTTTTTCTACATTATTCCTTCCTACACTGCTTGTGTCTGCCTGTTTCTTCTTCCAAAACTGCTCGTTCCATGTGCTAAGTGTGACTAAAGTTTTAGTGGCTGCTTCTGAAGAGAGGCAACCTGCAACCCCTGAAGGACAGCAGGGGGGAAGTTGTCACCAGCTCACTTAGGTGACAGCTGCTCTTTGCCCAGTCCTGATTTGGAAGACACTCTCAAGATGCCCCACCTTTCTGGGTCAGTATATAGGGGTCTTGTAACCCATGGAAAGTTTCTGCTGCTAAATTGCTTTGAATAAAAGGCATCTTTAATCAAAAACCACTGTGTTTTCCCAGCATATTCTTCTAGCTGTTTCTATGAAACTCACTTTTTTTGCTAGCTTCCAGTTTCAGTAATGAGGTTTTCTATTATTCTTTCCTTTATGCAGTTTTCGCTGTTTTCTCTCCTCTGATTCAATTTGCTAAATCTCCCCTATTCCCTTTCCATGTGTTTCTAATCTAGGATTTAGAAAAATAGTATTCTTAGGGGCATAGTAGTCACCACGTTTACAACAGTGAGACATCAAAATTCTCATGCACACAACTTGTGTCTTTAAATATGTTAGCTGGTGAAATGCATTGCTGTGCTTCCCACTGATCTGTTAACAATGTGAGAACATGACTTCCTCTGTCTATTTAGCCCTAGGATGGCAAGCCCATAAGTGATGGCTTCCTGGTTTTATAAATACTATAAGCTAAACAGCAAAGCATTTTCTGATTTCTTGGCCTCCATTTCCTTCAAAGATATCAAAAAGTGTTTTCCTGAATTCTTTGGCGAGGCGTATTCAATGTGAATCAAGAGCAAAGGAAAACAAAGGAAAGGACCTATCATAAGGATGAAATCCCAGGCTTGAATTCAAGCCTTGACAGTCCTGTGACAGAAGAACCAAACTGTATCTCTCTGTTTTGGTCAACGTAGTGTGTTTTATTATCTGGCTCTACAGAACTGAATCAGCAATAGGATTAGTCTTGACCTGTCTTTAGATCTAAAAGCAGTTTTGCAACGTGTTTGCGTTGTCTGTAGATGTACTCTAGATTTCTCACTGTCTCTCTCCTCATGACTGCAGTGCTTTCTCTAAGCTCCACAGGTCCAGATTGAGAGGCAGCTTGTGAGACTGGTACACTTTGCTAAAAGCATTAATTTGCCAATGTGCTAAAAATGAAGATACTTTTATAAAATTGTTTCATTGTCTGTTTTTTTTTAATCTTTCCACATTGTTCTCACTTTGGAAAGTTCCATTAATTCACACAACTTGTGATAATGTTTGTGAAAAACATCTTCAAATTAGTTTATCTCAAGTTGTGGAGCCAGGTCTCCTTCTGTGCTGTAAATTATCATGACTTAAGAAACATTTATGTGTTTCCTGATCTACAATTATTAAAGCTCTAGTAGTGCAATATAAAACTCAGTGTTTGAAGAAGAAACAGAGAGCCAATGGATACCTCTGCTTTGTATATGGCCTCTGCCAAAAATATTGAGCTATAGATACAACAAGAATATTGGCAAGGTTTAGATGTATCTGAGTGGCACAAAGTATGCTGAATGGCAGATGAGCACACTGAGGGTACACAGGTTTGTCAAGAAATAAGAGGTATCTTTGAGCTGATAAAACTACCTCTGTGTGCCATCATTCATTTAATGAAAGGAAGCATACAGTGCTGCTTGAATTTTTGTCACTTGAATCCAGTGACAAAATGTTTATTACCAAGTAGTGCACTAGAAAAAACCCACAATGGACAGTACCTCAGCTTCTGAGTTCCATGTACGTCTGTGCTTCTGTACAACAGCATTGTGCTTGTTTTGTTGTTTAAAATTTGTTTGGGGTTGGATTTTTTTAATTGGTTTTGTTTCCTACATAATGTTCAAAGGCAATCTCATGCAGCATAAACCAAAATATTTACAATGTGTTTTTGTTCTTGCTGTGAACCCTGACTAAAGGCAAAGCAAGGTTGCTATATACTGAATCTGAAGAGGATTTTGCAAATAAATTACCACACACTTTTGTATTTTTGGTTGCCCCATACAACTCAGTGCTGCTAGCAGCAAAAATTAGCAACTTCAATGTTTTAGGCTTATCTGAGCTCTGGAAAGTCTTACACATATCTCTTAGAAGTAATTTAGCTTTACCACTGATGTTCGGGGGAGAATATTGACCACTTAATTTAGAAAGACAGGGACTACAGTTTCTCAGCACTACTTGACAATCCATGTACTACAGCCTACAACAGACACCTTGTTGCTATATCTTCCGAGATTAATTAAGAAATCATGAGTGGGATTGCTAGTGCAATCAGCAGCAACTTAACTCATTGCCTCTAGGCATCACTTGCCAATTATTTCAGAGGAATCCAACTTAAGTCAGTTTCCAAATGCTCTTGAAAATCCCTATTCAGCTTTTTAAGACTTCAGTTTGAAATGAAATGCAGCTGTATTTTTATTTACTTTTATCATAGACACAGACAGTTACATGGATGCTTTCAGTCAAGAAGCAACTTGGTTGTATATGATTTTTTTCCAGTATAAAGCTTTCTTTTTTTTTTTTTCCTTTTTTTTTTTTATCCAAACTGTT